>CM068345.1:42135139-42327639 GCA_034769755.1 Odontamblyopus lacepedii | reverse complement strand
AAAGTCATTTGAGGTGAATTTGTTTCAGCACAACCATCTCACATGTGGCACTTCCAGATAAGTCAGCTCTTTCTGCTCTGACTGCGGTAAAACTAAACTCAGATGAAAGGCTAACACTGCCCCAGACACAGCAGAGCCTACAGTTAGCATGTGCACTGGATTATTTTCACACATCTGTCTGAACTATATTCACTGTAGTGGTCATCAGCATCTGGATTATATAAGGATGTCATCTGATGTAACTGACACAGTTCTGTAGTGTCAGATTAACTCAGATGCCCTGCCCTTCACAGCACACACACACCCTGCACTGTGTTTGTGACTTACTGCATGACTCAGTGTTGACACAAACACATGGCCTGAAGGTCCTGACACACTTTGTGTGGAATGATGTGTGTGATGTGGGCCAACGAGGTTCTCTTCCACTGTTTCCTGTTCTCAGAGACAAGCAAAAAAGAACAAGGACAAAGACCGAGCCAGGACTAAACCAGGACTAAACCAGGACTACACTAGGATTACACCAAGAACTAAACCAGGACTAAACCAGGACTACACCATGTCTAAACTTGTACTGAACCAGTACTAAAAACAGTACTGAACAAGGGACGAAACCAGGACTACACCGGAACTAAACCAGGGCTAAACCAGGGACTAAACCAGGACTACACCGGAACTAAACCAGGACTAAACCAGGGACTAAACCAGGGACTAAACCAGGACTACACCGGAACTAAACCAGGACTAAACCAGGGACTAAACCAGGACTACACTGGAACTAAACCAGGACTAAACCAGGACTAAACCAGGGACTAAACCAGGGACTAAACAGGACTACTACACCGGACCTAAACCAGTCAAACCAGGACTACACCAAACCAGAGAGAGTTACAGGTCAGATCTGTGGAGAGGCGACCCCACTCACGGTCAGAATGGTATTTTTGAGCTATAAAACCGCCTGTAACTGAAGAAATGTAAAGCAGAGCTGTTTAATGTCACACTGAGGAACATTCCTGTCGGAGCGATGACATATCCATAGAAACAGGCGGATGACGGACCCCCAACCAAGAAGTTACACAATGCACCTTTAACTCATTTACATAGTACTGAAAGTTAAAAAAAGACCAAACATTCTTAAAGTGGTGTTCTGACCTCGATGTCGGGCTCCATCTTCAGGACAAGGTCTTCTCCTCCATTGCCGGTGCGTTCATCCGAGTCCATTTGTTAAGACTGAGTGGGACTGAGTGGGAGAGCCCAGTGTGGAAGAACACCTTTGTACAGAGAGAGAGGAGAGAGGGAGGGATCTGGGAGGAGAGAAAGAGAAGGAGCGAAAAAGCTGAGTTTGTAGGACTTATGTTTACACAGAGAGAAAGGAAGAGTTGGGGGAGAGCAAGGAAACAAGGTGAAAGAGATGAAGAAGAGCAGAGATTAAGAGAAAAAAAAGTGGAGGGAGAAACAAGAGAAGCATGGGGGCAGGGGAAAGAAAGAGGGAGGGACAGAAGTAGAGGGGACGAGGGTGTGAACGACTGAGAAGAAGAATGACAGACAAAGCTGTGTGAAAAGTGTAAAAGTGACAGAACAAGCTGCTCTGGTTTGAGAGTTCAGGAAACACCCAAAGTTTCCTCTTTCAGATGGGAAGGAAAAAAGGAAATACTCTGCACGGGGAACCTGGACAGTTAAAGATTTACTACGACCTTTGAACCATGTTTCCTCTTCAAAAATGTTCGAAGGTGCACGTTTGACTTTTCCTGCTCCGGTCTGATGCTTTTCACCACTTGCAGCTGAACTTACTTAAATACAGATACAGCTTATTTTTGAGCTATAAAACCACCTGTAATGGAATAAATGTAAAGTAGAGCTGTTTATTGGCATACTGTGGAACATTCCAGGCAGCGCAATGACATCTCCATGGAAACAAGCAACAGACCCCCAACCAAAAAATGTTCATAGTCCATCTTTAAAGGGACAGTTCAGAATTTTGGACATAGTTCCTCATTTCCTGGTGGTCCAGAGTGTTGGAGACGTGTGGAGACACTTGTTTAAATCTTCCTCCAGTCCTTGTATTTGCAGAGGTGCTGGTGCTGGGCTAGTGCAGGTCAATGGCCACAGTCGTCCTGCCACTAAAAACAGTCTGACCCACTCCACAGACCCGAGGAAACTATTAGAACTCCAGACTGTCCCTGTGAACGTCTGTAATGGTGTTCCAGGTTTGAGAGGCAGAAGGAGAATACAGCCTGTCCAAAGGCACGTTTCCTTGATGGTTTTATACAGTCACATGTGGAGCTTGTGTTAGGAAAAATAACTAGGCTTAGCAGTGCTGGGGAGTAATGGATTACATGTACCGGCGTTACGTAATTAGAATACAAATAATGAGTAACTGTATTCTGTTACAGTTACTGTTTCAATGAGTGGTAATTAGATTACAGTTACTTTGTTGAAATAAATGGATTACACGGCGGTATTTTCCTGTTTTCACATTTTGGGCTATAATCCTTTTTATTTGGGTAATTCCACTCACCCAAACAGAACAGGCACTAAGAGCGATGTAAACGTCCTGTTAACGCTGGTGGCGCCGCGTCAGTCACACAGTGGATGAAGTGGAGGAGTCAGTGGAACAGAGGCAGCAGTGCACGGGCAAAAACACATTTGTGTCCTGGAAATTCCACATCACTTTGTATTTAAAGAAGAGAGAGACGAGCGGGATCTGACCTGCAACACAAACTCTGCTGCAGCAACCGAGCGGCTTTGGACATCGAGATTTTTAAAATCTAATGTTCTACTGCAACTATGTGGGTGGTGCCAGAGCCACTTCACTTACTGCTACTATATTTCATTATTGTACCGAGGTCATGTGAAGATAAGAGCTCTGATCACAGCTGTGAGACGCATAGACTCACTGTATGTCAAGACAAATGTGTGATATTCCAAACTATCTAATAGCAAACTAACTAAATAGGACAAGAACGACTAACAGAGCTGATGTGATGACTTGCTGGACAGAAAACACCCCGGAGTCTGATTGGACTGTGTGCTGTGCCAAGAGGCCTGGCTGGACCTGTGCACCAACGAAGAGGCGCTCGGTCTAAACCACGGTCTCCTCCCACAATAGTTTGCGTATAAAAGTCATTGTATAGATGTAAATATGGAGTCTCTGCAGGGGAATGTCAGCACAGACTCCTTGTACACGTATGGCTTTCTAATATGAGTAAATTACCTGAACTTTATTTCTGTTTCAAGTGTTTTTTTTTATCTAAGCAGAAACAAACACGAGAGAAAAAGGCTGCTTTCCTCAACACTTGCTCCTGTTGATCTGTTCTGATTTTTTAACAAATTCTTGTGGTGGGACTGGGGCCAGACCCTGTAAAATGTTGTGCACAAGAATAGTCTGCAAGTCTAGTGATGTTTTCCCAGCCCAATTCTAAATAATGCAGTGATGGAGGGTCTTTATTGCGCTGAATAACATGGACAAGCACGTGTCCTTACTGTGAGTGGGCCTCTCCATAAACCTGACTCTTAATATATCTATTTATCTATCAGCTAATCTGCGATCTAATAATTCATCTTATAATTGCAGTGAGTCCCAAATACATGGTACTTTGGTGGTTCTTGATGTGAAAAGTCTGAGAGTCACTGCCAAACCCTGTGCAGTATAAGCGCGTCCAGCAGGGGGCCCCACAGCGCTTTCCCCTCCTGTTGTTTTCAGCTCCTTCCGGGTCGTGTCTGCAGCTCCAACATGTCCGCGTCCGTGTGTCTCCGCTGCTCCGGGCTCCGTGGGGCCGTGGTGACCGCTCTGAGGCTGTGTCCCCCGGCTGCAGGCTCGCCCTCTGCCCCGGCGGCTCTGCGGTTCTTCTCGGCTCCGGCTCCGGGAGAGACGAGGCCGAACCTCGAAGAATCTACCGCGGAATACAAGTTTGTGGAGCGGCTCATCCCCCCGAGCAAGGTGCGCTACGGACGGACAATGTCAGCGTGTACTCGAGTACAGTGTCAGCGTATACTCGAGTACTGCAGGATTTAAAACTAAAGCTGCTGCCAGTCAGTGACAGTGGATTCACTTTATTACCAGACATCTGCTCCATCTGATCTCTGCTCCATCTGACCCTCTGCTCCTTCTGACCCTCTGCTCCATCTGACCCTCTGCTCCATCTGACCCTCTGCTCCTTCTGACCCTCTGCTCCTTCTGACCCTCTGCTCCATCTGACCCTCTGCTCCATCTGACCCTCTGTTCCATCTCACCCTCTGCTCCATCTCACCCTCTGCTCCATCTCACCCTCTGCTCCATCTGACCCTCTGCTCCATCTGACCCTCTGCTCCTTCTGACCCTCTGCTCCATCTGATCTCTGCTCCATCTGACCCTCTGCTCCTTCTGACCCTCTGCTCCTTCTGACCCTCTGCTCCATCTGACCCTCTGCTCCATCTGACCCTCTGCTCCATCTGACCCTCTGCTCCTTCTGACCCTCTGCTCCATCTGACCCTCTGCTCCATCTGACCCTCTGCTCCTTCTGATCCTCTGCTCCATCTGACCCTCTGCTCCTTCTGACCCTCTGCACCATCTGACCCTCTGCTCCATCTGACCCTCTGCTCCATCTGATCTCTGCTCCATCTGACCCTCTGCTCCTTCTGACCCTCTGCTCCATCTGACCCTCTGCTCCTTCTGACCCTCTGCTCCATCTGACCCTCTGCTCCATCTGACCCTCTGCTCCATCTGACCCTCTGCTCCTTCTGACCCTCTGCTCCATCTGACCCTCTGCTCCTTCTGACCCTCTGCTCCATCAGACCCTCTGCTCCATCTGACCCTCTGCTCCATCTGATCTCTGCTCCTTCTGACCCTCTGCTCCATCTGATCTCTGCTCCTTCTGACCCTCTGCTCCATCTGATCCTCTGCTCCATCTGATCTCTGCTCCTTCTGACCTTCTGCTCCATCTGACCCTCTGCTCCTTCTGACCCTCTGCTCCTTCTGACCCTCTGCTCCTTCTGACCCTCTGCTCCATCTGACCCTCTGCTCCATCTGATCTCTGCTCCTTCTGACCCTCTGCTCCATCTGACCCTCTGCTCCATCTGACCCTCTGCTCCATCTGATCTCTGCTCCATCTGACCCTCTGCTCCATCTGACCCTCTGCTCCTTCTGACCCTCTGCTCCATCTGACCCTCTGCTCCATCTGACCCTCTGCTCCATCTGACCCTCTGCTCCATCTGACCCTCTGCTCCTTCTGACCCTCTGCTCCATCTGATCTCTGCTCCATCTGACCCTCTGCTCCATCTGACCCTCTGCTCCATCTGACCCTCTGCTCCATCTGACCCTCTGCTCCATCTGATCTCTGCTCCATCTGATCTCTGCTCCATCTGACCCTCTGCTCCATCTGACCCTCTGCTCCATCTGACCCTCTGCTCCATCTGACCCTCTGCTCCATCTGACTCTCTGCTCCATCTGACCCTCTGCTCCATCTGACCCTCTGCTCCTTCTGACCCTCTGCTCCATCTGACCCTCTGCTCCTTCTGACCCTCTGGTCCATCTGGTCTCTGCTCCTTCTGACCCTCTGCTCCTTCTGACCCTCTGGTCCATCTGGTCTCTGCTCCTTCTGACCCTCTGCTCCATCTGATCTCTGCTCCTTCTGACCCTCTGCTCTATCTGACCCTCTGCTCCTTCTGACCCTCTGCTCTATCTGACCCTCTGCTCCATCTGATCTCTGCTCCTTCTGACCCTCTGCTCCATCTGACCCTCTGCTCCTTCTGACTCTCTGGTCCATCTGGTCTCTGCTCCTTCTGACCCTCTGCTCCATCTGATCTCTGCTCCATCTGATCTCTGCTTCTTCTGACCCTCTGCTCCATCTAACCCTCTGCTCCATCTGATCTCTGCTCCTTCTGACCCTCTGCTCCATCTGATCTCTGCTCCATCTGATCTCTGCTCCTTCTGACCCTCTGCTCCATCTGACCCTCTGCTCCTTCTGACCCTCTGCTCCATCTGACCCTCTGCTCCATCTGACCCTCTGTTCCATCTGATCTCTGCTCCTTCTGACCCTCTGCTCCATCTGATCTCTGCTCCTTCTGACCCTCTGCTCCATCTGACCCTCTGCTCAATCTGACCCTCTGCTCTATCTGACCCTCTGCTCCATCTGACCCTCTGCTCCTTCTGACCCTCTGCTCCATCTGACCCTCTGCTCCTTCTGACCCTCTGCTCCATCTGATCTCTGCTCCATCTGACCCTCTGCTCCTTCTGACCCTCTGCTCCATCTGACCCTCTGCTCCATCTGATCTCTGCTCCATCTGACCCTCTGCTCCATCTGACCCTCTGCTCCATCTGACCCTCTGCTCCATCTGATCTCTGCTCCATCTGACCCTCTGCTCCATCTGACCCTCTGCTCCATCTGACCCTCTGCTCCATCTGATCTCTGCTCCTTCTGACCCTCTGCTCCATCTGATCTCTGCTCCATCTGACCCTCTGCTCCATCTGACCCTCTGCTCCATCTGATCTCTGCTCCATCTGATCTCTGCTCCATCTGACCCTCTGCTCCATCTGATCTCTGCTCCTTCTGACCCTCTGCTCCATCTGATCTCTGCTCCTTCTGACCCTCTGCTCCATCTGATCTCTGCTCCATCTGATCTCTGCTCCATCTGACCCTCTGCTCCATCTGACCCTCTGCTCCATCTGACCCTCTGCTCCATCTGACCCTCTGCTCCATCTGATCTCTGCTCCTTCTGACCCTCTGCTCCATCTGACCCTCTCCTCTGCCCTCATTCTCACTTCTTGTCCATTTTCACTCTTTGTAATCCCTTTGGTCTTTCTCGTCTTTCTCTGAGCTCAGGATTCATCCTATAGTCAGTTTATAGCGACACTATGCAACTTTTTTGATGTTGCGTCCGCCACCTGCTGGTCTCCATGGAGATGTTTTGGCTTTGCCTAAAATTCTAGATCAGTGGTTCTTAACCTTGTTGGAGGTATTGAACTCCACTAGTTTCATCTGCACATTCACTGAACCCTTCTTAATTGGAAAAATAAAATGTTTTTTTCAAATTCAAACATAAGTATAGATTTTATTGGTGCACCTGTGAATCTGTACTGCACATATTCGTCCGACCACTTTGAAGAGAAAATATTAAGAAAGAAATGACACGACACCATCATGACAGTTACAAGACTATTGCACACACAAAATTTCCTGCAGCCAATAACGGCCAAACGGGGCGAGTCATCACCAGTCATATGAGTTGGATGCGAGTCTTGACCTCTGCCGAACCCCTGAGACTGACTCACCGAACCCCTGGGGTTCGATCCAACCCAGGTTAAGAACCACTGTGCTAGATAGATAAATAAATACTTACTTAATTACTTACTTACTTGATTGACTCCCAGAAGAGGAAATTCAGGTATCATGTAGCTCACACACATTTCATCACACACTAAAAACAGTTTAAAATAAATAAATAAAAGGCAATAAATAGTTGTGCAGTGTGACGGGTGGGGTTGACAGGGTCTAGAGCCTGACGGCTTTCAGTCCCACACCGGAGTGAGAGGAGCGTCTGCCTCTGCTCCACTGTGCAGGGGGTGGGAGCAGGGGCCCATCATGGCCTCCAGTCTAACACATGAGCCACACGGACTTACTGCCACCATTGCACATGCTCGATAAACTCAGGAGCATGAAACTGAGCAGCCCAGAGTACAGTGTCCTTGGGCAAGACACTTAACCCACCTCGCCCCCAGTGTCTGCGTACACTGGTGTATGAATGTGTGTGAATGGGTGAGAGGTTCCTTAATATAAAGCACTTTGAGCCTTGGAGGTAGAAAAGTGTTGTACAAAAATGTCACCATTTACTATTTAAATACTTTTAAAACTCAAGTAGAACTCTGCTCTTCACTTCTAATGAGTCATTAGAGTAATGTTACTCTTGAGTGCACATTTCAGCTTGGTCTGTTTTTCTTCATGTATAAACACATGAAACATAAAAGTATTTGTGATTTGGATTATCCTCGTCTCGTGCAGGTCCCCGCCCCCCCTCCCCACACCGGTCAGACTCCAAGCGGGTGGGTGCCCCCCTCCCCCTCCCCTCCAGACCTTCCGTACATGATCCGGCGGTCCCGCATGCACAACGTCCCAGTGTACACGGACATCACCCACGGCAACAGACAGATGACCATCGTGAGGAAGGTGGAGGGGGACATCTGGGCTCTGGAGAAGGATGTGAAGGCGTTTCTGAAGGACGTCACCGGGAAAGACCTGCCCACACAAGTCAACGAGGTCACCATGACGCTAAAGGTCAAAGGGTATTTTGACCGCGAGCTGAAAGAGTGGCTGATCAACAAAGGATTTTAGGACGGCTAGTCCAGTGACTGCTATCTGCTATGGACTCCTAATGGATTTTGTTTTCAGACTGTACATTGCAAAAAAATTAAGCTTTATATATTAAAATTACTTAAATTCGGAATATTGTCGTGAGAAATTTGTCCTCCGGTCTTGGTCAGGACTAGCCTGATTCATCAGCCGGTTCCACTTCATAGCTGCTGGAGAGAATGAAATTGAGCAGAGGTCAGGACTATCTTAACTGGAGAATTTAACCTGTTCTGAGACACAGAGAGAACATGCAAACTTGACTAGGGGTCGTTTTATGTCATGAAAGCAGTCAGAAATGTCACATCCAGTTCATGATTCTGAATTCAGTGCTGTTTTACTACAAGTTGCTTAAAGAATTTTGTGCATTCTGCATTCACTATTTAGTTAAAACACCCAAGATATATGAAGAACCACCAGCTTTTAGGAGCTCTTTATTAAGAAAAAAACATGCATTAGCAAGAACAGTTAAAAGGTTTTGACACAAAATGCACTGTTTTTTATGTTTTCTTCTCAAAAACACACCTTGAGTTGTTTGTTTCACTCACCTGTTTGACCTGTTTATTAGAAGTCTGTACATCAAAGCTCAAAGTGCTCTTGTGAGGTCATGCAGTGGTAGGTTTCAAGTTTACAACTACCTTTAATGTTTTGTTCAGTAGAAATGGGCAATTCCAGGGCTGAAATGAACCAAATGATTCTTGTGAAGATGTGTGGAGTTTAAAAACACAGTGGAGCACTTCCTGTATTACCCATGACAGTGGAAGTGGAAGACAGGGTTTTTAACTTGAGAGAAGAACTAAATGTGCAGGGTTTGTGTGTGAATGAAACGAAAACACAACTCCAGCTATGTTTGTGATGAGGAAAAACGACAAAACAAACACATAGATAGAAAATAAGGTAACACGGCCCCTTTAAATGATTAGCCACAATAAATGGCTTCTCAAAGTGCTTTAGTCTACAACCCTCCAACCTGTGGCTGCCAATGTGCGCCAAGAACCTCCAACCACACGGGCAATGTGGGTGAAGTGTCTTGCCCGAGGACACAATTGAATTTAAATTCCATTCAGTGTTTTAAAGTTGTACAAATAAAAACAGTTTTAGCTAAGGACGAAGGAGAGACAGAAATTCACGATAGCGTCTGGTCAGTTCCTCCAACTGGTCGGCTGCAAAGTTAAAAAGAAAAATGATGAAATAAAGTCACATTTCTGAAATAATTGGAACTTACTGAATACATTTTACAGTTGAACTTACGCAGAGTGTGCTTTTCCCCTCTGCTCCAGTAGCGCGGTTGGGTCTGTAGGTGGCGCACTTGCTCGGTCATGGCCCCAGACGCCTCGGAAAGTTCATTTAATATTTCCAAATCCTGCAAAAGAAAAACACAGCAGAGGTTTTTTTCTACCAAGATACATTTTTTTTCCCTGTTTTCTAAAGTTAAGAATTGCAGCCTTTGTAATTTGAAGCTTTATTTCATGAACTGTGGTAACAACATGCTCATTAACTGTGGTCATTTGAACTTTTCTGGTGTAGAGTCTGCTTGTCTCCATGGAGATGTTACTGCTTTGCCTGGAATGTTCCACAGTATGGCAATTAACTTATCTATCACCACGGAGACCAGCAGGTGACCGCAGGCCTACAGAGAGGCGACCCCGCTCACAGTAAGAGTACATTAAAATCAATTTAATGCCTTACTGTGGAATATTAAGAACAGAAAGATTCAGCCGATATTTGTGAGTTCACAAACTCGCCAGGATCCATCAGGACATGCTCAGCCAAACAGAACCAACCAAAACAAACATGGCCCCACAAACAGTACCTGAGCCTACTTTAGTGAAAACACAGACTATTTCGTTTTTGTGCTTTGTGCATTTGTGAAGGAAAGTGCTTTTTCTGCTGTTTCGCTGTTGTGACAAATCAGATTCAAGTATTTGTAGTGATGCGTTTTCCTCATCACTTTCCTTTCCTTTCACTAGGTGATGTACAATCCACCAGAAAAGTTACTTGTGCACCTTTAAACAAATATAATAGCTCAGAGTGTCTGTACCGTATTGCAGGTTGTCATGAGCTCGTGCACTCTCTTGAAAACACTGGTCTCAGGACTGAAGCTAGGTGGCGCTCTGTTGCAGTAGGATTTCAGGTTAGTTTCATACACGTGTCTGAACGCTGCCATCATCTGGTGAAGGTCTCCTGCTGCAACTCTCAGCGCGTTCAAAGAGAAGACACTGGCGCTCGGAGACTGTTTCAGGAAATCACACTGGAACAAAAAAGATTCATAAAACAATTTATGGTGGACATATTCACTGTAACTTTCTACTGTCTACTGTTATTAACAAACATCTGTTTTTCCCCTACCTCTGCCTTTAGCTGCTCTAAGGCCGTTTGTGTTGACAGGAGAAGAGCCGTGAGGTCTGGAATTTCTTCTTTGGACGATTTCTGAGATTTAGATCCTTTTTGCAAAGCCCTGAAGAAAAACATTTAAAATTACATATGAAGCTACTTTATTTAGTTGGAGTTAAACATTTTGTCTTGAGATAAAAGAAAGAGGACACAGCGCTCAGTTTGGCGCAAGCCCCACAGGAAGGAAATCTGTCTTATTTCAGGTTTATTGGCAGTAAAAGTATACCGTCTAAATTAGAGTGAGATCCTTACATTCCAGGTCTGATGTGGGCGGGCCAGGGGTCCAGAGCCGGTCTGATCATGTGACTGAGCTGAGGTAGGTTCTCTGCAGAGTACAGCTCGTTGAGGAGGTGGTCAGGATCAGGTCTGAGCTCAGAGTCTGTGGAGACTGGGAACAGGCTCAGGAGCTGCTTCAGGAAGAGCAGCTGACGCAGAGGGCTCTGGGAGCCCTGCAGAGAGAGAAACAACAAATGGATTCAAAATGATCATTAGCATATTACAGAGCCTCATTTTTTTTACCGTACTGTTTCTTTATCATTATTATTTTATTATTAGATACATTATATTGTGTGAATGTTGCATGAACCAAGGCTGGTTATGGCTCTTTTGAAGGTTTAAAAGTAAAAGTATGTCATTACAATTAATTGTAAACTGATTGTTAACTGATTTTTTTAAGTCTTACCTTGATCAGATCCAAGTCTGTAGCTTTACATAACATGAGCTCTTGTCCAAGCAAAGCCATTTCTGAAAAAAATAAAATAAGTAATGAAACATTGACCACATGCTTTATATGAGACATCTCACTGTGACTGTGCAGATAACAAAGCAATACACCTTTAGTCAGTATTTCTGGGTCTCTGGGTCTCGCTGACAAGGCTTTTGAATTCAGGAAGTTTGGATTTATACTGTGAAAAAAAAAAACAACAACAAAGATAATAGGGCATTCTGTTAAGGTAGAAAACTGTACTGCCCCCAAAGGAAGTCAGGAATCATGTGTCAGTCTGAGCATGTTTCAGTTTGACACAGGGAGAACATGTAAACCCCACGTCTGTTAATCAAACCTGGAATCTACTTGCTGTGAAGTCAGCAGTCTAACTACTATTTTTGAAAACAAGTGTGTTATGATGTTACTGCCACAAGACAAGAACAAGATGAGATCATTTAATAATAGAGCTGTACATATTTTGTTTAAACTTTAGATTTTGGTAAAAGCTGCACACAAACATGCACGTTTATGAATCTAATAAAGGGATTTACCTTCTTTCGATCGATCCCTTGATTCAAATTTGAGTAAACACACAGCCCTAGTCCAATACAATGTAATCATTAATTCGCATTATTCATTCACTCCACTCTTGGTGGTGGTAAGCAACTTTTTGGAGCGAGGCTGCCATTCTGTGCTGTCGGCTCCTCTGACCACCACCAACACCACATTTATACTAAGAAATAAGGTGAAGGACCCAAACATTTTTGCAACATGGTGCCCCACAGGGATGGAGTCTGGTGATGATGACGGTGGCGTAGAGACATAGAGGTCCTGTCCTGTCTGTACCTGCTGCAGATCCAGGTGAGTATGTCTGTGCGATACTGAGAGGGAGAGCAGAGCAGCTGCAGCATACTGTCGTCCTCCTGCAGGAACAGGCCCTCCATCAGGGGACATGACACAGCCTACAAACAAATACAGTTTGGAAGTATTTTTGACATAGGTTTGTCCCGGTCATACATGTCTAAACTAGACTAAAATTAAATAACAAGCAATCATAATGACTACAATGATATACATTTATGTCGACTAAAACTAAATGACAAAATGTAGACATGCAATTTTTAGTTTAATTAAACAAAAAAAAACTTGAATTAATAAATATTAATTAACATTAAAATAATATTAAGAAGAGTAGAACAAGAATGATTCTTAATTCATATTTTAGCTATTACAATATGATATAACTATTAATATGACGAGTTATAACTTAAAAATATATAAATATAAATATATATAAACTATATAAATATATCGGTTAAATGAAACCAGTGTATCATCCATCTGAAGAAAAATCAATGTAGCAAATATCTGGGAGTTAGTAGTTTACTAGAAATTTTATCAGCATTTTGGAGACGGCAAACTTTACCTTAAGATCAAGAAAATCACACACAAAAAAACGTTTCTAATGCATTTCCTATGGGACCCACGGAGGATACACTATAAAGCAGCTTGTCCTATCGCAGTTTGTATGTGACATTTAACAGGAGCAAACATACATTGGCTATTTATCTAGCTTTAATAAAAATTGCATTTTTTACCTGTAATAAAATGTAAATTTGTCGTGCAAGTTGTTTCTCTTTCGAAGCACCCGCCATTTCTAAACAGAGCCACTGTCGCTTGCTTATGACGTTTCAATGTGTTTATATTTTAAATTAATAAAAACGTGTGAATTTTTTTTAAATTGTATTATTGTTACTTAAAACAAGAACCTATCAGTAGAATCATGTTATAATGACAAAGAAAGGGGGGAAAAGATAACTAAATAAAAACTAAAAATGGTCGCTTAATAATTATGTCATCTCCGGGTATCCACGCCGATCGCTAACCTAAAAGAAATGTACCTTCTAAAATTTGCGTTTTGACTGGATTGTTATCGTCAAGCGTTGTACATTCTGACGCATTTTGTCTTTAATTAAAGAGATTTATCCAGTAATTAGTCGTAAGTGTCGGTTTTGATCGTAAACATGAAGAAAAAGAACAGCTCGGAGAAGACTCGACATGTGGTGGCGTGGATCAACAAAGCAGAGTGGGACCAAGTGCTGGAATATCTGTACTCCAGCGACACGAGTCTACAGAAGTACGCTCTGCACAGGTAAAAAGCATTATAGTGAGGTTTAAATGATTTTAAAAACCACTGCTGTCCTGTTTAATATCTGTACTCCAGGCACACGAACCTGCAGTTATACGCTCTGCATATGCACCCAGCATTCTAAAGATATCATACGTTTATATTTTCCTGTTTACATGCACTACAAACTTAATATTTCGTCAGTTATTACCTCACTGCTGAGATTCTGCTCCAATAACATAGTCACGCAGCATACAGTAGAAATGAGTGAAATGGCTTGCCAAAAGGCACAACGTCAAGATGGATCAGAATTACTTAAGATAAGAGAAGGATTGGCACTGCCAACCTCTTGCATACAAATGTGTTGCCTATAAAATTCGTATAGTAGTTGCGACCTCTATGTTCATAAGAAATCATCAAACTAATGATGGGCAATGTATACAAGTTGATCAAATTTGTCATTGTGTAGATATGCTAAATTTGAGTAACTAAAATTTGTGTAATTTTAAATAAAAATGACCTTTCAATTAGAAAAAAGTAGATGGGGAGATGCATTTATTTTGTGTTGTATTTAAGATGATGCAAGAAGAACTTAGTAATTAACAAAATAATAATGTAGTAGTGATGGTACAAGATCGTGCACACAAGAGAAAAATTATCTTGTGATTTTTATTTTATTTGTTTTCCATGTGTTGGTGAGTTACATCTCCTACAGTTACAAAAAGCAGTACTAAAATGGAAGCAAAACTATTATATTACATTAAAAAAAAGGGAACTGAACTGTGAAATTATTATATTTTAGGAATTACATTAGGAATTTGTCTTGTTCTCGTGAACCCAATTTCGTATTTCATCTCGCCTTGTGGAAATGACCTCATACTATCCCTATAATGTTTTTTTTTTTTTTTTTTGCTTTTGTGGTTAATTTTACAGTCACAGGCAGGTTTTAGAATATTTGTCAACCCTGTCCATAACCCACATTAATATCACGATATATTTTTCTAATATCGCCCATCCTACCTAAAAGCTGCAAAATATTACGATAAAATAAGGTCAGAAGCCATTCACATTTTGTGCAACACTTAAACTGTAACACTTAAACTGGGTGTGCAACACCCAACTAAAATGTTTCCAGGCACATTTTTACACTCCTAACCCTGTCCTCTCTCCTCAGGATCTCAGCGTGGAAGTCCCGTTATGCGGGCAGCACCCCGGTAGCAGTGGAGTGTACTGCAGACCTGGTGAGGTGCCAGGTGCTGGACAGGTGCGGGCATCTGGATGGGCATGAGCTGGTTCTGCTCTATGGCACCGCACTTGTCCGATTCATAAACCTCATCACAGAGAGGCATCAGGGACGAGTGGCACGGCCGCTCCGGAGACTCGCTGGTGAGTTGGTGGGGGAGGGTGTAAGTATACTTAGATTAGCATTGTAGCATTTTGAGCTGGAGATAGGTCAGAATTCTCAGGTGGAGTTTGCTGTATAACTGTCGGATTGCAGATTTGTTGACCTGGTTTGCAGTTAACATCTCTGTAATTACTGGGCCTAGGCACATGAAACAAAAACGGGCACAAAGTTCACCATTTAGGGTGAGATTTCCTTTCAGAATCAGAAATAGCTTTATTGTACTTGTCAGTGAACAAAATTCACAAACCAATGCATCATGTTGCCAAGGCATGGCTAGTGAAGTGATTAAATGTATGATTTAATCGCTAATTTAATCACCTCACTATTATGACTATGATTAAAACCGTAGTATGGACAGAAGAGTGAATCGCCCATACATGTTTGAAGTGTGTAACATGGCATTAAGTACGCCAACTTTTCTGGTGAGGGGCTGCATTGAAATGTGTTTACTTTGCCTGTAATGTTCCAGAGTATGGCACTGTGCACTTCTAAAGCATTTATTTTAAAGCCAGGGTCATAATTTTTCAATAGTTTGCATTGTTTATTTTTATTGACGGAGAAGACAATGTATTTTGTGCCAGTTTCAGGTGGATAGACCCAGTAATTACAGAGATATGAACCATAAATCAGATCAACAAATCTGTCTCAGCTCAGTTTAAACTATAGAGATTCTACAATGTGCAGATGTCACATGAACGTAACCTGTTTTATCACCATTCACATAGAGCTAGTTAAGTAATATCGACAAGTATTAACCTTTCAAATGCATTGTTCAACTAAGTTATAATATTATTTTCCTCTTTCAGGTAAACTCAACATCCCTGAGTGGATAGTGGATCTGCGACATGATTTCACCCACAGAAAGATTCCGAGTTTAAAGTGGTGTCGGAAAGGCTGTAAATCAGTTCTGGACTGGCTTCAGCAGGAATACTGGTCCAGACAGCTCAACGATGCCGACTGGGAATCTCCATCGGACGCAGAGGACGAGGACACGTTTAAAGACGAAGTCACGCGGCAAAAGGAGATGGAAAACTACAAGAAAATCCGCGAGATACTGATATCCTATGAAAAGGAGCAGTACCAGGTTTTGGAAATGGGTGATGAAGGCGTGGAGAAATGGCCAGCCCCTTTCGCAGACATGAGCTGGATCTTAGCTGAGATTAAACAGTCCGCGTTGGAGTCTTGCGATTTGCTTGTTGACGTTTTGCTGGAAGACGGATTTCTGGTGCCAACGTTGGAGCAACTTGAGACGTTAAACTGCAATGCGTTCAATGTCAGAAACGCAACTCCTCAAATTCCACAAGCGTTCCTAAGGTTTTGGCTGCCCGTCCTCAAAATGCTTAACTCACCTACGTTCATACACCTATTTCTCGAAAAACTTTTTGCAGATTTGAAGGTACTTAACAATGAACCGAACGACAACAGAGCAGACTTCATCTCAGCTTGGATCTCTGAAGTTATTATGTGCAACAGCAAGAAATCGAGCTTCCACTTTGAGACGAAGGGTCAACGGAAAGCGCGTGTAAAAGATCAGATTTTTGTCAACCGAATTCAGCTCCGATGGCAACAGCTCCTCACCGCGTGCTTGGATGCTCCTTCCGCCAGCACACCGCACTTGCTCAAGCTAATCTTAAACGATATGGAGCATCCTCTACCTATCGAAACGCAGGAGAATTTGCTAATGCTTTCCTCGATCTACACTCAACAATCAGAACCGCCTTCACCAAGAAAAGACCAGCCCATTTACACTCTAGAAAGCTTGCACGAGAAGTTGCAGAAATCCAAACAACGGCAAAAGAACGTGGAACGAAGTCGGGAAAGCAAGATGTCGGAGAGCGACGCGGATAAAGTCAGGTTGCTAAGAGGGTCGCCATGGCAGCTGTGTACCGAAAATGTGATGTGGAAAAACTACCCTCTTGGTAAAGTTCCCGGACAGTCCGACGATCCTTCCTGTCTCATGCTGGATAATTATTCCTCTGTGGCAGTGTCCGATCAACCCGTAGAGCTGGAGTTACCGATTCACTCCATGCCAAGAACATCATCTGCTCTCAGATCTGAAGGGCCGCTCTGGACCGCCACTGATGTTGGAAAACTTAAAGCCGGAATAAAGCTTTTCTGAAATATCATGGTGGAATGCTGTGACCCTGTGTGTCGGACGCCTTTTCACCTTCTTACAAACCTGTACATGTTAGTGCAGCCTGATATAAATAATGAGGTTACACGTTTGTGGATTTTCCTGGCTCCATCTGAGAGACTACTGAAAACCTCAATAGGCGCATCAACTTTAAATATCTTTTGTTAAGCCATTTTGTAGTTAACTTTGTACATGTAACAAAAAATATCCTTTCTGTGTTAAATGTACTTCAGTTGAAAGTGGGATTGAGGCAGACACACAAATCTTGTATTTTGTTCATTAAAAAGCAATTAAAACTTAAAATTGTCTCCAGATCCTGATTCGGCAAATCTTCCAAAAGTTGTTTAGATATATATTTTTGTATCGTCAGATGTTTATATATTTTTGTGTTTATTTCTGCTATTTATTGTTTCTTGTATCATAGATCAAGCAAAAAAGTGGTCACAATTGATTCTTTGCAGTGATCACGCTGAGGGTGTTGCCTGTATGTGGAAAAGACTAAAGACAAGGGGCCATGGGTGGCTAGTCAAAAATGAATATAAAGTACTTTACAGCAGTGAGGTCAATACTAGGGTGACCAGATTTTCAAAATTCAAAACTGGGACACACCCAGGTTGGGATGGCTGGTATAAATAAAATTGTGAAAAGAGGGTCAGTCATAATCTCAGGGACTCCTGTTGGTGTATTTTTTTGCTTTACGGTGATTTTCAAGCATGGTTTTCAGTGTTGGTGGGGATCAGATTGGTCTAAAATAGGGATAGGGACATCTGGGGCATTTCTTGTATGAGACTGGGTCAAATCAGTGGTTTTGGATAAATCTGCTGGGACAGGGGACACAGGACTCAAAACTGTGACTGTCCCGGGGAAATGGGGACGTCTGGTCACCCTAGTCAATGCATGTGTTTTGGTAAAGCCTTGGGTAATTTGATGAACATTTGCACCATTTATTCTGACTCCAGTGACTCCAGTGGCTGTATGGTATTCCTATTCCTAGTCCTATTCCATTACATGCTTTTCACGTTATAGTTTTTGACATGAACAAAAAACAGAAGACAAACCAAATCTTATACGATTAGGGTGACCAGATGTCCCTATTTACCCAGGACAGTCCCAGTTTTGAGCCATGTGTCCCCTGTCCCAGCAGATTTATCCAAAACCTGTGATTTGTCCCAGTTTTATACAGGAAATGTCCCAGGTGTCCCTATTTTTGACCAATTTCATACCTGCCAACAGTAAAGAGAGGCACACACATATACAGTCTATGGGCATACATTGTAATTTGTTTAGGTAAAATACAGAAAAGCTGCTTAAAAATGACCAAAATACGAATAAGAAAATGTGACTATACTGACTTATATTAGTGCAGAACAATTTTCTTTAATTACGCACTCGTTTCACAATTGTATTATTACCAACCAACCCAAACCAGGGAAGTCCCAGTTTTTTATTTTGAAAATATGCTCATCCTATATAAGGTGTCCATTATATGTTCAAAAATACAATTACCTGGTTACATTTCCCCCCTTGCACACTCCGGTACAGTAGGAGGCGGCACGGGTCCTCTTGCCCTAGTTTGTAGTCGCTTGGTCCGCCTCCAGAAGCGCACCTGACCGCTCCATTCATCCGCCCCTAGAGCGCACTGTCCCGGTCAGACTGCTCATTCATCCGCCTCTAGAGCGCACTGTCGCGGTGTGTCCCGCAGCGTCCGTCGGTCTGGAGCTCCGCGCTTTCGCTTAGACATGTCCGACTCGACCTCCCCGCCCGCACCCGGAGACGTACCCGGCGCAGAGGCCTTGTTCCGCGGGTACAAACCTTTCAAGCCCGAGGAGCATGGCCTGGACCGCGGCTTCCGACTCACTGCGTACTCCGACCTGAAGGGATGAGGCTGCAAAGTCCCCCAGGAGGCTCTGCTCAAGCTCCTGGCGGGACTGCAGCCTCTTTCGGCCGGAGAGGGAGTGGGGAAGACCGGGGAGCAGGAGTTTGAAGTGTCCGGGCCCAGACTGGGTAAGAAACAGTTGAATATGTGATCGTGGAAATGAAAATAAACACGGCGCATGTGGGGTTAGCCTGCGTGTTGTTAGCGAGTGAAGCTAGTGCACAACAGTGAGGTTTTGGGAGGTTTATGCGCTGTGTTATGTGTTTTGTTTTATATTTATTTTATTTATTTATTTGTATATTACTTATTTAATCCCACTCCTCTTCTAATCTAACACAATTAGCTTTCTTTTTAATTTTGCAGACATTTTACATTAAAGGGACAGTTCAGGCTTTTTGACATTTCCTCATGAGTCAGAGTGTTGGAGACGTGTGGAGACTAGGGCTGGGCGATATGGACCAAAAAATATATCTCGATATATTTTGCTATATCTCGATATCTTTACAGGAAAAATAACCCCCTCCCACACTACTGCAAAAACAACACACAAATTTTATCTGATTAATATTCATTTAGTACTGCACTTAAACACTCTGTGCCCCTTTTTGGACCCTCACCCACAGTTTAAAACCCTCTTCTTTAAGAGAACTTCCACTGGTACTTTAAAGAAAACTACTTCAAAGTGAAAAAAGTGGCTAGGATTTTTAAACCTGTATTTTGACATTCCAAACTGGAGTAACATTCTCTTGTTTTAAAGTGACGTTTAGTCTCTGCACATTTACCAAACCAAACGCACATTGTGACAAATATGATCACACTCAGTATTCAGACCTTGAGTCCGTGACAAGACCGAGTCCCAATGCGCTCGCTTTAGAGAAGGAAGTCCAGCGGCGTGGGGGTGTCTAATGAGTGGTGGGACAGGTGAAATGGGCGCACTGTAGAGCCCTGGTTCTAGTCTTGGTTTAGTCCGCGACCGAGCCCCGGGCTCTGCGGCCGCGTTTAGTCCTGGTTTAGTCCTAGTCCTGGTTTAGTCCGAGGCCAGCTCCGGGCTCGGGGGACAAACGCGAGGAGGCGGAGGCGAGCGCGGCACAGAGAAGGCAAAACAAGCGAAGCGGCGAAACCAGAAGTAAACGTAAGCATTATAGCGATATATCGATATGTCAGAATTCATATCGAGTTTCAAAAATATCTCGATATATTTTAAATATCGAGATATCGCCCACCCCTAGTGGAGACACTTGTGTAAATCTTCCTCCAGTCCTTGTATTTGCAGAGGTGCTGGTGCTGGGCTAGTGCAGGTCAATGGCCACAGTCGTCCTGCCACTAAAAACAGTCTGACCCACTCCACAGACCCAAGGAAACTATTAGAAACTATTAGAACTCCAGACTGTGAAGGTCTGTGTCACAGAATCATGTTTGAAATAAAACTAACCTTGCATCGCATGAATTGTTGCATGCGCAGACAGAAATCCTTCAGATGCAGCGGTTGGTTTGACTCTAAAATGATTCTGTGGACACAGACGTTCACATGGACAGTCTGGAGTTCTAATAGTTTTCCTCGGGTCTGTGGAGTGGGTCTCCAGAAGATTTCTGAATTATACGTATTGCGCTGAAGAACTCATTAGATTGATTAAATGCCTGTTTCCATTGTGAATCATTGTGTATCATTTTGATGCCTAATTGTGTGCACTGATTACTGGATAATGGCTTATGTCCCCTAGGCATCTAACTGGATCTCATCTATGGCTTGCCATGATTCTTATATTTACAAAATTTCTGGAAATGCCTAAAATTAGCAGCTCTCAGGCATTTTCATTTTACAAAAAGTAGCTCAGAGGAGGAAAAAGGTTGAAGACCCCTGATCTTTTTTAAAATTAATTTATTTTACCTTTATTTTACCAGGTAGGTCGGTTGAGAACCATTTCTCATTTTCAATGTTTTACACCACATATAGACACAGAAACATTTTCAGATAGTTCGAACATTGGGCAATTTGAAATTTCCAAACCCTCTTAAATTATGAGTTTTCTATCATTTTGAACAACATTCACACATGTTTACGTAACCCTTTATTACTAATGTGTCTACATTTTCAAAGCTCCAAATGCTCTGTTCCACCTTGTGATGTCATGTAGTCGTAGTTTTCAAGTTAACCGCTGCCCTTTATACCTTTATTTCAGTACAGAGGGGCAATTCCAGGGCGGAAATCATCCGAATGATTCTAGTGAAGGTGTGTTGAGTTTAAAAACACAGTGGAGCTGTATTACTGCCTGACATCACAAGGGGGAACAGAATGTTTTCTGTTTGAGAGAAGAATTATGCAGGATTTGTATGTTAAACATGTGTGAATGAAACAAAACTCAACTCCAGGTCTGTTTGTGATGAGGAAACAACATTAGAACAGAGCAGGGCTCTACACTAACTTTTTTTTTCAGGAGCACATGTGCCCCTAAGTTAAAAATTTTAGGAGCACAGAAAAAAAATGGGGGCACAAGTAGGTTTTCGTTTGAATGATTATTACAGTGCAGAACTTACGCACACCAACACCAACCCTGAATACATTTAATACAAAAAAATAAAAGAATTATGACTGTACTTTTCCTGCATGATCCCAATGTTTTTATAAATATATCTTCATTTTATCTGATTAATATTTAGACTTAAAATAAGCCAAACAAACTGTACTGCACTGAAACACTCTGTGGTCCTTTTTGGACCTTCACCCACAGTTTAAGAACCTCTTCTTTAAGAGAACTTCCACTGGCACTTTACACAAAACTGTTTCAAAGTGTAAAAAGTGGGTAGGATTTTTAAACCTGTATTTTCAAATTCATAACTGGAGTTACATTCTCTTACTGGTTTTACAGTGGTATTTAGCCTCTGCACATTTACCAAACCAAACGCACATTGTGACAAACAGATTTATTTGGAAACCTTCAGCCCACATATCACCTGCTCTGTGCTGTAGCTCTGCTCTGTGCGGACACGGACATAAAATTAGTATTGGCGTATTTGACGTGAGGCGGATGGACAGGTGAGATGTTTAACCTGCCCTGTGATGCAGGCTGAGGGTGGCGCTGTGGACAAGCCGCGCACTGTGGTGCCACGCAGTGTCCACGGGCTCCAGCGCACAGGTCCCGCACGCCGGTATGAGTTTATTGCCCACAGTAGCGGCCGTAATGAAATATGATGCACTCAGTATTCAGACCCCGAGTCCGTGACGAGACCGAGTCCAAATGCGCTCGAGTCCGAGACACAACCAAGACAAAACTCTCGCTTTGTTGGAGGAGGAAGTCCAGCGGCACAGGGGTGTCTACTGAGTGGTGGGACAGGTGTGGGTCCTGCTGCGGTGCCGCTCCTCGTTTAAGGGGGCGTGGGTGTGTTTTTAAGCGGAGTTTGTTCGTCTGAGTGATATCGCCGCACACGCGGAGCTCGTATGCTGGGGTCGTGCGCGGTCGGAGGTGTCGTGCCTGGGCTCGGTTCTGTTACGCTCGCGCTGGGCATGTGTGCCGCGCTTTAGGGGCGATCCAGGCTTGGGCACGATTCTATAGTCCTAATGTGACTGCGCCCCTAATATCTGACACATTTAGAACGTTTAGCTAGTCAGTCACGTCTGTGCGCAGCTCTCTTTATTGTGGCTGCAGAAGCGCTCGCACTGGTGCGACTGGTTTGTTTTCCTCGTTCAAACGGCGAAATATTTACTCGCAAATGCGAGTGAAATGGGCGCACTGTAGAGCCCTGGAACAGAGATCAGAACATAGCCTGATATGGGCCCTTTAAGTAACGTAAATGTATCTGTATATATGTATATCTATGTGTATGTGTGTATGTGTGTATGTGCTATGTATATTTTGTATGTATATGCACATGTGACAATAAAGGAAATTGAATTGAATTGAATTGAATTGAATGTGTGTAGAAATCCACAAAATCAAATTAAAATGTGAACAAGATAGCAGCATAAAATCCATTTGCATTTGATAATTCATTCATAATTTTTATGCATAAACTACACAAAGAATAAGTAAAAAATGACCGTTTTGAATGTGGAATTGTTGTCGAGAGAGCATGACTGTGCGTTTTTGTCTTGGGAGGAAAAGACTGGAGTAACACGATTAGCCCAGTCTGAGGTGGACTCGTCCATCTCTGCCAAATAGCCTTTGACCGCTGCTTTACTCAAACACACTCAACACAAAGATAGACCACAGCTTTACATAAGCGTCAGAATTCTTATGATAGGGGACATGTTTGTTTACGATCTTTCCACCAAATAACTAAAAATGGAAAAACAACAGCAGGCATACAAAATAAAGCAAATGTTATAGGGAGAAAATCAGGAGTTTGTACATTTAGAACTTGGAAAATCCGATTGTGATGTATACAATGAAACAAGAACCCCCTGCTGTTTGGAATTAACTGTTGGCATTTGTTGTTTTCAGAGGATATTTTACAAAACCTAAAACACTGAAATGATTGCAGTGTTACATTTGAACTTCAATAAAAGGCTTGATACAGATTTTATTACCACACTGATAAGAAATGCTTTTAGACAGTCGACTCATGAGATGTATTCACCACAAAATAATAGTACTTTATTTGTGTTCTCACATGTGCCATTACACTCACTCTGATGACCACTCTAAAACTGTTTAAAAGTTTCAAAGGAACAATGTAGTTTTGTTTATTTTTTATATTCAAATATAGTTTCAGTGCTAGTTTTAGGTTAAGTTTTTCTATACTTTTGACAGTCCTGTTTGAGTGCGATGAGTTAAACAAAATATAGGCTGCAAGATTAACTGCTATTGGCTCGAAATTGTAGTTTGAATGGATGTAGTTGGCAAATCAAAAAGTACCATCATTTCCTCCACAAACAACTAAATCTCCTGTTTAGGGACGTAACAAGAACCGAAATCTGGTGGTATCTTATCAAAGGTCTCACAATAATATCGTAGACCATCACAATCTATTGAATCCCAAGTATCTTTGCTTAAATGAACAGTTCTGATGCAGAAATGGCTAAAAAAAAACAGAGGAACTACATAGACCATGATCCTTTGCTCCGTTTCAGTGGAGACGACATGAAGAAGTAACCGTTCTAAGCTCTTTGAAATTAATTAATTAAGTCTTGTGAAGCGTTTTTAGAGGAAAAAGGAGCAGATTCACAGTTTTATATTATAATAAATCTGGTCCAGTGAGATGTTTATGGTGAAAATCTGGTCCAGAGATTTGGATTTTGTTCCATCCCTAATGACAGTAAGTGTTGCACCAAATGACTGGTCAAAACATTTTAGAGTCAGTCTGTTATTCTGTAGAATATCGTAATATCGTGAACCTCCCACCATATCACCATACATAACACACTGTGAGGTTTACACTGTGACTATATCGTATTGTGAGACTTGGGTATTGTTACACCTGCGCCCCCTGTAGTTCATATCTGTATAAGCATGTTCTGAAATGTGAGTCTTGCATTCATTTTCATTTGCCAATTCAGATTTTCGTCTTTTTGTCCTTCTGGAAGCGTTTAAATGTGAACTTCAAGCAGAATCCTAGTATTAAAGCATAAATCACAACTGTCCTGAACCAGCTCAACTCTGTAACACTTTCTGTTCGACTGCAGTGAACTGTGCGGCGCCATTGTCGATAAAAAGGTAGTGTTTTTAGTAAGAGCTGTGTGTGGATAATTGCACCTCACCCGTCCTGTCCCTCCTGTTTGTGTAGGCGTGGGCATGGACTGCTGTGTGATCCCTCTGAGACATGGAGGACTGTCTCTGGTCCAAACCACAGACTTCTTCTACCCCCTGGTGGAGGATCCTTATATGATGGTGAGTCTCAACCCGGCCTCTCAAAAGAACACCTTTTGAAGTATTACCGTACTGTGCGGTATAGGCAGGTGCAGAAAAAAATGCTGTAAACTAGGAATGCCTTCAAAAATGGAAGTGTTCATCATTTATTTTCATCAGTCAACAAAATACAGTGAATGAACAAAAGAGAAATCTAGGTTTTACCTGCAGACAGTTTGTGAAGGACCTGGGCTGGTCGCTGTTCCAAACATGTTGCAGAACTAAGCTCAGATCTTGTGTGGATGGAGCTTCCTCACCTCCTTCTGTCTCTTCATGGAATCAGACTCACTCCATGATGCTGAGGTCAGGGTCTGTGGGGCCCGACCAGCACCAACACAACTTCTGCTTCTTCTTTACGCTCGAGCCAGTTCTGAAGGACTTTGGTGCATTCTTTTGTTCGCTCACTTTGCATTTGGTAAATTGAAAAAAAAAAAAAAGAAATCATTATTTCTATTTTTGAAAGCATTCTTTGTTTACCACATTTTTTCACATCTGCTTAAAACTTTTGCCCTATTCTGTATTAATGCTTCACAGGTGATGTCGTCAGCATTCCCTGGGGGTGTGATGCTAACAGTAGGCTCTGCTCTGTCTTGGTTACTCACGATACACTTTAATCAGAGTTTTGTTTCACCGCAGTCTGACCATAAAGAATTGACTTGGCTTAACTACAACAGATGAACTGATTTGAGCTGTTGAACAAGTCCTTTTTAAATAATAACAGAGTTTTTCAGTGAGCCATTCTCACCTTTTTGTTGAAAATCAAACTCCTAAACAGGACCGTGAACGCTTTCACACGGCACAAAAGTGTGGCCAAAATGTAAGATATAAAGGTAAGGTAAGGTTTTATTTATATAAACACTTAAATCTACCAGAAAGTGACTTAAAAGTAGTGAAATTATCTGTCCGTGCAACAAGATAATTTTACTTGACAAGACTAAAAGCTGTCTTAGAACTAGTAAATAGATCATAAATCTGAAAACAAGATGAATAACCTGATAGAAGTTTCAAAAATCTTGGCCAGATCAGAGACATTTTCAGTGTATTGATCACAGGCTCCTAAAATGTGCTGTTTAAACCCATTTTGTATTTTTTTCTTGACTTTTCAGACCACCTTAAAACGTGTTTGATCTAACTGCTGAACATTCCATCATAGAGGTACATGTAGAACAGCCCCAGCATGATGTCGCTGCAAAGTATCATTAGAGGTTATGCACTGACATCATTTAAATGGAAAAGTGAGTGAGTGTTTTTTTCTACTTGTTTGGCCCATTATTTTTCCGGAGAGCTGTTATTTTCACCCCACAAAAATTATTTCCTAGGGACGGGACAAGATCTCGTGCCACAAAATTTCACGTGCACACATGAGAAAAATGATCTTGTCAGATTTTTTTACCCCTGAATTTACCTTTGGCTTGCACACAAAAAGTTAAGACCAATTTGAAAAGCTTGGTGGTTCCAAAAATCATTATATATTATGATTCGTATAATGACCACATATTACATAAAATAAATAATTAGTGAAGCCAAAATTGTGAAATGGATTGCACTAGGGCTGAACGATTTAAGAAAATTGCGATTTTTCTGACATATTATGATTTCGATTTCATCCAGGTTTTTTTTTTTTTTTGTCAAATCAGGTTTCAGTGCACATGAACATTTGCAAACATCACAGAAATTTACCTCGTCCCATTCAAACACTAAATTCCATCAAAAATTATGTCAAGAATTTATTTCAAATGTCGTCGTGTTCATGAACAGAAACCTGCTGTACACAGGCCACACTGAGCCGGAGCTACAGCAGTGATTAGAACTGAACTACTAACTTAAAGTAAACTTCAACTTTTCCGTCTACAAAATCTGTCAGACACTAAAACAGGAGGATCAGTCATCGACGGCTCAGCAGCACCAAAATATTCACTTCTGTAAAAAAAATATAGAATTATAAATAAATTATAGCAAAAACAATGAACGCCTTTTTTAAACAAAGACTTACACCACAAGTCAGGACTAAACCAGGACTGAACCAGGACTAAACCAGATCTAAACAAGGACTAAAACAGAACTGGACCAGGACTAAACCAGGTCTAAACAAGGACTAAAACCAGGACTACACCAGTAAATAGCTGACGAAACAAAACCAGGACTGAACCAGGATTAAACCAGGACTAAACCAGGGCTAAAGCTACCACAGAGTAAAAGTGAGGAGTGGGGGGTGTGCAGAGGATTCACATTGTTCAGAGGGACATGGGGGCATCCGCCTTAACTCCAAAGCCCTGTGGGAAACTGTGCATGTGTGAAATAGTTGACCAAACAAAACCCGACTTAGTTTGGAGCACTGCAGAAAAAACACAGTTTTGGCGATCCCAAGATTGTGTTGTTTGAGATTGCAATTTTATGTCCAAAACGATATATTGTTCAGCCCCACACTACACTCCACTCCATATTTATAACAAACAATGTGAAACTCTCACCTTGTCTCGTTCTCGTGGACCTGATCTTGTAGTGTGTCCCGTTTTATGAAAATTGTCTCGTCCCAACCGGTTACTTCCTCAACAAAGACTCAGAAACATGTTTTTAAGGAGAGGTTCAGTTTGACTGAGTCTGATGTGGGTGTGTGTGTGCGCGCACGTGTGTGTGTGTGTGCAGTGTTCCTGTTATTTCACTGTTGACTTGATTTTCTTTTAAATATCAGGGACAATATTTAATATTTGTCCTTAAACTGTAGCAGCTCTTTCATATTTTAGATGTACTCTGGAGCTTTTACTGAAGAAAACATCGTCACTACATTGACATTCGTATAATGTTGCCGTTCATTCTAAAAATAAGGAACCTCTGTTCATGTTGTGGACTCCCATGCAAAACACATCATGCTTTGAATTGTTAATCACTTTGGCAACGGTCCTAATTTCTCATCCTCCTGAAAGCCGTGGATATTTCAAAGATGGGACGAAGAGTTTACAAATGAAGGTTTTTCTCATCTAAATCACACAAAAATGATTCCTGCTGTGTGTTTTTTATTTTATCACTCCTGTATTTGTGATAAAACGTCTTTTTCAGCACATCTGAGTGTTTACTACAGATAACTAGAAGTGATTTAGTAAAACAGTCACCAAATGTTTGAATAATTGATCTGTCAGGATTAGATTTGATCAGATTTGATTGATGACATGTCCCCGTTGGAAATATAACTGAAGACACAACAAGTGACAGTGTTCTTACCATTTCTTTTGGTGGTTTTGTGCTTCTCTGTCAGAAAAGAGCGCTTTAAACTAAATGATCTACTCAGCCACATAACAATATGCTTTTACACGAGGCATGACGTGTCCACACACTGAGAATGAGACGAGCTTGGATGTGTCGTCCGTCTGCTGAGGTTCACTTGCGATTGTAGTTCTGCAACCGCCAACTTCCAAAATTTGCATGTGATTTTCCTGTCAGACCAGAGCTGCTGAAAGTATCACCAAACTAGGCATTTTGGGGTGGACTGTTTCAGTTTGAGATGATGATAAAATGGATTGAGGTTTCTAAGCCTGTAATTGTAGTGACAGAAGTGTTTTTGTTGTTGTTGTGTCCAGGGTCGAATCGCCTGTGCCAATGTCCTGAGTGACCTGTACGCCATGGGCATCACCGAGTGCGACAACATGCTGATGCTGCTAAGTGTTAGCCAGAAGATGAACGAAAAGGTCTGATCCTCTGACCCGTTCCTCTGCTCCTCTGACCCTCTCCTCTGCTCCTCTGACCTCCTCTGCTCCACTGATCCTCTCCTCTGCTCCTCTGACCTTCTCCTCTGCTCCTCTGACCCTCTCCTCTGCTCCTCTAACCTCCTCTGCTCCACTGATCCTCTCCTCTGCTCCTCTGACCCTCTCCTCTGCTCCTCTGACCTCCTCTGCTCCACTGATCCTCTCCTCTGCTCCTCTGACCCTCTCCTCTGCTCCTCTGACCCTCTCCTCTGCTCCTCTGACCCTCTCCTCTGCTCCTCTGACCCTCTCCTCTGCTCCTCTGACCTCCTCTGCTCCACTGATCCTCTCCTCTGCTCCTCTGACCCTCTCCTCTGCTCCTCTGACCCTCTCCTCTGCTCCTCTGACCCTCTCCTCTGCTCCTCTGACCCTCTCCTCTGCTCCTCTGACCTCCTCTGCTCCACTGATCCTCTCCTCTGCTCCTCTGACCCTCTCCTCTGCTCCTCTGGCCCTCTCCTCTGCTCCTCTGACCCTCTCCTCTGCTCCTCTGACCCTCTCCTCTGCTCCTCTGACCCTCTCCTCTGCTCCTCTGTCCCTCTCCTCTGCTCCTCTGGCCCTCTCCTCTGCTCCTCTGACCCTCTCCTCTGCTCCTCTGACCCTCTCCTCTGCTCCTCTGACCCTCTCCTCTGCTTCTCTGACCCTCTCCTCTGGCCCTCTCCTCTGCTCCTCTGACCCTCTCCTCTGCTCCTCTGACCTTCTCCTCTGCTCCTCTGGCCCTTTCCTCTGCTCCTCTGACCCTCTCCTCTGCTCCTCTGCTCCTCTGACCCTCTCCTCTGCTCCTCTGACCCTCTCCTCTGCTCCTCTGACCCTCTCCTCTGCTCCTCTGGCCCTTTCCTCTGCTCCTCTGACCCTCTCCTCTGCTCCTGACCACCTCTGCTCCTCTGACCCTCTCCTCTGCTCCACTGATCCTCTCCTCTGCTCCTCTGACCCTCTCCTCTGCTCCTCTGCCCCTCTCCTCTGCTCCTCTGACCCTCTCCTCTGCTCCTCTGACCCTCTCCTCTGCTCCTCTGACCTTCTCCTCTGCTCCTCTGGCCCTTTCCTCTGCTCCTCTGACCCTCTCCTCTGCTCCTCTGCTCCTCTGACCCTCTCCTCTGCTCCTCTGACCCTCTCCTCTGCTCCTCTGACCCTTTCCTCTGCTCCTCTGGCCCTTTCCTCTGCTCCTCTGACCCTCTCTTCTGCTCCTGACCACCTCTGCTCCTCTGACCCTCTCCTCTGCTCCTCTGACCCTCTCCTCTGCTCCACTGACCCTCTCCTCTGCTCCTCTGACCCTCTCCTCTGCTCCTCTGCCCCTCTCCTCTGCTCCTCTGCCCCTCTCCTCTGCTCCTCTGCCCCTCTCCTCTGCTCCTCTGCCCCTCTCCTCTGCTCCTCTGACCCTCTCCTCTGCTCCTCTGACCCTCTCCTCTGCTCCTCTGACCCTCTCCTCTGCTCCACTGACCCTCTCCTCTGCTCCTCTGACCCTCTCCTCTGCTCCTCTGCCCCTCTCCTCTGCTCCTCTGCCCCTCTCCTCTGCTCCTCTGACCCTCTCCTCTGCTCCTCTGACCCTCTCCTCTGCTCCTCTGACCCTCTCCTCTGCTCCTCTGACCCTCTCCTCTGCTCCTCTGACCTTCTCCTCTGCTCCTCTGCCCCTCTCCTCTGCTCCTCTGCCCCTCTCCTCTGCTCCTCTGACCCTCTCCTCTGCTCCTCTGACCCTCTCCTCTGCTCCTCTCCTCTGCTCCTTTGACCCTCTCCTCTGCTCCTCTGACCCTTTCCTCTGCTCCTCTGACCCTCTCCTCTGCTCCTCTGGCCCTCTCCTCTGCTCCTCTGGCCCTTTCCTCTGCTCCTCTGACCCTCTCCTCTGCTCCTCTGACCCTCTCCTCTGCTCCACTGATCCTCTCCTCTGCTCCTCTGGCCCTCTCCTCTGCTCCTCTCCTCTGCTCCTCTGACCCTCTCCTCTGCTCCTCTGACCTTCTCCTCTGCTCCTCTGACCTTCTCCTCTGCTCCTCTGGCCCTCTCCTCTGCTCCTCTGACCCTCTCCTCTGCTCCTCTGACCCTCTCCTCTGCTCCTCTGACCTCCTCTGCTCCACTGATCCTCTCCTCTGCTCCTCTGACCCTCTCCTCTGCTCCTCTGACCTTCTCCTCTGCTCTTCTGACCCTCTCCTCTGCTCCTCTGACCCTCTCCTCTGCTCCTCTGACCCTCTCCTCTGCTCCTCTGACCTTCTCCTCTGCTCTTCTGACCCTCTTCTCTGCTCCTCTGACCCTCTCCTCTGCTCCTCTGACCCTCTCATCTGCTCTCCTGACCCTCTCCTCTGCTCTCCTGACCCTCTCCTCTGCTCCTCTGGCCCTCTCCTCTGCCCCTCTGGCCCTCTCCTCTGCTCCTCTGGCCCTCTCCTCTGCCCCTCTGACCCTCTCCTCTGCTCCTCTGACCCTCTCCTCTGCTCCTCTGACCCTCTCCTCTGCTCCTCTGACCCTCTCCTCTGCTCCTCTGACCCTGGTTCATGTTAAATCCTGCAGGATCGAGAGCGTGTGATGCCGTTGATGATCGAGGGATTTCGTGATGCGGCGGAGGAGGGTGGGACTTCAGTGACGGGGGGACAGACAGTTATTAACCCCTGGATCATTGTGGGAGGAGTGGCTTCTGTTGTCTGTCAGCCCAACGAATTCATCATGTGAGTTCAAATGTACATTTTCTTAAGTAGGATGTTATATTTCACTAGAGCGTACTGTACTCAAGTACAGTGGTCTTATAAAAAGTACTACGATTAAATGACTTGCTATTGTCTAAATAAAGTGTTTTTATTATCATTGAGCAGAATTGGAACTGATATTGAGCATCAGGCCTATTCCTTAGTATGGAAATCGAGTTAACTTTTATTAAATGGTGACAACAGTAGTCCAGTGGAAAGTGTGCACTGAACACTGCTGCATGTTTTTCAGGCCTGATGGAGCTGTCCCAGGAGATGTTCTGGTCCTCACTAAACCTCTGGGCACGCAGGTGGCTGTGAACGCACACCAATGGCTCGACCAGGTCAGAGAAATAATGACCACAATCAAATACAGCTAGAGGTTTAATTCTAAACAGACCTGACTCATAACTTGGTCAGGTGGAGTGGCAGGCTCTCTGTCTCCATGGAGATGGTATGGCTTTGCCTGTATTGTTACACACACTGTATTAAACTATATCTGTCTCCATGGAGTCTGCAGGTGACCAGTCGCCACCAGGAACCTAACTCTGTGCTGCTTCAAAATAAAAAATATAAAATAAAATACAGGTGCTTGCTTGATAAATGTTATAATTTTTCATTTTTCAGCCTGAACGATGGAACAAGATCAAACTAGTGGTGTCCAAAGAGGAAGTGAAGGAGGCGTATCAGGAGGCCATGTTTTCTATGGCCACTTTAAACCGCACAGGTGAGATACGAGACATTACACAGGTTTGTGTGTGTGTGTGTGTATCACAAGACAAGTCATATTCATTATACAGGTGTGTGTGTCTGTGTCTGTGTGTGTGTCTGTGTGTGTCTGTGTGTGTGTCTGTGTGTGTGTGTGTGTGTGTGTCTGTGTGTGTGTGTGTCTGTGTGTGTGTGTGTCTGTGTGTGTGTGTGTGTGTGTCTGTGTGTGTGTGTGTCTGTGTGTGTCTGTGTGTGTGTGTGTCTGTGTGTGTGTGTGTGTGTGTCTGTGTGTGTCTGTGTGTGTGTGTGTCTGTGTGTGTCTGTGTGTGTCTGTGTGTGTGTCTGTGTGTGTGTGTGTGTGTGTGTCTGTGTGTGTGTGTGTGTGTCTGTGTGTGTCTGTGTGTGTCTGTGTGTGTCTGTGTGTGTGTGTCTGTGTGTGTCTGTGTGTGTGTCTGTGTGTGTGTGTGTGTCTGTCTGTGTGTGTCTGTGTGTGTGTCTGTGTGTGTCTGTGTGTGTGTCTGTGTGTGTGTGTGTGTGTGTGTCTGTGTGTGTGTCTGTCTGTGTGCGTGTGTGTGTGTGTGTGTGTGTGTGTATGTGTCTGTGTGTGTGTCTGTGTGTGTATCAAACTGCACATGTGAGTGTGAGACTCTCAGGTTAATAACACACAGGTGAGCCAGAACATGTTAATAACACAGAGAGACACATGAGAATAATCTGAACACAGATGAGTATTAAACTGCAGGAGAGACACACACACGACATGTCCTGTAAATAATACACAAAATGATTCTTTGTGCCGTGGATTCAAAGAATCGTAGTTTCAGATTTCTAACTTTTAATTTAAAATTGCTTCCGCTGTCCCCTGTCTGTCTCCTGTCTGTCCCCTGTCTGTCTCCTGTCTGTCCCCCGTCTGTCTCCCGTCTGTCTCCTGTCTGTCTCCTGTCTGTCTCCTGTCTGTCCCCTGTCTGTCCCCTGTCTGTCTCCTGTCTGTCTCCCGTCTGTCCCCCGTCTGTCTCCCGTCTGTCTCCCGTCTGTCTCCTGTCTGTCTCCCGTCTGTCCCCTGTCTGTCCCCTGTCTGTCTCCTGTCTGTCTCCTGTCTGTCTCCTGTCTGTCCCCTGTCTGTCCCCCATCTGTCTCCTGTCCGTCTCCTGTCTGTCCCCTGTCTGTCTCCTGTCTGTCTCCTGTCTGTCCCCCGCCTGTCTCCTGTCTGTTTCCTGTCTGTTTCCTGTCTGTCTCCTGTCTGTCCCCTGTCTGTCTCCCGTCTGTCCCCCGTCTGTCTCCCGTCTGTCTCCTGTCTGTCTCTCATCTGTCTCCCGTCTGTCTCCCGTCTGTCTCCCGTCTGTCTCCTGTCTGTCCCCTGTCTGTCCCCTGTCTGTCTCCTGTCTGTCTCCTGTCTGTCTCCTGTCTGTCTCCTGTCTGTCCCCCATCTGTCTCCTGTCTGTCTCCTGTCTGTCTCCTGTCTGTCTCCTGTCTGTCCCCCATCTGTCTCCTGTCTGTCTCCTGTCTGTCCCCCGCCTGTCTCCCGTCTGTCTCTCGTCTGTCTCTCGTCTGTCTCTCGTCTGTCTCTCGTCTGTCCCTGTCTGTCTCCCGTCTGTCCCCCGTCTGTCTCTCGTCTGTCTCCCGTCTTAGCGGCCGGTCTGATGCATAAGTTCCAGGCACACGCGGCCACAGATGTCACGGGCTTCGGGCTCCTGGGTCATGCCAATAATCTGGCCGCGCAGCAGAAGAACGATGTCGCCTTCGTCATCCACAACCTGCCCATCATCGCCAAGATGGCCGCCATCAGCAAGGCCTGTGGAAACCTGTTCAACCTGATCCAGGGCACCTCCGCAGAGACCTCGGGTACAAATGCAGTACAATACAATATGAATGAATTTAGGAATGAATACTTCTGCTAGGTACAAAGAGACCTCTGCTACAGCACAAATCCAGATAAAGAATAGATACTGTCATTAAAACCACCATCCACAACTTTAGCAACAGAGAAATTCTGTTCTGTCAACTGGACAAAAGTGGTAAATGGTAGCTTTAAAAGGTGCAAAGAAACCTGTACGTCTCTCAGCAGGTCAGTAATGTATTACTGCAGTACAAAATTACATTAAAAGTGATTTGTAATTATAAAGTTGACTGCTTAAGTTCCAACAAGTGCAATGTGCTGTTGCCTTTGGCTGGATATTTGAATGTGCTGTGTGAGGGATTAGTTGTTGGTTGTTAGATCAACAGCACTGAGTGTGGTTTGAATGAATAATGCACTGTAAAGGTCTGTGTGTGTCCTGAAAGGTGCTATATACTGTAAATCCATTGCATTCTTCTTATTCTAAAGAGTGTAATCCCTGTGCCGTCCTGCAGGGGGTCTGCTGATGTGCCTGCCCAGGGAGCAGGCCGCTAAATTCTGCTCTGAGATGAAGAGCCAGCGCGCAGCCACCGGGGGGCAGGGTGGAGCCTGGATCATCGGCATCGTGGAGAAAGGAGACAGACGAGCAAGAATCATCGACAAACCACGAATCATTGAAGTGCCGCCGCGAGGGAGGGAGGCCGCCAGCCCGGCAACCAGCCCAGCAACCAGCCCCAACCTATCGTAAACTACCCGGCAACCAGCCCTGATCTTTCGTAGAGCACACACAGCCAGTTCTGCAACCAGCTCGGCAGCCAGCCCCGACCTCACATAAAGAGTGGAGATAGTCGGTACACTAAAAGGTACAAATGTTGGCTTACTGGCCTTAAATCTGTTTTTTTGGGCCAACCAGCTGCCTAAAGAACAGACCTAAAGCTTAATTTGAACACTTTAGTGCAAAGACAGTACTGCACAAAACATGACTGCTCTCGTATCCATTGCACAGGGTTGTGGATGACGTTTGTAGTCATTTCATCATAAGTTGGGCAAAATAATCATTCGGCCGTATATATATCGAGTTTATTGACAGATTCTGCATTGGCCATGAGAAAAGTTGATCTCTTATAAAGAAACTTTTTTTTTTTTTTTCAAATTAATAATATAAGATATTTCAAGACTATTCTTGCCAAATCAGTTATAATCAGAAAAGGCTGGATCAAAATTTTCAAAAGCTGAATTCAAAACATGACTTCCAACTTCAAAATTTCTCTTCTTGTCTGGAATGTATGCAACAACACCCAGACTTCTGACTTGTTTCTTCTTAATGACTCAAAACCATAAAAGGTAACATGGTGATCTAAATATGTGTTACCGTTAATGCCCCGCAGAAATCGAATCCCCCCTCTTTAAGTAGTTAAAACACAAAAATGCATTATTATTCTAAATGAAAGTCATTTTCACATTTTGCAGTTCAAAGAGCATTTGCCGTATAAAGTTGACCCAGTTTTTGGTAATGGACAAAAAACAAAGTGTGTCTTAAAACAGTGAATGAAAACGGTGTTGTAAATTTAAAAAAAAGTTTAAATAAAAGGCATTTGATCCACAGCCCAGAGGAGGAATTGAGCAGCTTTCTCTTGATTTGTGAGGGTCAAATGTTGATTTTTCAGTCTGTTAGATTTGAAATACATCGTCCTCTCCTTTTACCTTTTATGATGCTTTGCTCTGCACCCCCAGCCTGCGGGAGGAGCTACAGCGGATGCCCTGGTTTGAAAAGGAAATGGACTTTTTGTGTTCAGAATCTCAGACTGTTTTTGTAGCCTTCTGCTTTTTACAATCAATAAAGTTATCAAATTTGAATGTCATTTTGGTGTGTGTTTTTTTGGTAAAGAATGGTTTGAGGTGAAAACTAACCAATGTATTTATTCCAGTGTATCAGATCCCAGTGTGTCAGATGCCCCATCCCCCCTTTCAGTTTCATAAATGAGAATATGAAAGAATAAAACATTAAAGATCATTTTTAAAGGTGCATAATGGCATTTCTTAAGTGTGTGTGTGTGTGTGTGTCTGTCTGTGTCCCTATTTTTTACCATTTTGGCACCTACCAACAGTAAAGAGAGGCATTTGTTGAGGTAAAATACAGAAAAGTACACTTAAAAATGACTAGAAAACAAAGAAAATGTCACTGTACTGACTTACACGTTAGTCATGAATGGTCTCTGCATGACAATTTCATTCTGCACTCTTTCTTTTGATTAATAATGACAATTTTATTATTAACCAAAAATGGGGATGTCCCAGTTTTTTTATTTAGAAAAATTCTGAACACCCTACTCAAAGTGCTTTACATTAAGGAACCACTCACCCATTCTCACTCAACCCTCGTGTCACTGGTCTCTTGCCCGATGACACAACTACAACCTTCATCTGTCTGTGTCGATTCAGTTTTTCTTATTTATTCCTAACAGTATTGCAGTTTCGTAGTGAGTGTCAGTCCCTCTCTCAGGCGCCAGAGGGCAGTGTGCGTATGTGTTGCGTTCACACAGTGCACCGCAGCAGAAGAAGAAGAGACACGGAAGTGCCTCTGCTGCGTAAAATGTAAACAAGTGACGCTGCTGATCATTCTAAAGGTAAAAAGAGCACAAAAATAAACGTTATTATTGTTAAACAGCACGACGTTTACCGTTAGATTTTTTATTTCCTGGTTACTGGATTATGAAGTGAATAATGCGATATGTCTTTGAAAATAGAACGTATATTACAGTGGATTAGCTCATCCTTTCCCATATTTTACAGCAAGGCCCATATTACAGTATTTTCTGATCTGTTATAATGTTTCCTCATCAAAAACTTTAATTCACAACAACAAACTGACAAACCCTGCGTCATGCAGTAATAGAGGAAGCGCTCCTCTGTGTTTTTAGACTCCACACACCTTCACTAGAATCATTTAGAACCACTATTTCAGTCCTGGAAGTTCCCATATCTACTGAACTAAAGTTGAAATGTAACTATTAACTTGAAAACTACCTCTTCATGACAATACAAGGTGGAACAGAGCATTTTGAGCTATGGAGATGTAGACAGACTAATAATAAAGAGTTACTAAAACATGTGTGAATGATGTGTGAACAAAACAACTCCAGGGCTGGAACCAAAACATGAAAAATGAATGCAATCGCTGTGGCATTGTTTTGATAAGCTTCTGTAATGTCACAAGATTTATTTCCATCCAGTGTTGCATTTATTTTTCACCAATAACTTGCAGTGATGATGGTCGAGTCTGACTAAAGCCTTCTCCAACACATCCCGAAGATTCTCAAGGTTAAGGCCTGAACTCTGTGGTGGCTGATCCATGTGTGATGATGATGATGATGAAAATTACCACTCTTTCACAATCTGAGCCTCATTGACACATGTTTGAGACTGCAGAGGATTGAACTAACTTTTTTGCATTTCATTCTGCTATTTATTTATTGCATCTCATGTTTGTTTTTTTTCACACTTGTGCATTTAGAATATTTTGGGGATAATCCTGCTTTAAGGTTACTGTGTCATGACATAAATTAGTTTCAGTACTATTGTTTATCTTCTATATTATATTTTGTTCAGCGGTGTGTCATACTTCAATGTGTTATTGTGACAGGACTAGTTGAAGATGCCGTACCTGAGTGGAGAGGACACGGTGAAGGAGCTGAGGAGAGCTCTGTGCAACCCCAACATCCAATCTGACCCCCTGAGATACAGAAACACCATCACCAAAGTCATACGGTAACAGACAACCATACAGTAACACTGCAAAGTATCAATTGTGGCTAAAAATGTTGTACTGTGACCTTAAAATGTCAAGTTAGCTCCTGTTTTAATTCCTGATTTGGAATGTTGTTTCTTCAGGGCCATGTCCCAGGGTGTGGATGTGTCTGCTCTGTTTCCTGAGATGGTGAAAGCGTGTGCCACGGTAGATATCGTCCAGAAGAAACTCGTCTATGTGTTTTTATGTTCTTACGCGTCACTCAATCCTGATCTGTCTCTGCTCGTCATAAACACGCTACGAAAAGACTGCCAGGACGCCAACCCTATGGTCCGCAGCCTCGCCCTACGAAACATGACCAACCTCAGGTGAAATAAGAACTAAACCAGGACTAAACCAGGACTAAACCAGGACTAAACCAGGACTAAACCAGGACTAAATCAGGACTAAACCAGGACTAAACCAGGGATTAAAAAAAGAATAAAGAAGGACTAAACCTTAATGGTTTAGTTCAGGACTACTCCAGAGCTAAAAATGTACATAAAGACAAAACACTACAGTGTTTCCCATAGACCAAGTAGCATTTGTATGGTGCAAAGAAAAAGGTGGACTCAATCTTTGGCACTTGGTCATCAATGTGTGGCACAGCGCCACACAATGGTCAGTGTGTGGGAAACACTGCACTAACTTCCTCAAACTGGCTCTCCTCTCCTCTCTCTGAGCCATAGACTGTACATACCAGTATGAGTGGACAAAGCTAACATGCTAGCCACATGCTAAACAGGAAGTGCTCCATGCGGCTCTTCTGACTCCTTCTGACTCTGGCTCCAGTGACTCACATTGGGATCTTATCGTTCCTCTCTCTGTCTCTCTCTGTCCCTGCTGCTGTCATTTTCGTCATTTTGGTCTTAAATGTTCGTCTGAACCTGAACCTGAACCTGAACCTGAATACTGAACTTTTCATTTCACTATTTTGTCCCTAAATCAAGATCTGAACATAAAAAACGTTAGCATCAGGAGCCTCATTTGAGTGGCGATTGCATGCTATTAGTACTTCTTGAATATCTTAGCGAGTCAACGGTTCTTTTCATCCTAAGCATTTCATTGCACTGTAGACCTTGTGTTGAACCTGCATATGACAAATAAACAATCTTGAATCTTGAATCTATGGGTGACGTCACACTCACTTAGTCCACTTTTTCATACAGTCTATGGTCTGAGCTCAGAGTTTGTGGACTGGACAGCAGCATTGTCTTTTTATAGAGCATAAATGTAACATGGAAAGTTTTTTGCATTTTTGTGCCAGGTTGCCAGGTCTGGTGGAGTATGTGGAGCAGCCTCTGTCCTCTGGGCTCAGAGACAGAGCAGCCTGTGTGAGGAGAGTGGCTGTGCTGGGCTGGGCCAAACTGCACAACCTGCAACCAGAGACAGAAACAGGTGAGACACACTGACTGATGTCCACATGTCTCAGAGACAGAGACAGGTGAGACACACGGACTCTGATGTCCACACGTCTCAGAGACAGGTCACACACACCCTGACTGATGTGGGGGACTGACGTTGTGAATGAGAGCTGTTCCATATGGGCCTCTCCGCTCTTGAAGCCTGTGTAATCTCGTACGCATGAGCGCACTACAGTATTATTAATCCTCCCCTTTTTTGATTGACAGATGCGGCAGTGGTGAACGAGCTGTACAGTTTGTTACGTGACCCTGACCCCATCGTCATGGTGAACTGTCTCAGAGCTCTGGAGGAGGTGCTAAAGGAGGAGGGGGGTGTGGCCATCAACAAGGCCATTGCACATCACCTGCTCAACAGGTCAGGGTCATGTGATCAGCCAGAGGACTGACCATCAGAATCACTATCTGATTATACAGACTTTGAAACACAGGAAAGATGAGACCTTTTACAAAGACAGTGGCATTAATATTTAATCCAAATGTCAAAAAAGAATCAATGATTTCTGATTTTCATCAATAATCCAATACACTTAATTAGTACAGCACATTTTGTGTTTCTCACCTTCCACGGTGGTTGGTCTCTCACCCTCATCAGCTCGGGTCCTCTACCAGAGGCCTGGGAGCTTGAGAGTTCTGCGCAGTATCTTTGCTGTTCGGGCGGTAGTGGGACTGAAGACTGTGGGAGCAGGACTGAAAATTGTGTCCCGCAGACCTCTACCTGCTGCTGCACGTAATCTCGGTGTCAGCAGAGATGATTAAAGTGACTTGTGGTTTCACTGCACAGGAGAAATGAAGGTCAATTACCGGTTCTTTCATGTTTTTGACATCATTTTAATCAGCACAGTTGCTGCCGTGTTAAAAGTCACTGTTCGGAAAGAATCTGTTCAGGTACATAAATGTACATTTACAGTACAAAATCGTTCTGTATATGCAGCAAATATGTCATTTTTCAACATAGATATCAGCGGCTTATAGCCCGGTTGCGGCTTGTATAACTTTTTCTTGATTAAAAAAAAAAATGAGTGGGTGCGGCTTATATACCGGTGCCTCTGTAGTCCGGAAAATATGGTATATAAAATCTATAACATTTAGTTAAATGAAATAAAGACAGAGAGGACCACCTGCCTCATGTGGTGTTAAAAACCAGACTCAGCTTTATAATACTCTTCAGCCATAAATATCCCATAATCCAAAATAGTTTGACATACACTCGATACATTTTGAAGAACTGAACAATTTAGAAATAAAATGTATATAATTTCTGCTTTCTCTCCCTCTCACCCTCCTCTTTCTCTCTCTCTCTCCCCCTCCTCTCTCCCTCCTCTCTTCCTCTCTCTTTTCTCACTCCCTCCCTCTCCATCACTCCCTCTCTCCCTCCTCTCTCCTCTCTCCCTCCTCTCTCCCTCCTCTTTCCCTCTCTCCCTCCTCTCTCCCTCCTCTCTCCTCTCCTTCCTCTCTCCCTCTTCTCTCCCTCTCTCTCTCCCTCCTCTCTCCTCTCTCCCTCCTCTCTCCCTCCTCTCCTCTCCCTCCTCTCTCCCTCCTCTCCTCTCTCCTCTCTCCTCCTCTCTCCCTCCTCTCTCCTCTCTCCTCTCTCCTCTCTCTCCTCTCTCTCTCCTCTCTCTCTCCCTCCTCTCTCTCTCTCTCTCCTCTCCCCTCTCTCCCTCCTCTCTCCTCACTCCCTCTCTCCCATCTCCCTCCTCTCTCCCTCTCTCCCTCCTCTCTCCTCTCTCCCTCTCTCCTCTCTCCCTCCTCTCTCCCTTCTCTCTCCCTTTCTCCCTCCTCTCTCCTCTCTCCCTCTTCTCTCCCTCCTCTCTCCCTCCTCTCGCCTCTCTCCCTCCTCTCTCCCTCCTCTCTCCCTCCTCTCTCCCTCTCTCCCTCCTCTCTCCCTCTCTCTCTCCTCTCTCTCTCCTCTCTCCCTCTCTCCTCTCTCCCTCCTCTCTCCCTCCTCTCTCTCTCCTCTCTCCCTCCTCTCCTCTCTCCCTCCTCTCTCCTCTCCTCTCTCCCTCCTCTCTTCTCTCTCCCTCCTCTCTCCTCTCTCCCTCCTCTCTCCTCTCTCCCTCCTCCCTCCTCTCTCTCTCCCTCCTCTCTCCCTGTTCTCTCCCTCCTCTCCCTCCTCTCTGCCTCCCCTCTCCCTCTCTCCCTCCTCTGTCCCTCTCTCCCTCTCTCCTCTCCCTCCTCTCTCCCTCTCTCCCTCCTCTCTCCTCCCTCCTCTCTCTCTCCCTCCTCTCTCCCTTTCTCCTCTCTCCCTCTCTCCCTCCTCTCTCCTCTCTCCCTCCTCTCTCCTCTCTCCTCTCTCCCCTCTCCCTCCTCTCTCCCTCTCTCCCTCCTCTCTCCCTCTCTCCCTCCTCTCTCCCTCCTCTCTCCCTCCTCTCCTCTCCCTCTCTCCCTCCTCTCTCCCTCTCTCCTCTCTCCCTCTCTCCTCTCTCCCTCCTCTCTCTCTCCCTCCTCTCTCCCTTTCTCCCTCCTCTCTCCCTCCTCTCTCCCTCTCTCCTCTCTCCCTACTCTCTCTCCCTCCTCTCTCCCTCTCTCCTCTCTCCCTCCTCTCTCCCTCTCTCCTCTCTCCCTCCTCTCTCTCCCTCCTCTCTCCCTCTCTCCCTCCTCTCTCCCTCTCTCCCTTTCTCCCTCCTCTCTCCCTCTCTCCCTCCTCTCTCCCTTTCTCCCTCCTCTCTCCCTCCTCTCTCTCTCCCTCCTCTCCCTCCTCTCTCCCTCTCTCCCTCCTCTCCCTCCACTCCCTCCTCTCTCCCTCTCTCCTCTCTTCCTCTCTCCCTCCTCTCCCTCCTCTCCCTCCCTCTGTCCTGGTCTCAGGTTGAAGGAGTGTGATGTGTGGGCTCAGTGTGACGTTTTGAGAATCCTGGAGCGATACCGCCCACAGACAGAGGGGGAGCTGTTTGATATCCTGTCTTTGCTGGACTCCTGCCTGATCTGCGTCGCTCCACCCGTCATGGCCGCCACGCTCCGCCTCTTCCTGTGCCTGTGCTCCTCGCTCCCTGCGGTCTGTCACTCTGCCCTGGAACGAGTGTGTGGCCCCCTATTGACCGCCTGTGGAAGCTCGAGCCGTGAGATGAGGTTCACCGCTCTGGCACATATACAGGTGTGTGCCAGATACCCTCCCGTCATTCTACATATCCCAGTCTGTCAGATGCCCTCCCGTCATCCTATATCCCCGTAGTGTTCAGGACAGTATGTAAGATTTAGAACTCAAATTACCTAGAGTGTTTTGTTTCATTAACACTGTTTAACACATCTGGCATTCTGATGCTTTGAGGGAATACAGGAAGAGCTTCAGCGTGTTTTAAACTCCATAAACCTTCACGAGAATCATTTGGATCATTTCAGACCTGTCTCTATTGAACTAAAGATAAAAGGGAGCTGTCAACTTGAAAACTACCGCTTCATGACATCACAAGGTGGAACAGAGCATTTTGAGCTTTGGAGATGATGACTAATAATGCGGGATTACTCAAACATGTGTGAATGAAACCAAACACGACTCCAGGTATATTTTTGAATAGGTCGCATAGGACAGAGTCCTGCACGGGTTCGGGTGCCCGTGGATACCCGACGGGTGAACCGCAAATTTGAATGAAAAGGGTGAAAGGGTGAAAGGGTGAAAGGGTGTGCTGTGTCGCGGGTTCTGGTCAGACGCAGGAGAGCGCGGGTCTAATCTGCGGTTTACAAAACACCAGCGAACATAAAAACAGGGCTGTGTTTTAGTGAAATGCAAAAATCCCAGTGTTTTAACAAGATGATTAAATGTAAAATCCATGTTTTTGCTGCACGCATCCCCACAGACACTTTCACTTTCAAACCTCACATGTGACGTCCTTAGCGAGTGGAGAGTGGGTGCGGTTCAGGTGTGTATTTATAGCGGGTTGAATCGGGTGCAGAATTTTATTTCAGTTCTGTCGGAAAAATGGGTCGGGTGCAGATTGAGGTATGACGGGTACGGCGGGTGTGGTTTGTCAAAATCAGGCTAGTGCAGCCTCTGCAGCTCTGTGAGTGACTTCTGGAGGCTCACATGAGCCATGCTCTGTCCATATATATATATATATACATATATATATATATATATATATATATATATATATATATATATATATATATATATATATATATTCTACAGTTATTTTACTGAGATGGGGTTAATGTTGTGCTTTAAATTATCAGGTTTTTTGTAATAAAACTCTTCATTCTTCGACATTTTTTCTCCTGTTTTTCTTCCTTTTCAGTTGCTGTTGCAGAGTGAGCCCAGCCTCTTGGGGGCGCACTACAAACGTTTCTTCTGTGGCTATGCTGAACCTGCCTTTATCAAACAGAGGAAGATGCAGGTGAAATCTCTAAAAATGATTTCTGTGCCATATTAATATTAATAATATTAAATTAAATTCAATTTTATTTCTATAGCCCAGAAGCCCAATGGGCTTCACAGTGAATAAACATGGACACATAATAAAAAAAACATTTGGCTCCATTTAAACCCTGTCTTATGGCTCAGGTTCTGGTGGAGCTGGTGAACGATGAAAATGTCTCAATGCTTTTGGAGGAACTCAAAGGATACTGCACCGACGTGAACCCGGACACCGCCCAGGCCGCTATCTCTGCTATAGGTAAAAGTCACACCCTGGTATCATACAGAAGGGGTTGAATATAAACTATGATCAGATCATATCAGGGCACGCATACAAAATGAGCTGTTCAATAAAAATAGACTTTGACTGAGTATTAAGGCACACCTACTGTGCTTGTGTGTGTGCTATAGTTATAACCCCTGACACCTGTGGATCATTATGTTATAATTTGCGTATTTTAATATTCATCTAAAAAACACATACCGGTAATAAAAGAAAAAAGTGCACTGACCTCCTCGTTAGAAAACTGTGGTGTCTAATGGAGCCGTGAGGTTGTCTGTCCCTCTGGTGGAGCTGCACATCACATCAGCGAGCAGCAGATTTTTTTTTCATTTGCATCAAAACGACTGCTGATTCCTATAAATATCATAGATTAAGAAAACTGCAGAATTAAGTAAGGCTGAAATGTAAGAATTGTGGACTTGGGCACACTGTTTCAGAGCTAAAGTTCTGTTGCAAAAAAAGAGGTCAACAAAGAATCCACTGCTGCACAAACTCGGCTCTTTTAATGTTTCTGAACCAATCCTGTGTGCTTTTTTATCAGTCCTTTATTGGGTCATTTAACCTTTTCTTTTACCTGTTGGTTTTGTGGTTTGTAAGTCAAAGACAAAACAGCCTGAACAACATAGTAAAAACATGCTCAAAGATAATCGGTGTCCAGATCCCCGACCTCAGCTCTTTATGGAGCAGGCAGAAAGACAAATGTATCATTTGCCCCGTTTATATGAGAGTTTTAAATCTGATTAAAATAATTTAATTCGGAATAAAAGTAAATTCCTATTTTAAAAGACCACATAAACACTTAATTCCTAATGTTTATTCAGATTTAAGTTTATTTGGATTTAAACTTGATTCCAAATTAAGTGGGTGGTTTATTGCGTTCTTAAATCTGATTAAAATTATTCCTCGAACATGTAAACATTTATTCCGCTTTAAATAATTCCGGTCGTTCAGCGCATGCGAAAGATATTGATGCCTGTTAACACCGATGCCCGTTAACGCCGATGCCCGTTAACACCGATGCCCGTTGACACGATGCCCGTTAACACCGATGCCCGTTAACACCGATGCCCGTTAACACCGATGCCCGTTGACACCGATGCCCGTTAACACCGATGCCCGTTGACACCGATGCCCGTTAACACCGATGCCCGTTAACACCATGGGCCGTCCTCATCTCAAGTTGTCATCATGAACCATCATTAAACTATCATCATAAACAGCAGCGTGTTGCCTATAAGTTTGTACACAACTCCCCGCACACCAGCCATCTTATAAGTTGAATTAGCTGAATCGGCTATTGCCTATTGCCATAAAATTATTAGGCTCATTAATAGCCTAAAATAACAAACGTTCCCCCTCGGACAAACTGGAGAACAGCGGCACCGGGGACAGACGTACGCACCCCCATGGCCTAAAGACAAACTGAGATGACAGAAAAGCCGGTAGCAGCTGAAGTGTGTGTTTTCTTTCCAAAGACGTAAATACGCTCGGGTCCCTGTCCAATCAGAACCCTTCCCCACACCCAGATAAATAAATAAAAATAAATCCGATTTAACGTGTTTTCCATGTAAACCCTCATTCAGAATTAATATTTCCATGTAAACTCGAAGGAGAATAATTTAATTCCGATCGATTTAATTCAGAATTAAAAACGGCATCTAAACGGGGTCTTTGGCAGCTCAGATCGCAGTCTAAAAGAGAGGTTCTCTCTGATGCCCTCTGGGAGCTGCCCCCAGCAGGAAAACAAATAGATTTGCTCATTCCTTTCTTCCCTCTGCCATAGGGGCCCCTAAACACACATAGACACAACCCGTCTTTAATTGTGCTGAATGTTCTGTAAAATATCTGACCTTTGCACATTACGCCTCATTTGCGCCTGACGTGTATGTGTGTGTTTTATGCTGTCGTCTGTGAGTGCAAACAGAATTGCCCTTGGGTGATAAATGAAGTTATCTAGAGTAAAGCACAGAGCCAGGGGTGTGTACCGACGGCGGCGAAAACAGGGATTGGTCGGAAATATGTTGTCTTGGAAAAAACAGACCTGGAGTTGTGTTTTGTTTCATTCACGTCGGAGTAACCCCCTTATTGTTTTTCTGTCTACATCTCCAAAGCTCCAAATGCTCTGTTCCGTCTTGTGATGTCACGAAGGGGCAGTTTTCAAGTGAACAGCTCTTTTTACCTGTAGTTCAGTAGCGATTGACAATTCCAGGCCTGAAAATATCCCAGGTTGGACAGAGTGTTTTCTGTGTGAGAGCAGAACTCCGCCTAAATGTGCAGGTTTGTGTGTTAATCATATGAATGAAACAAAACACAACTCCAGGTCTGTTTGTGATGAGAATGTCATAACGGATGTAATAAATGTGCTAAAAATATCTGTTTCCTTCCCGCAGACAGTTTATTAATATGTATGATTTTTCCAACACTGTTTATTGTTTTATAATCGCTCATGGGAACACAATTTTAGCTCCGAAAATCCGATTTTCACAGAATAATGAATTTTCTTAGCCCTGTTTTACCTCAGAGCCGTGCTGTGTAATGTGCGGTGATATGACGAGACTGTTTATTGCGTTACCTTCTGATTGCATTGGTTCATAATGAGAGAATTGGAGTTAATTATCTCCTGTTTTGTTGCAGGGCGCATTGGAAGAAGCTACAGTGACAAATGTTTGGAAATCTTGACCGGACTCCTTGGACTGAAACAGGAACACATCACCTCTGGTAGAAATGAGCCATATACTGTGCATTGTTATATCCCAGTATCGGTATCTGTGACATCAGATGGTTATCCTAAATATCGATACTTCTGCTGCGATTAATCAACTAATCATGACAAGTCGACTGTAAAAGATCATTCTAGTTGTACTGTGATCATTATAATTGCTATCTGGACTCTACAGACTGGAAAACACACATGGAAAGGTCACAAATGGCATTATTAAAGCTATAATATGTAACTTTTTAGCCAATAATAGACTAAAATAAAAGCAAGGCTGTCTGTCTGTGTTAGACGTACCACAATCTGACCAGACAGAAGTGACTGAGCTGAACTACAACAGATGGGATGAGTTGTGCTGTGAAACAAGCCCATCTCAAATATATCATGATTACAGTTTTTCAGTTAGTCACTCACCTTTTTGTTGAAAACCAAACTCCTAAGCAAGATCCTGAACTCGTGTGTGTCAGATGCCCTCCCCGTGTCATGGGGTTTTATTCTGTGTAATAGATAGAGAGATAGATTTTTTTTAAATCAAGTGTATTTGCTTCCAACCATCAGAAGGGGACACTGTGGCACTGGAAACGTCGTCCAGGTTTAGTCCAAATATTAACGTGTGTGAAAGAGGGAGGGGCTGCATTCACGTGGCATCAGGGAGGATTTGTAAAATTGGTAGAATTCCTATATGAGTAGTTTAAGATGAGCTAGAGACAGGTCAGAGTGTGAAGTTTGCTGTAACGGTCAGATGCAGATTTGTTGAACTGGTTTATGATCCATATCTCTGTATTTACTGGACCAAGCTCAACATGCTCTTTGTCAAAGATGTGATTGTCCTCAGCTGTCAGCTGACTGTAAGACATAAGATTAATATGACAGGTTGGTCCCACACATATAATGTTCCACATTGTGGAATTTGTTTCTGTTGCCAATTCTGATTATAATGTCAACCTTTAAATTACACCATGGTTTTTAGGGCAGAGTCATTCACAAACCTGTTTTACAACAAACTGGCCCTCCCTAGAAAAAAGCATGCATGATCTGGCAGCTGGTTGATCTAAACTAAATTTAGCCTATGGCACTAAGGAACCAATAAATTGGTATGAGGAGTGCTACTTCACTTTTTGCAAACAGGACAGGTGCTCTTTAGCTCAAGGAAATTAGTCTCTTAAATATGTTTTGACTTAACTTCTGTAGTAGCTTCAGTTGTGAATTGTCAGAAGTCTTCTCAAAAACTGCTAAGGCACACTGCTTGTTGTAGTTTAAAAAGCCTTTATTATGAATGGCTGACGCGTTGCGACTAATGTGTCTTCTTCAGAGCTACTTCACCAACTAACTCCCAAGTCCTTATAACAGGGAGAAGGCACAGGCAATCAAGTGGAAACAAGTGGCAGGTGCTCTGGCTCCACCCTTGACTCATCTTGTAGTCAGTTGATGGGGACTTATGGAGTGATTTTTGTAGTCCCCATCAGTTTTAACATATTGTGTGTAAGATGTTTTGATGTGGGCCTACAAAAATCACTCCATAAGTCCCCATCAACTGACTACAAGATGAGTCAAGGGTGGAGCCAGAGCACCTGCCACTTGTTTCCACTTGATTGCCTGTGCCTTCTCCCTGTTATAAGGACTTGGGAGTTAGTTAGTGAAGTAGCTCTGAAGAAGACACATTAGTCGCAACGCGTCAGCCATTCATAATAAAGGCTTTTTAAACTACAACAAGCAGTGTGCCTTAGCAACTTCTGACAATTCACAACTGAAACTACTACAGAAGTTAAGTCAAAACATATTTAAGAGACTAAATTTAGCCTATGTCAGGGTTTGGCGTTTGTTGTGTGTTCCCCCTCCCTTCTGTGTCTGTCTGCTCCTCTCGGGGGTGTGGCTGGGCTAATGCTGCAGTGTGGATCACCTGCTCGGTTGTTCACCTGCAGCTAATTGTCTAATCAGCCCCACTATTTAGTTCTGTCCTCATCCTTTGTTCTTTGTCAGTTCATTCCTTCTCTATCCCTTGTCCACGTCCATCTCGTCCTGCCTGACCTTGTTGTCCAGTCTGTCTACCCGTGAGTCTACCCGTGAGTCTACCCCAGTGTCTTCCCTCCGTCTGTGTCTCCAGCCTGTTTCCATCACCACATCCTTCATTCCCGGCAATAAACCTGTTAAACATCTACCTGCGCCTATGTCTCTGCTTTGGGGTCCTCTACCACACTCCTACCATGACAGCCTAGTGCTAGCTAACGGTGTTAGCAGGTTTTATTTGATTGTCTGGGTCTTTATGCTCTGCTCTTTAGAACAACTCATCACAACAGATGTACTGATACATTTATTAAAAATCAAACACCTAAACTGGACCCTTAATATGTGTGCCTTGTGTTTCCATGGTAACTGCAGATTGATCAGATGCCTCCCTGAGGGCATCTGACTGACTAATCTGTCCTCGTGTCCCTGCAGCTGTGGTTCAGACTCTCCGGGACCTGGTGTGGGCGTGTCCTCAGTGTTCAGAGGTCGTGTGCGCCGCGATTGAAGGCTGTGAGCAAACGATACAGGACGCACCGGTAAGACTCACCTCCTCATCATACGCTAATGAGCTCCTCAGACTTTTCCATTTCCTGCCCGACAACATTCCCAGTCGAGGGCAGAGCTCTGCACCTTTATACAGTCACTGCATACTGTTCAAAGGAAGCATGACTTAATTAGCAACAAGAAAGTCAAGTTGTAATCCTTCCTGATCAATTGCCCCGTTTACGTGAAACCTTTAAATCCGATTAAAATAAAAGTTAATTTCGATTTATAAAGACCATGTAAACACTTAATTTCAAATGTTTATTCTGATTTAAGTTTATTGGAAACTTAAATCGGAATGAAGTGGGTGGTTTATTCCGTTCTTAAATCTGATTTGAATTATTCCTCGATCATGTAAACATTCCGCTTTAAATAATTCCGGTCGTTTAGTGCATGCATCCCCGCCCGAATAAACTGGAGAACAGCGGTACCGGGGACAGAGGTACGCACCCCCATGGCCTAAAGACAAACTGAGATGACAGAAAAGCCGGTAGCAGCTGTGTGTGTGTTTTCTTCTGGTCGACGTAAATACATTCGGGTCCCTGTCCAATCAGAACCCTTCCCCACCCCCAGACGTTGAGTGGAATTAAATAAATCCGATTTGACGTGTTTTCCATGTCAACCTTTATTCGGAATTAATATTTACATGTAAAGGAGAATAATTTAATTCCAATCTATTTAATTCTGAATTAATTTTAAATTCTCATGTCAATGGGGCTAATGACACCCGGGCTGTGCTCATGACCCTGCAGTTTTGAATAAACAAATGAAAGAGGAGAGAGACATCACCTTAAAACTCTTCATTATATTGGTTGTATGCAAACAATATACAAATGATTCCAGATGACATCTCAATAGTCTGTATCCCAGGCAGCACGGTGGCTAACGCACAGCAATAAGGTTGTGGGTTCGATCCAGGACACGACCAGACGAGAGTCAAGATAAAAATGACCAGGTGCTGAGCGGCAGGGCGCACCTTTGTACACCCCTCGCCCCTCCCACCTCCGTAACTCCCCTCTAAAAGCTTAATTAAATCATTCCTACAATCGAATGAAAAATATTACCGGGGCCAACAGTTACACACAGAGAATCGCTATGATCTCACATCCATAAATGACCTAAAACAGTTTACATACAAATAAACACAGTTAATTGTCCAGGCCAGTCACTTGTCGCTCACATGACCCCGGAGCAACGGGAGGATTTAAGCTCCTGGCGCGGATGTGTCCGGGTTTGCCCGTGCGAACCGGGATGAGGGAGCAGGCGGCAGCGCGAGGCTAAGTAAAAGGTCGATTATTGCGGGTTTTTGAAGGATAGTTCTGGCGCTTCCAAGTGTGCACCCTTAGTCACAGCCGAGGATATGTAAAAGTGAAGTTTATTGTGCGTTTGGATGAGCCTTTGCAGCGCGGAGCCCAGCAAACAAGGAAACAGGTGAGCGCTCGTCTTCCCCCGGGAACCGCGCTCTCAGGGACAGACCTGCTCTGTCACAGTGATCCAATCACATTTATGAGGAGTTTTATAGAACCTGTGTCTATTGGGACTAACAGACTTTCTCCAAGCTGCAGTGAGTCTCTGTCCCGGCCCCAGTGCTCTGCACGTGGGCCTCTGTCACAGTCCTGCGCCTAGTCACTGCGCTGGACTAAACACTCCCATCACGCCCCATGACCAGAGCACACTCTTATGCTCCCCCACCCCCCTCCCTCGCCATTTAATGCGGGTCCTTGACTCATAGAAAACACGATAAATACAATACTTCAATACGTTCAGGACTTAAATATTCCCTCAGTGAGTGTGTTCATGTGTGTTTGGACATTTGAAGTCGCCGCTGAAGCTGTAAAACACTCTCTGTCTCTCTCGCTTTCACACATCATAATGCCAAACCCATATTGGCCATATATGTATGTTCAGAGTTTCTGACTAAATACATATTAATTATGATGTAAATAAAATGTAAATGAGTGTGGTGGAGTTCATATCTGAATGTTGGTGAATTTGACACTTTTGTCACTTAAAGAATTTGGGATCTTATGAACACTTTGTGAATCTGGCGCAGAGTTTTCTCAGCATCTTGTTAAAGTGGAAGTTACGAACATTCTTTAAGAAAAGATTCGTGCATGAGACCCAATGTTTCAGTCATAGGGATTGTGTGAGAAAAAAATACTCCACAATAAGACTGTGTAGATTACAGACAACTACATGAAAAGCCACACCCGAACCAACACCCTATTCCAGAAATACAGGAGATCCTCCAATCCTTTATGGAAATTCATGGTTTATCATGTTAGACAAAAGTAAAGCATCATCACCATCAGAGCTTTGTCACTCCACAAAGCTGAGTCTGCACCATGACACCATGGGGTCTTTATGAATGGCTGAGGATCCCCTTGATGTTCAGCATTATATGGAAAGTTGCCTGGGAGACTTGACAGATGAAGTACAGTGATCCCTCGTTTATCGCGGGGGACACGTTCCAAAAATAACCCGCGATAGGTGAAATCTGCGAAGTATCAGCTTTATTTTTTACTGTTATTTTACAATGCAATACTTTACTGCAGAATGAAACAAAAAATAAAAGCTCTTTTCAGGCCCAAAATGTGTTTAAGAAATAGAAATATTAACGTTTTCTTACAAATAACTATAATAGTTTAAAGAACGGTGTTGTAAAACAATATTTTTTATATAGTAATGAATACAAGGTAGGAAACATTGTCACTCGCGTATTTCACAGTCCCTCCAGCTGCGCCTCTTCGTCCTGACTCCGCTGCGCTGTAGCGTCTTTTTCTACTGAAGGCTGCGCGACCAAGTGTTAGTCCTTCCTCCTCTTCTTTAGTCCTTCCTCCTCTTCTTTAGTCCTTCCTCCTCTTCTTTAGTCCTTCCTCCTCTTCTTTAGTCCTTCCTCCTCTTCTTTAGTCCTTCCTCCTCTTCTTTAGTCCTTCCTCCTCTTCTTTATCAACAAGATACAGATTCACTGTAAAAAAAAAAAAAAAAAAGCACTGTAAAATATTCCACGAAGCCGCGATAGGTGAAGCGCGATATAGCGAGGGATCACTGTATATTGTATTTTGATGATGTGATAGTTTTTAGCATAGACTTTGACCAGCACATTAAAATGTATAAAAGTGTTGAAAAGACAAAAAGAATGTAGAATAAAACTCAGATCAAAGACATTTCTAAAAATGGCTATTGCATGAATGCAAAGGAAGTAGAACCCGCACAAACATTCAGAGGCTTAAAACCTTTAGGCTACACATCATTAATTGCAGACTTCTTTATGAACTGTTGTCCCAACCAAAAACAACGAACAAGCTGGTTAAGAAAGGGAGTCGTTCCCCGCAGTGGTCACCATGTCAGCCTAGGCTTCTTAGCTATACGCCAGCAGCTATTGGAAAAACTTGTCAGACCCTCCACTAATGGCACACTCGGACCTTGAAGGCACTTGTGCTCCACACAGACACAACAGAAGAAGGTCTTGGGGCTGTCCTGTGTCAGCGGCAGGGAGGGACTCAGAGTCATGGGGTATGGGTCACGTTCTCGCTCTAACTGAAAACAATTACAAACTGAAAACATTACAACTTCTATCATCTATTCAAAATTGAGTAGATGATAAAAGTTGCTGTTATGTTTTAATTGTTAATTTGATTTACTGCTTTTATAATAAGTGTGGACCCAGGGAAGAGTAGCACTGTGCACTTACAGAGACTATGGGGGAGTCTTAAATGAACAAGTAAACAACTGATTATGTTTGCACAGGCTTATTCTGCTCCAAACAAGTGTGCTTTACCACAGCGTTACTCACTATGCTCAGGACACTGGAGCAAACTCAAAAACCCAACTGGAAACACCATCTAAACAAGGCAGTACACACACACACACATAAATCTGCTGGATTCTTGCCTTTTTAACCCCTTTTGCCAATTGACCTGTCACACCCAAGAGGTGAAATACGTGCTTACTTGGAGAACAAATTACAAAGAAAATAGAGGTAAAGACCGCCCAGTGTATGTGCTGACGCCGGTAGATGGTGAAGGAAGAGGAAGAGGAAGAGTGCTTTATACAAATCTATTATCTTCAAACAAATCTCTTGTTGATGCACTGGACGCTACAAAACAAAAAAGGCATGCGACCAAATGAGACAAGTAAACAAACTAAAACATACAAGCAAAGACAATGTTCATGATGATCCTGTCTTCAAATCCAAAGTGAGTAACACTGTAGTAGAGACACAGGCTGAAAACCGTCTTTGTGGAAGGCAGAGTCAATCATTGGATGAAGGTGATTCTGCTGAGCTCAGTGGTCAAGTGGACGAGAGACTTGAAGAGGACAAGCAGGCACAACATTTCATTATTTTAGTGGGGGAGGGTATAGTTGGTAAAGAGGGTAAAAGGTAAAGTTAAAAATAGATTTTTTTTCTGTTATAATGCTCATTAGGCAATTCAGTACAAAATTTATAATTCATTTAAATAGCTAAAAATGAATCAGACCTATGTACTTGTATGAAGAGGCAGAAAATAAAAAGTAAAAATGAGTCTTGTCGTTCATTTGGAGGGTGCAACATCATGCCCCTGTGTCTGTGTTCTCAGGGCAGGCAGGCGCTGCTGTGGCTGCTGGGAGCCCATGGGGAGTGGGTGCCTTCTGCTCCGTACGCTCTGGAGGCCTTTATCGACGGCGTTCGCTTTGAGCAGAGTCTGTGTGTGAAGATGGAGCTGCTCTTGGCTGCTCTGCGCCTCTTCCTCTGTCGCCCTGCAGAGACTCAGGACATGCTGGGGAGACTTCTGCACTTCTGTATAGGTGAGAATATAGCAGTTACCATGGTGACACAATTTGCATATTAGCAAATACTGTCTAAAAAAATACAAGATGCTTTAAACAACACATTTTCAGGAGTCTGATCGGTTTAACAAAGCCTCAGACGGAACAGTACCTAGACTTATCAGCACTATTCAGATGTGCACATGTAACTGAATATATGCATGGGTGAATGCCCCTATAGGGCCTCTGCTTGAGGACTTTTGCTCTGTTCCACCTTGTGATGTCATGAAGAGGTAGATTTCAGGTTTACAGCTCCTTTTACCTTTAGTTCAGTAGAGATGGGAAATTCCAGGGCTGAAATGATCCAAGTGATTCTGGTGAAGGAGTGTGGAGTCTGAGCCATAAAACCACCTGTAACTGAATGAATGTAAGAGAGTGCTGTTTAATGTCATACTGTGGCACATTCCAGGCAGAGCGATGACATCTCCATAGAAACAAGCAGGTGACGGATCCCTAACCAAAGTGACATGGTGCACCTTTAAACTCTTATCTTATCCATTGGTCAGACTCTTTAATGGGATTGTCTCTCTTTGAACCCTGTCCCAATTTTAGTCCCTCATCAAAAACATACCTGGAGCTGTGTTTAGTTTCATTGACTGAAGTCATTCTATTGTCCTTTCCCTCTGATGTTTTTGGAACAGGAAATTGAAAAAGTGTCAGAAATCCACAAGTTTCCTGTGAACCTAAGTCCATAAATAAACCAAAGCGTCCCCGCCCACGATCTGAGCACGTCTGCACTCAAATCACATGCTTTTTCTAGATACAGGTATTATTTTAAGTTCTGAATCAAGATGGGGATCAGATCACGGGGGTCCATTTCGAGATACTCCCGCTGTAAGGTTCATATTGGTCTTGCAGCAGACGGACCAATCACAGAGCAGCACTTAGGTTTGGGCGGAGCCAAAGGCAAAGTGCCCAAACGGACCTAAACAAACAGACGTTCCTTCAGCCTATTTTAACAAATATACGGCCTATTTATAGTTTGTGAAAAACATGCAGAGGGAAGAGCTTGGTGCATTTGTGGACAGGGAAGATGTCTTTTCTGTCAGCTGGATTTTGAAGTTTGATTTTCCAGCTTGTTCTGCTGTTGTGACACTTTGAATAGTCAGATTCTGGTTCAGATAATAGTTGAAGCTGAAACAGAATCCTATTATTGAAAGGACCCTTAGGATTTTCTGATGTATGTTCTAACTTTTCCTCGTCACAAACGCACCTGGAGTTGTGCTTTGTTTCATTCACATGTTCAACACGCAAACCTGCAGATTTTAGAGTTCTTCTCTCAAACAGAAAACACTCTGTTCCACCTTGTGATGTCATACAATAATACAGAAAGTGCTCCACTGTGTTTTTAAGCTCTGTACACCCTTACTAGAATTATTTGGATCATTTCAGCTCTGGAACTGCCCATCTCCACTCAAAAGGTAAAAGATGTCATGAAGGTAACAACATTATAACATGACTTAAAGCTCACAAGAGTCAATTTTGTGTAATATAGGATGTATAATATAACATATGTTGCCTCTCTCTCTGTAACTGCTGCTGTCAGGCTCATCAGTTTGATCTTCCTGTTCATATTAACTCACTGACCACTGACCATTAATCAAGAATGAACATTAGGGGAAGGGGTGTTACCTTTAACAGCCTTGCTCCTGACTGGATCTTTGGTTGCTATGATAATTCCAAATATGGGACTCTGCTCCAGATTTGTCCCTGTAACTGCTAGCCTCGATGAGCTTCATGTGACTGGAGCCAAACGCTGTGGGGGACGTCACACTCACTTCTTTAAACAGCCTGTGGTCGATGGAGTTCTTATGGTGACAGGCCTACCTCTTAAATATCATTTTGATGGTTCCTTCTTCCAGAGGAGGAGAGTGACATGTGCGTGCGCGACCAGGCCCTGCTCTACTACCGCCTGTTGCATTGTGGGATTGAGGAGACGCGGCGGTTCGTTGAGGTGCGGAGGTCTGACCCGGGGCTCGGTGTGCTGATCGGCCGCCCACAGCAGAGCATCGACAGCTGGGCTCAAAGCTTCAATACTCTGCAGCCTCTGTGTGGAGCCACAGCTACACCTGACACATCCACCAGAGGGAGCCCCGAACACGTGAACTCTGACCCCAAAACTGACCTGAGCGAGGAGCTGAAAACATGTCCGGTGGACAGCACTCCCACAGGTAAGAATGGGCATTTCAATTCAGTCTTTATTAAGAAAACATAATATATGGTACAGTGTATAAAAAAAATAAATAAATATTAGAATAAAAAATGTAAATATACAGTGCATGTTATAACGTATACAGACAAGACCGCCAGTGTCTCCACATGTTAGAGGTGATTCTGACAGGGCTCCTCACAGGAGTCTTGACTCTACACATAAATGAATAAATCAGGCATGAAAATCTGTCACCTTTCGGCGAAATTTGCCATTTTGAAGTCAAAAAGGGTGACCTACGTGAATCGTGTAGATCCGAGGAGGGTCGGGAGATGTTTTTTTTTAATTATCATATGATTGACTTAATGGGCAACCTGAACACTTCAGAAACCAGCCCTTTAAATGACACTTGAATGGTCAGCAAATCGCTGCCGAGAACCAATCATAGGCCGATCTGCACACACTTCACTTGGCGTCTGCGTTTGCAGCTGCAATATAAACTGCGACATAAGGCTAAAGGTGAAGTGAAACTCTAGAACTTGTTATCCTCTGCTTTGGCCCAAGCTTGAAGCCTTTTGTGACAAAATAAAAACGTGAACCCTGGTCTTTTTACACTCCTTTTCGCTGCTGATGTTATTTATTGATTCATTAAAACGTTATAGTTTTGAGCCATCTAAAATAGCGAAAGCGGGCATCTCGCGTTTACTGCTCTAGCTCCATCCATTGACAAGAGTCAATGCAGAAATATCAGAAAGCAGAAATATTTGAAAAGTGCAATTTTGACATGACTGGAGCATATGGAGAACTTACAGATGAGCTTATTGCTCTGGCCGTGAAGCTTACACTGCTGCCTGTACATGTCTCTGTCATCTGACACTCACTGGGGACATAATGTCCATTGTTTAATTTTTTTCTGTGCTATTAAAGAACACATATTATGACTTTTTTGAGCTCTTAACCATGAGACCTAATGAAGCGCTTTACTTTCAGATTGTTGTAGAAGTTTTCAGCTTGTCCAAGAAAGGGTGGAAGTAAAAGAAAATGACTTAAATTCATTTACAGTTCCTCCCTTTTCTTACACAGATGATTCTTATCGGTGCTCGGGGCCTCTGGATGCAGCTGTGTGTCTATCTTTGTCTCCGGCCCTTACCCCCGAGGTCTTTCAGGACCTGTGGCTTCACTTACAGAGTTTACACACAGACAAAGGTAACACACGTCACAGAAACAAAACATGACATTGCTGGGTTTCAGTTGGCATTACAACATTCTATAGGGCAATATTATTCAATACAGATGGAGGCAGCTAAACGTAATATTGTTGTTCTCTTAACTGTGCTTTGCAACACTGAAATTTCCCCATTGTGGGACAAATAAAGGATATCTTATCTTATCTTAAAGAGGGGCTGCAAAATACACTTTCTACTAGGGGTCTAACAATAATGTAAATATGGTGATATCGTACCATCAAAGGTCTCACAATAATACCAGGTTCCATCACAATATATCGAATCCCAAGTCTCTTTGCTGAAATGAATAATTCTGATGCAGAAATAGCTAAAAAAAAAAACCAGAGGGAACTACATAGACCATGATCCTTTGCTTCCTACATGAAGAAATAACTGTTCTAAGCACTTTTACATCTTCATTCTTTGGATTAAGTCTTGTGAAGCATTTTTAGAGGAAAAAGGAGCAGATTCACAGTTTTGTGCCTCCACACAATGTTTATGGTAAAAATCTGGTCCAGAGAGATTTGGATTTCGTTCCATGACAATAAATGTTGTACCAAATGACTGGTCAAAGCATTTTAGAGCCAGTCTTGTTATTCTGTAGAATATCGTAATATCGTGAACTTTCCCACCATATCACCATAAATATCGTACCGTGAGGTTCGTACTGTGACAATATCGTATCATGAGACTTGGATATTGTTAAACACCTACTTTCTACCACTTCTGCCATGTTCTACCACCGCTGTTCCATCATCAGAAACATGCCTGAAGTGGCCGTCCATACAGGCACTACTCAAACCTTCCTCCTGGTGAGCACGATGGTCCTGTCCACAAGCCACAAGAACATGAAACTGTACACTACAACTTCACCAACCTGAGCCCTTGTGCAGTAGCTTCATTAGTGATTTTGATAGCACTCTGGAGGGGGAGTGACTTAGCATGGAGAGCAAAGGGAGCGGGGACAACAAAAGCGAAACACTTTTTTTTTAATCACTTATTGTTATGACGCCTTTATTCTCTGTTTAGGCAACATGCCATAAGTGTCACATGTGGTTGTATTTTGTGTTTTGGTTCTCAACTGGATTATTATTATGAGGTCCATATCTAAACCCAGCTTGTATTGCTCTGAATAAGGGCAGCAGTGATTAGGCTTAGTCATGCTGTTGTTGTGTCCATAGGCAAGACATTACCTACCCCTATGCCTTGTATAAATGTGTGTGAGTAATAAGTGGTGGTTGGACACATGTAGTTTCCCGGCAAGTGTCAGGACCTCGTCATTCATGACACATGAGTCTGTATAGTCACATTTTCTTTGAGCTTCGGTGATTCTCTTTACTGTTGGAAGAGACCAGATTTTCAAAATTCAAAACTGGGACATACCCGGGTTGGGATGGCTGGTATAAAGAAAATAGTGAAAAGAGGGTCTAAGATTGTCTGTTCTGAACTGAAGGTGTGGGTCAGTCATAATCTGAGGGACTTGTGTTGGTGTATTTTTTTGCCTTACGGTAATTTTCAAGCATGACTTTCTGTATTTTAGTTAAATAACAATACATTCCTTGCTTTATTGTTGGTTGAGATCAAATTGGTCAAAAACTGGGACACCTGGGACATTTCTTGTATAAAACTGGGACAAATCAGTGGTTTTGGATAAATCTGCTAGGACAGGAGACACGGGGCTCAAAACTGGGACTGTCCCGGCCGGGTAAATGGGGACGTCTGGTCATCCTACATTAGGAATACAGGGTGGTATAGGTTTAAATCAGTTCTTTCTGGTCTGATTGTGTTAAAACAAAACTCAAATTAAAGTCTATCTTGAGTGTCAGAGCTTCAGACTGAGCCGTGCCTCCTGTTAGCTTCACGCCTCCAATGAATGTTGATATCAGCTGCAAAGTACCAATATATACACTGTTAGGAACTAGTGTTGCTGCTATGCAAAAATTTCAAATTTGATTCCGATACTAAAGAATAGACTCGATAGTGAATAGTGATTCTGATGCCACACAGATGGGAATTATTAAAACGTGGCCTTATATCTGTGTAATCTCTCAGATGTCCAGAGAGGTTCCATCGTGGTCCATGGTCTTTGTGCTCTTAGATCGTTCTAAAACACATTTTTGCTAGACAAAAAATAAATGCACAAGTAATGTATACTGTAGATTTTGACAATCTTGTCTCACTCTCCGTGGTTTGACTTTTGTGTTTTTAGATGCTCAGAACATTGATGAAGGAGACTTTTTGTGCATGGAGAAGCTCATCCCCTGCTCTCTGATCCCTGTGGACTCCCCTCACAGCCTACAGGTGGCGCTACAACTTGTCAACATCCAAACCATGGCGTTCACACCTGCCAGCGTTGTTCCGTGGAAGTTTTACCTGTATACTCACACGCAACCGGAAAATTCTCCCGAAACTGCTGCTGGGAGTCTCATTTTAGCCGAGCTGTTTTATTCAAATGACACTTTAGAGGTGACTCACATTTCACAGAACAATACGGGCCTGTCTCTCTTTGCCGATGGGATGGACAGTGGGAAACAACATATTAAAATCACAGTGAGGCAGAGGCCCAGAGATGAAGCCGCTCTAGAGGGGTTTCTGTCTGTCCTGTCCGCAGTATTGAAAACAGTGTCTTTACGATGTGAAAGCGGTCGACACAGCAAAACAGACCTGTCATAGAGGACCAATTCTTTTAGTATCAAAGGGTTGTGTTTAGTCCTGGTTTAGTCCTGGTTTAGTCCTGGCTCACTCCTGATTTAGAACAAGTGCCCTGTCAATTTGAGCTCCCCAAGCACTGTTCCTGTTTAAAACCACTTGCCACCCACCCGCCGGCGGGCGATTACACAACATTAAAAAGTCAAGCCAGATATTCACCGTACTTATTTTTCCAATATTGACATGCTATACATCGTTTGAAAGCTTAATTCCTCAGTAAAACAACCATATCATTCATTTCATGCCACACAGCGAGCCCAAAGAGCCATAACTTATAATTCCCGAAAATATTCAAAACATATTTGCACATTTCTTACCTTTGAAAGACTAACTACATTAGATGACTGAATAGTTTAAAGTAGTAGAGTAGAGTCAGAGTTTAGTGTTTAGTTAGTTTTAATATTTCAAAATATATCATTAACATCTTCATTACATCATATTTTATTTTGTTTCCATGTGTAGAAAACGTAACTTTGTTTCAAAGGTTCTATATAAATAAAATATCACTGTATTATAATAGGAAATTCACACTGGAGCCTGTGATGCTGGCGTTAAATATTACCTATTTAATATAAGTGTTTCCAGTCATTTCTTTCTCTTCTACAGCGTTAGTCTTATTTGACAGAAGATACAGACCTGTGGAGATGAGCTCCTCTGCACAGATTCATATAAATGAGGGAATAATGCTGATTCTACAGTGGGTCATTATTCAATGGTTAAATTGTGCTTTTTTAGTCTGAGCCTCTTTGAGCAGAATACAACTGTCCACATGAACTACACTTATTCATGTATCAATTCATCCATCCATCCATCTTCTCCCACTCTGTGAAAAACATGAGGTTATGGGACAGAGATGAAGGAGAGAGAGCAGTTAGAATAAGAGGACAGAGGCTCAGGGCACCATACTTCCTCCAGCATCTAACTCCTAGAGCAGCCTGACTTAACTAAGGTATAAAGTGTGATCACTGTGTGCAAACAGCATCAAAGCCGCTGTCTCTAACCCAAAGAAATATGCTGTCAAACTGGGGAAGTTCACTTTATTGGAATTGGACAACTGTAAGCTCATTTCAATGAATTCAATTCAATTTATTTTGTAGCGCCCAAAATCGCAACAACAGTTGCCTCTAAGGGCGTTCCAAGATATGGATGAGCCAATATGGATGAGCCAAACATACACACAGACATATCAAAACAGGAAAAAACAACATTCATGTAAAGCAGCAAATGAAACATGGTCCAGTCATCCCCTGTCCTTAGACCCTCCTTCTCAGCAAGGAAAAACTCCAAAAAACCCAGGGTCCTGGGAAAAAGAAGAAACCTCGGGGAGAACTACAGTGAAGGAGAGATCCACTCCCATGGACGGACAGGCTATAGATGTCCAGGCCCGTGGACCAGTTCGGTATGGCCACAGCTACCCAGGTGGGGAAGAGCCGGGTGAGGAGGAGGAGGAGCCGGGCGAAGAGGAGGAGCCAGGCGAGGAGGAGGAGCCAGGCGAGGAGGAGGAGCCAGGCGAGCAGGAGGAGAGAGGTCCAGCTGCCATCAGGCGTCTGAAAGAGTTCCACTCCACAGGGGGAGTGGGACAGGGGACAACATGTGAATAGCAATGAACGAGCTACAGATGAGAACATAGTGAGTGATGCTGATGAGAGAATAGGAGGAAACAGAGGACAGTGCTCAGGTTGCCACACTTCCCCCAGCTTGTTATCTCCTGCAGCAGCTTATCTTAGTGACATCAACTAAGTAACCTGGTCATAAGCTATTCCGAAGAGGAAGGTTTTAAGCCTGGTCTTAAATAAAGAGACTGTGGAGCCTGTTTAACATCAACAGGGAGTTGATTCCATAACACAGGAGCTTGGTAACTGAAGGCTCTCCCCCCCACTGTACTTTTAGACACTCTAGGAACCACTAATAATCCTGCATTCTGAGAGTGAAGTGCTCTATTTGGCTGATAGGGGACAATGGCATCCTGAAGATATGATGGGGCCATATTGTTTAAGGCTTTGTATGTCAGGAGGAGAACTTTGAATTTAATTCTAAACTCGACAGGAAGCCAGTGCAGTGATTTTAACACAGGACTGATGTGATCACGTCTTTTAGTTCCTGTTAGGACTCTGGCCGCTGCATTTTGGACCAACTGGAAGCTTCTTAAAGTACCTTTAGCGCAGACGGTGAGCAGAGAATTACAGTAATCTAGTCTGGATGTAACAAATGCATGGATAAGTTTTTCAGCATCATTTTTAGGCAAAATATTTCTGATTTTAGTTATGTTTCGCAGGTGAAAATATGCAGTTTTACAAGCTTGGTTTATATGAGCTGTGAATGAGAGATTTTGGTCAAATACGACTCCAAGGTTTTTTACAGTAGAGCTAGAGGCTATACTCACATTGTCAAGTGAGATTATCTGGTCGGACAGAATCTCTCTGACCTTTAGGACCGACAACAATGACCTCTGTTTTTTCAGGGTTTAAGAAGCAGCCCATTTCTACAGAACGCCGGTTCAGTCCTGGCGTGGTTCAGTGTGGTGCTCCCAGTATACACACTGGGTACATTATTCACATATTTGATACAGTTCATGGTTAAACACTTTGTGTGAAAGGTCTCTTATTTAACAAATAAGGAACAAAAACAGAGCTAGAAATCAGATGTCAGATGAAACAAAAACTGGCACCAAGTTCATCAACATCTTTGTCAGTAGAAATAAATAATTGCTTTTTCACAGTCGTTTCAGAGTGTGGTGCATTATTCAACCACAGAAACATCAGTGTGAGTTGAAAGAACTTTAAAGGGGCATTATGTAAGATTATGGAATATCTAACAGCAGCAAGCGTTACTAGAGAAAGCACTCGTGTGTTCTCGTCCATCCTCATAACAGGACACCAGGTCAGGTTGGGTCTGTACAGTTTATGTCTTGTTTGACATGTCAGTGGGCTGTCATTTGTTTTGTGTGTGGTCACAAAAAGGTGAGACAAACACCCAGATCATGTAGAGCGGGTTCATAAGAACTTTTAAGACTAAAGTGATGACAGCAGCTACAGAGAGAGGAGCAACATTTTTTCAGTGTTAAGTCCATTGGAGCCAGATTCGATGGAAATGCAGGTTTGCTATGTCCATTTATATAGTTTAACTACTGAGCGCTCCTGAAGTCTCCTGAAATTCTCCTGAAATTCCCTGACCCTGGACCCTGTGCCTCATCTTCTGAAAAGCAATTTTCATAGCGATTGCAAGTAATATTTTTAACATGCAATATTTTGTTTTCTTGTAATTAGTTTTTCTTTCTTGTAATGATCAATAAAAGCGACCGGGTGAAGTAAATTACAGCCCCAGCCCAGAGAAGTGCACCTTTAATCCCCTTTAAAAACAAAACATCAACAAAAGATTTCTGTTGTGGGGTTCATTTAGAAGCTGAGCGGTTACTCTGTCATTTGGTAGATTTCTGCTTTATGATTCTGTCATGAGACAGAGAGAAGAATGAAAAAAAAAAAAGTGACATTTCTCCTTACAACATGACAAGGTGGAACCGAGTGTTTTCTATGAGAAGAACTCCCCCTAAATATGATGAGGAAACAACATTATAAGCTAGATCAGAAAAGAGCTTACTATGGGCCTTTAACAGTGTGTTTAGCAGCCTGTTGGTGAAGTGTGGCCTAATGCTGCAGAGCAGTGGCCCTCGCTTTGTTCTGAGATGTGTGAAGTGTGTGTCGTTGGCAAACACGCCTTCACTTCTGTCATTGTGCGCGTTCCGCTCCGCGCTCACACGGCCTGGTGTCCGCTCCGGAAACTTCATTCTAGGCTCTTCCCAGAGCACCGGCCACTTGACTTTTGAGTCTCCAGATATTTGAAGCCTCCAGATTTTTGCCCCTTGAACGGCAAAAGATCCCGGCAGAAAACGGGCGAGCACGCGGAGAGGGAGAGGACAGGAGGGCGCAGTGACGCACGGTGAGTGGAGCCAAGAGCGAACCACACTCTGATTTTAAAACACTTCATCTGCCCTGCGCACTTTCTCTCATGGGCTATTCTGAGCCAGTGCACTTTCATGTTTCTGCTTTGACTAGGGTGACCAATTTGTTTGTTTTTTTTAAAACACAAAAAAACAAAAAAAAAACAAAAAAACTGGGGGGACTTCCTGGTTTGGGTTTGTTGGTAATGATTAAATTGTGAAACGAGTCCGTAAATCAGGAAAATTGTTCTGCGCCTGGCTCTAATGTGAGTCAGTACAGTCACATTTTCTTTGTGTTTTTGTCATTTTTAAGCAGCTTTTCTGTATTTTACCTAAACAACTGACAAGTATGCCTCTCTACTGTTAGCAGGTTTCAAATTGATCAAAAATAGGGACACCAGGGATATTTCTTGTATAAAAATGGGACAAACCACTGGTTTTGGAGAAATCTGCTGGGACAGGGGATACAGGGCTCAAAACTGGGACTGTCTCGGGTAAATAGGGACGTCTGGTCACTCTAGCTTTGCCTGAACACTTACCTGCCCCAGCACAATGTCAAAGTACATATGACCGGTCACTTCTTTCAAATGCAGCCTATAATATCATTTAACATGTTTTCCTTAGAAGGGAAAAAGTTCTGTTCTAGTCCTGGTTTAGTTCTGTTCTAGTCCTGGTTTAGTTCTGTTCTAGTCCTGGTTTAGTTCTGTTCTAGTCCTGGTTTAGTTCTGTTCTAGTCCTGGTATGGTCCTGGTTGAGTATTATGTCAGAGCTTGGTTCAGTCTTAAATCATATAGTTTTTTTCTTTAAGGGTGATTCTATAATCAAGGGAACATTTCATGTGCACTCACTGTATTTATCAGTGATACAGATATTTCCTCAAAGCAATGATCGTTTTTACATTGGTCCATCAGCCCTCCTTTGGGGATCTGATATTATTGATTTTCGCAGAAAAAATAATTTTGTGCTTGTTCACTTTTCAAATTTCAAAGTTTCACTTTATTTACAAGCCCCAAAATCCATATCTGAGAACATTTTGTTGTAAATAACATCCTAAATGTTAGAAAAGACTTAGAAAAGATTTCAGTGTTTTCAAACTTTTCTGATCATTATTTGCCAATATAATATTTTCCCAAATTGTGCAGCCATCTTAGATTCACTGAATAAAATATAACGTGTATTTTAAATGATCTGGATTCATTGTTTTGGTGTCAGACATTTTGTTTTGTGTCAACAGTTGGTCTGATCCCAGAGCAGCTCCAGTTACACACACTGCTATTATAAGCCCCACAGAGGACACTGCATTATTCTGAAGGACTAAACCAGGACTAAACCAGGACTAAACCAGGACTGAACCAGGACTGAACCAGGACTAAACTATAGGTCCACTGAATGAAACTCATAAGGCTATGTACTTTTTATGACCCTGTAATTTCCAAATGAACGTTGGCCACAGGTGCAGCCTGACCATAACTGTACAACTATCATATTCAAATCCAACTGACCACAGCAGGAAGAACACTTTTTGAAACATAGTAGTTAGTAAGCAGCGCTGATTTCTAAAACAGAATTCCTTCGCCTTTGTCATCAACTCTGAAAACTCCAAATGCAGAGACAAGGCAGGACACGAGGACGGACGTTTTCTGACACTTTAAACCTTCATTTAACTACAGAAAGGGTGGTGTTTCTTTAAGTGTATGCTTGGGGGCCCCTCGAGACCCTTGCAACACCACTGGTCAAATAATTACTAAGCTATTGTGTATTGCAGACAAATATTGGCCCTTGTTAAGATGACTTATGCAATTGGAGCACTTACTTAAACAGTGTAATCACCTCTACATTTGGCTGTTGCCTGCACATGTCCAACCACAAAGTCAAATCATGAACTTCCCCAAAGTTTAAAAAGAAAAAAAACTAAAAATGATTTAGAACTAGGGCAACCTCTAGACTAAGTAACAGGTCAGATCTGTGGAGAGGCAAGTCTGCTCGGGGGATAAGAACGATTTAGTTAAGTTTAATGCCATACTGTGGAACATTTTGGTTAAAGCAATAACTTCTCCATGGAAACAAGCGGGTAGCAGGAAGCAGAAAAGTTCCATAATGCGACTTTAAGTGTACGTGAGGTCCACAGGCTAATGTTTCCCTCCAGGTCAATTTTTCTCAAACTGGTGAGTCATAAACACGTCAAATCTGTAACCATCCAAAATGAATGTTTAACCAGTCACAAAAGCAAACGGCAGATGGAGCTTACATAACTACAGCAGGAGAGTTATGGGCATTGTAATCAAATAAATGACCCTGGAAATGTTAGACTGCTCATTTCATTAAAACAGTTCTTACGCTTAGATTTAAAGCTCCTACATTATGCAAACTTAACTCCCCTGAGCTTTAAGACATGATATAAAGTTGTTACCGCCTCAAAAACATACAGCGCTTAACAAATGTATTAGAGGTCCTGCCATGAAAACAAGAAAACATAAATCACTTCATAGTTGATCAAAAAGTTGTTTCAAATGAACAATTTCATTGTTTTTCATTAAGAAAATTATGAATTGGTGCCAGCTTATTGACGAATAATAACCAAAAGTCGTTTATTATTATTATTATTATTATTATTATTATTATTATTATTATTATTATTATTATTATTATTATTATTATTATTATTACATATAGCGCTTTTCACAGACATATGTCACAGAGCATTCTTCACAGTTCATTCTTCATTCACTCCACACTCGGTGGTGTAAGATACTACTGTAGCCACAGCTGCCCTGGGACAGACTGACAGAACTGAGGCTCCAATCTGCACCATCAACCACCACCAGGCAATGTGGGTGAAGTGTGGGTGAAGTGTCTTGCCTAAGGACACAACAACAGTTTTTGCCACTGGCGCCCCCCTGTGGCACCTGGTGTTTCCCGCGCTCTCCCGTCCAAGTACTACCCAGGCCCTGTGGAGCCTCTGAGATGTGACAAGACCAGGTTGGCCACATTTTAGAGAAAACGGATAACAGCTGCATTCTTTTTCTGTCGTGTTGCAACGTCTCTTTTGTCATTGACTTCCACATAGTTTCTAGCTGTTCCCAGAGACTTGCTTTGGAGTTGTGTTTTGTTTCATTCACACGTTTGAGTGACACTTTATTAGTCTGTCTACATTTTCAAAACTCAAGATGCTCTGTTCCAGCTTGTGATGTCATGAAGCAGTCGTTCTCAAGTTGACAGCTATAATTTAGATTTAGTTTAGTGGAGATTTGCAATTCCAGGGCTGAAATGATCCAAATGATTCTAGTGAAGGTGTGGAGTTTAAAAACACACTGAAGCACTTCCTGTATCACCACAGAGAAGAGCTCAGCCTAAATGTGCAGCTTTTGTGTGTTAAACATGTGTGAATGAAACAAAACACAACTCCAGGTCTGTTTGCGATGAGGTAACGACATTAATTCAATTCAATTCAGTTTTATTTCTATAGCCCAGAATCACAACAAGAGTTGCCCCAATGGGCTTCACAGTGAAAAACATGGAAACATGATCTGACATAGACATCAGCAAACACATTGTCCCATCCTCAGTCTCTCAATGAACACATGATCCTTGGTGCCAGAGCAAAAAACCCACCGGTGGGTGCAGGATGGGAAAATTCTCTCCAGACACTGTTGCCAGGCAGCTGTCGCCATGCGGCACCTTCAGACCTGAGAGCTTTGAGGAATCAGTCATTAGAACAGAGATCAGTAAATAAGTAATAAAATATGGTCTCTCGTTTTAAATTTAAATATAAAAATTTTACTTCCTCCTTCTACTTCCTGTTCCCATCACTGTCTTTTAACTGAAGTGAAACTATGATAAACACGTGCTCCCAATAGCCAAGATGAACATCGTGCACTTCTGGAAAAGTTTGTGATTTTTGGCAGTGTGTTGGGTATGGGCCTGAGGTTTTCAAATATCCATGGATATAAGTTGTGATGCCCCCTAGTGGCCAGTATGCATAAAATCCAAAATGGCCCATGCCGAAAAGGGAAAAGGTTATCTTTCTGCTTCCTTTAGTCTTAATTTGCTGCATGATATAGTTTTTCTACTTTGTTTGATACAAGGAATCAAATTCTGATATATTCTTATTTTTAGCCCATTTTTATGTTAAATCTATTATAGTCATATTTAGCTAAAATAAACTGTTAATATCTCTGAAAAAGACACATTAAATATTACTCAGGGCCATAGACCCATTTTTTTTTCTTTGTTGATTGGACAGGTCACTAGCACCACACAGGTGGTGTCGTAGCTTTGGTGAGGAAATGATTCGTGTCCGTCCATATTTGATGGTGTTGAAGTCTGAAGTGGCAGTTGTTTTTGGGTGGGATACAGTGGTGGTGCTGGGGTTATTCCTCAGAGCTTCTTCACTGATGGTATCATGTCCATGATCCAGGTAACCAGGGACTTGCAGGGCCTCCTTCACTGATGTTGCTCATCCAGGGGAATATACAGTATGTATGTATGTATGTATATATATATATATATATATATATATATATATATATATATATATATATATATATATATATATAGATATATATTAGTGGTGGGTCGTTATCGGCGTTAATGTGCTGCGATAATGTGAGACTCTTAACGAGCGATATAAAAAATACCGCCATTAATCTATCATCAAAATTGGGTTTGGAGCTGGGTCCTATAGCCGACTAAGCAAACTGATGACTTTCACCACCATGTTTTAGGGCGGATGTATACATAGCCGAATTGCACAGTAGGGGGCGAGAACGAGTTTTCCAACCTCTATGCACCTGTGAATTACCCAAACTAGGCTACCATCCAACCAAACAACCAACCACACCAAGCCTGACATTCTGACATGGACGCAGCCACGAAGCCGCAAGGCTTGCTTCAAGGAAAATTCATTTTTACGAAGCTTCCCGATGGCGAAATTGACAAAACTAAGGTTGTGTGTACTTTATGCAATGCGGAATTGGTTTACTGTAGGAGTTCTACCAGTCTCGGATACCATCTGAACACAAAGCATCCCTTTGCTAATGCTTCTGATGCCGATTCAAGCACCGATAAAACGCCGGGAAAGTGTAGCCGCCAAACTACTTTGTTTGAATGCAACCGAGGCAAGCCTGTCAGCACAGCTTTATCAGAGAAGCTCATTCATCTTCTCGCCCGGTGGATTGCCACTAGCTGCTGACCCATTAGCATGGTTGAGGACGAAGGGCTCGAGCTTGTTCTTCAGGCGGCCACAGGTGACCCATCTTATAAACTACCTGCAAGACGAACTATCGTTCAGAGGATATATGACCAATACACCGCAGAGAAAGCCGCAAAGGACTCAAAGATGGCAGAGGCCAGGTGTGTTGCACTGACGGGGCCCAGGACATCCGTAAACAATGACAACTACCTCTGCGTTACTGTGCACCTCATTGATGCTAGCTGGGAAGTCTCAAAGACTTACTTTTAGTCATTACTTAGGTATTTTGCATATTCTGAAGGAGCCATTTTAATCTAGATTAATCTAGATTAATTTCAAGATTTCAGTGAGATTAATCTAGATTTAAAAAATTAATCTATGCCCACCACTAATATATATACAGAACTGAGCCCCTCAGTAGGCGACTATTTTATTTTATTTTATTGTCAGTTTCAAATCTTGGTCTCTCACCCTCATCAGCTCGGGTCCTCTACCAGAGGCCTGGGAGCTTGAGAGTTCTGCGCAGTATCTTTGCTGTTCCCAGTATGGCACTTTTCTGGACTGAGATGTCTCTTGTCCTTCCTGGGATCTGCTGCAACCACTCATCCAGTTTGGGGGTCACGGCCCCGAGTGTCCGATCACCACAGGCACCACTGATGCTTTCACCTTCCAGGCCTCTCCAGCTCTTCTTTGAGTCCCTGGTATTTCTCTAGTTTCTTGTGTTCCTTTTTCCTGACACTGCCATCACTCGGTATTGCAATGTCCACCACCACGGCTTTGTTCTCTCGCTTATCCAGAACCACGATGTCTGGTTGGTTCATCACCATTCTGTCAGTCTGTATCTGAAAGTCCCACAGGATCTTGGCTCATTTTCCACAACCTTTGGAGGTGTTTCCCACCTTGATCCTGGGGTTTCCAGCCCGTACTCTGCACAGATGTTTCTGTACACTATGCCCGCCACTTGGTTATGTCGCTCCATGTACAGTTTCCCTGCCAGCATCTTACACCCTGCAGTTATGTGCTGGACTGTCTCAGGCACTTCTTTGCACAACCTACACCTTGGGTCTTGTCTGGTGTGGCCTCTATTGCTCGGGTGCTCAAGGCTCCTGTGCAGCCAGGATGAGTGCCTCTGTGTTGTCCTTCAGACCAGCCCTCTCCAGCCATAGGATTTCTTGATATCAGTCACTTCAGTTATGTTTCGGTGGTTCGCCCCGTGCAGGGGTTTGTCCTGCCATGATGGTCCCTCCAGCACCTCTTCCTCTGCGCCCCACTGTGTGAGACATTCTCTGAGCGTCATCCGCTTGGATGTTTCATTCTGGACAGTGGTTCCCACACTCACTAGTCCTCGGCCTCCTTCCTTCCGGCTCGTGTACAGTCTCAGGGTGCTGGACTTGGGATGGAACCCTCCATGCAGGTCAGGAGCTTTCATGTCTTAACATCCGTGGTCTGTATCTCCTTTGGCCAACTTATGATTCCTGCTGGGTATCTGATCACTGGCAGGGCGTAGCTGTTTATTCCCTGCGCCTTGTTCTTGCCATTGAGTTGACTTCTTAGGACCTGCCGTACTCTTTGCAGGTATTTGGCCGTCGCCGCTTTCCTTGTTGCCTCGTCAAGGAGCCATTTGCCTGTGGGATACCAAGGTACTTGTAACTGTCCTCAATGTCTGTTATTGTTCCCTCTGGGACTGAGACCCCCTCTGTGTGGACTACCTTCCCTCTCTTTGTCACCATCCTACTACATTTCTCGAGCCTGAATGACATTCCAATGTCTGTGCTGTAGATCCTGGTGGTGTGGATCAGTGAGTCTGATGGTGGCCCCGTTTCTGAGTCGGTATCCATAGCCAGTGTGGTCGATTATTTGGCTGAGGGGGTTCAGACCTATGCAGAACAGCAGTGGGGACAGTGCGTCTCCTTGGTATATGCCACATTTGATGGTCACTTGTGCAAGTGGCTTGCCATTGGCTTCAATGGTGGTTTTCCACAACTGCATCGAGTTTGCAATGAATGCCCTTAGAGTCCTGTTGATATTGTAGAGCTCCAGGCACTCAGTGATCCATGTGTGTGGCATTGAGTCATAGCCTTTCTTGTAATCAATCCAGGCAGTGAACAGGTTGGTCTGATGGGTTCTGCCGTCACGAGCGACTGTTCGGTCAACCAGGAGTTGGTGTTTGGCTCCCCTGGTGTTTTTGCTGATACCCTTCTGTGCTGCGCTCATGTATTGATCCATGTGCCCGCTTATCTTAGCCGCGATGATGCCTGATATGAGCTTCCATGTTGTGTAGAGACAGGTTATTGGCCAATAGTTGGATGGATCCTTCAGGATCAGAATTGTACACCCTTGGGTTAGCCATTCAGGGTGAGTCCCATCCCTTAGCAGCTGGTTCATTTGTGCTGCTAGGTGCGCGTGGAGAGCAGTGAGCTTCTTTAGCCAGTATGCGTGGATCATGTCAGGGCCTGGTGCTGTCCAACTTTTCATGCCTGAGACTCTTTCCTGGATGTCTGCCACTGAGATGGTAACTGGATTCTGTTCAGGGAGGTTGCTGTGGTCTGCTCTCAGACTCGGTGTTATGTGATGCTTCCCTTTCCCATATGTCTTTCCAGTACCTCTCAGTCTCCAGCCTTGGTGGGTCTGCTCTGCTGTTATTACCCTGCCATTGAGCGTACACTTTCGCAGGATGTGTTGCGAACAGGCGGTTTATTCGTCTGGCTTCATTCTCTCTCGTGTACCTCTTTAGGTGGCTGGCCAAGGCTTGGAGCCTTTGCTTGGCAGTTTCGAGTGCTTCAGGTATGGACATCTGGCTGTACCTCTTGGGTACTCGCTTTTTCATTGCACCTTTCTGGGCTTCTGACAGTTGGCTCACTTCTCTCCGCACTTCCTTGATTTTAGCCTCTAACCGTCTTTTCCATGGTGGGTATCGTATCTCATGGCTCCCATGGTTGCTCTTATAGCCCAACACCTCTAGGATCACTGCTGCTGAAGTGTAGATCAGCTCATTGGTTTCAGTGATGGTTGTGGTAGGGATCGCTGTGAGTGCTGCATTCACATCCTCTAGCAGACTTTCAGATGGTGCTTCACTTAGCCTGTGTAACTGGCATCGGGGTTGCCTTGTGTTCATCTGGGCCATGATCTTATCTTTCAGGTCAGTCGCTGCCTCGCTCAGTGTGATACTTATTGGGGCTTCCTTCCCAATCTCTGGTTGGGGAGTTAGTGTTAACTCCCCTCTGACCTGGCGTCCTGGCTCCCCCTTGCCGTAGCATTTGTGTTGTACCTCGTCAATCTCTAGTTGTGATAACAGTTGCCGTTTGTGGATGTTGGAACACTGAGCTACTAGTTGTTTGGCCGTTAGCTTGGACTGTGGGTATCGTAGTAACCATTTCTCCCACATCCTGTTCATGTAACCCCTCTGACTAGGGTTACTGGAGTAGTAGCTCCAACAGAGCCTGGTTCTCACATCTCGCCCATTTCCGCCTTGTTCCAGTAGCCCATTTCTCATCAAGGTGTCCTGGTTCCTCGACATCATATATGAGTATATATACGGTCTATGAGTTGAACTGATGCCACTGTGACTGGAGCTGAATATGAGATGATTTACAATATATTCCTACAATGTTGTGTGCTTCATTTTTGGCACTAAAGTGACTTTTTGTTTTGCTTTCCAGGCAGTGTGTTCCACACACCAGACGCTCCAAACGTCTTTCAGGCCTATCACACATGAGGTGTTCCAAACACCTGAACTTGAACTTGTACAAATATGACTTTAAATTTATCCCACAGCCTATTCACTTTTACTCCTTGACCTTATCTTCTCTCACTCACAGAAATTTTATTAAAGGAACTGTATGTGACATTTTAGATTTAATAACATTAACACACTTGACCTGTGCCTGTGGCTCCAGCTACGAGGTAAACATGTTCTAATCAAATGTAGCTTTTAACAATTGTAATGCTCATTTACACTTAATAACAAAAACATTGGACATGATGTGACTTAAGTAAATGTATTTAAGTTATAATTTGGTGTTTTGGTTCTCAAGACGATTATCCAATCAGAAAGCAGAATCAGCCTCACATCACATTTGGATTGCCAGTTTTAGTGCTGAATCCAATTGTTTTAAAACTAAAAAGACTGTTGGAAATATCAATCCTAGTTTTACACCAACAAAGGAGAAACATGTTGAAAATTACTGTCTAGAGAGTTTTAACCTATTGATGACATCACACTAAGGAGAATTCCATCTAAAGGTTAGGCACAGGAATTCTGGAGGCTCTGAGCTTTCATGTGAAGCCACATACTGAGACTGGGACAGACTTGTATGTGTCCTGTATCTGCAGGTTAAGGCTCTTGCAGCCCAGGTTTAATTGTGATTATACTTTTTAAAACAGCCAGAGCACAGCCTACATACAGTTCCTTTAAACTGACCAATATGCAGATGTTTGAGGTCTGTGCTTACCTCTTATTCCAGGCCCAGTGAGTGAGGAGAAGGGTCCAGTTTGGAGAGAACTGAGGGCTCTGGTGGTAAAGCCTAGTCCCAGGCCATGTCATGGTCCTGTGCCAGTGGTCTAGCAGAAATCATGTTGGGGTCACCAAATTGTTGAGGAAAACAGCCCGTGAGCCTAAAGCTCACAGGAGTATTTTAAATAAATAATATAATATAGGACCTTTAATGCCACACTTTGGAATATTCAAGGTAAAGCTATACATCTCCATGGAGACACACTGTTGTTTGTGTCCTCTCTCTGGTCTCTGCTTTGTCTTATACGGTTACTGTGGGAATAATCCGTCTTTATTTATTCATAGGGAAATTCTATAGCATGGATTTACCAGGATTAAAAATGCAAAGGCCCATTGTAGTAAAGCCACAGGATGAGTGGTGTGTGCCAGATGCCCTCCCATCCTCCTGTATCCCTGTGTGCCAGATGCCCTCCCATCCTCCAATTTATGGGTTCAGTTTGTTAGTATGCAAAATTTTGAAGGAATAATCATCATCATCATCATCATCATCATCATCATCATCATTGGCTGAGTGGCAACACTCAGGCCTCACAGTAAGAAGGTTGCGGGTTTGATCCCCGTGTCACCCGGGCCTTTCTGTGTGGAGTTTGCATGTTCTCCCCGTGTCTGGATGGGTTTCCTCCGGGTACTCTGGTTTCCCCCATCAACTCAAAACATGCAGCACCTGAACTAACATCAAGGACCATGTTGTTCACCCTCCTGTGGGCTCACCACCTGCAGAGGGGTTCATAGGGGGTCAGGTGCTATGAGTATTGGGCAGCAAACTGCCCCCGCGACCCAGCTGGATTAAGCGGGAGAAGATGGATGGATGGATCATCATCATCATCATCATCATCATCATCATGTGTTAATTGCTATGGTAATGGTCTTAATTTTGCTTCTCTATGTGTCAGATGCCCTCCCAGTGTTGTTGCTGTTTTTGCTGTTGGCCAAGAGGGAAAACAGTTTGAATAAGTGAAGAGCACTTTCCGACTGTGAGGGTAGAATTACTGCTTTGGGTTATTCAATGCAAACAGACACTTCTATCACCCTGCCGCTCTTGCCCTCTCTCCTTATTCTTCTACTGTTCTTTCTTTATGTTTTCTTTATGTTTTGGGTTTGTCTGATCTCCTCCGCACAGCATGCACAGGTAAATGTACCAAATTCTTCTTCATTTGAGTAAATTAGATTATCCGCGGGTCTCTTTTTGGTTTCACATCATTCTGAAACCCATGGACCTTTAGTTGTGGTTAAGTGTGGTGTCATTTCTTGGTCCAAGGTGCATCAGCTCATTGAAAATATTGGATATTGTTACTAAAAGGGTGAAAAATAGGTTGGAAAGGTTGGCCCTGCTGGGACAGACAGGGAATCCAAATATTGCAGGGACCCTGCAAATATTGCATGTTTAATGCCTGATACAATTGTGTTGGTCTGTAACAGCCATAGGCCAGAGAAGGATGTGGGACAGGATGTGGTGTGCCTGTCTCAGATAGAAGACAAGAGGCCTGTATGATTTACGGAACTACTTTAGAAGGCGAGAGGCCTGTATGAAATACGGAACTATTTTTTGTGAAGTTTTCCAGCCTTATATAATACACGTGCTGTACCTATGGGTTAGAAGCACCATGCAGCTTAAACTGGTTTTGACTGGAAACATGTCATGTTCATGTGACCTGAGGGTATAAAATGTGAAGACAAATCGGGCGCCTTCGAAGTTTTTTGCAACCTCATATTAGCAGGTGCACTGAGATTAACTTCCCTCACCCAATTTCTCTATAATCTCTCCTGTAAAAATGTATCTGCTTGAAATTGTTTTACACGGATATGCGAGTATGCATGATTAATTGTCTGATGGACTGCCATGTCTTGTGAGAGTGTGTGTAGTCATATGTTATATGTGTTTGACTTGTCACGTCTTCCTCTCTGTGAGTGAATCTTTCTCTCTGTGAGTGAATCTTTTTCTCTGTGAGTGAATCTTTCCCTCTATGAGTGAATGAATTGTTGTTTGTCTTGTCCTGTCTACCAATAAGAAGGCCAGAGAAGCTTCAAGCTGGCATGTGAAAAAAGAAAATCAGGAGAACTATCAAGCTGGTAAATCAAAAGTCAGAGAATCTTCAAGCCGGCATATGTCATACGTGTTTGTCTCTTGTCACGTCTGTCTCTTTATGTGTGAGTAAATGAATTATAAGTGAATGAATGGTGGAAACATTATATAAATGTTAAATAATAAATCTGTGGTGCAAAATCACGATAAAGACAATTTCAGGCATCGTCCAAATCTGTAAAATTGCATACATACTTTAGGAGGTAGAGGTACCAGGGTCCACCTAAAGGTAAGCGCTGTTTGAATATATTTTATATGGATTTATCAAGTGAAAGTTTAAATTGGAGAATTATAACCGGAGTGGCCTAGGGCTAAGAAGGGGGAGTGTTTGTTATCTAGAGTAGTGTATTCTCTATCACCAAGGAATATAACAGGATAGGAAAATGTCTTTGTTAGGAATTATGTAAGGTTGTAATTAATAGTATTAAAGGAAAGGATTTGATTATAGGATAAACATTAGGGGGTTGTGGATCTCCTTGTGCTGAGTAAGGGTAAAAAGTCTGATGCATGCTGTGATAATTAAGGAACCCTACTTAAACGCACAGAATCTCAACAAAGGGCTAACTAGAAGTGTGACAGAAAATGTACACAGCAAAAACTGGAGAGTTGTTTTTAAATTTAATCTAACTTCCCCTATTGTTTATTCAACTTCCCTTCATGTTAATGTGGCACATCCCACTCACCACTTCAAACTCCTGCGAGAGAAGACCAGTTTTGTACAGAATATCATTATGACTTAATCAAAATAAAGTGTAAAACTAAAACACCTCTGTGTGTTGTTTAGCTAAATCAGCTCTACAAAGTGTTATTCCATGTGTGTGAGAATTAACTCCACTTAGAGCGACTTTTTCATTCGTTATAAACACACACAGTCAGAGGAGTCGACCATCTTGACTCACTTCACTCTTTGGCAAAGTTTGGCTCGATCAAAATGGACGGAGCGCATGAGTTTGGGGAAAACAAAGTTCCTATTGGACACTCGTTTTGCTCACGTCATCACACAGCGTGAGTGTGACGTAGGATAAAGCCGCAGAAATGTACGGAAACCTCTATGTCTGCACTTTCAGAGGGGAAAAGGAAGTTTCTGTCTTTTACAAAGTTCTGCGCGGTTATAAAAAACATATTCCTCGGAATCGTATACGATACCGTAGGTCTTAATTTCGGGGATAAACAGGAACTTTGGTCCAGTGTTACTTCATTAACATTTCCAAAAATGGAAAAGTAACTCTAGATCAGGTTGGACTCGTATAAACCCTGAGAAAATGTTCAAACTGATTCTGTAACACTCCACTTTTTGCTGTGTACAAAGTAATCCTGAGCCCTGTGTAATATGTAATTACAAGATTATTTACATGATTTGCTACAATTTCTGGTTAAAAATATATTTTTGAAAAGTAATTGTCTCTTATTTGATGAAAAACTAGAAAGCTAGAAATGATCTGTGGAGTTGTTTGGAGTCAGACTGGGCGTGTTTGTGGCTCATGGATCTGTAATAAGAACTGGACGTGACACTCCCCCTCTGTCCTGGGCTGACAGCGACTAGTGGCCATTTTTGTGAATTCAGACTACCCGTGTTGGGCTGACAGGGCATCCAGCTTTCACAAAAGTTGGATTTTGTAGAGAACCTTCTTTATTCTTCTGTATTTTTTCCCCTCAAATCACCTCAAAGTTAGCTTTGTAAGATCTAGCCTAAGCCCGCTCTGAGCTCGCATTAGCTCTGCTCTAGCAGCATTGCTCTGATTGCTCATATTACAGGGGATTAAGGATGGAAATTAGCTTTGGCTACAATCCTGCATATTTACAAGTACATGTTTATTTCTTACATTATATTGTCTTTTAAAGGAGAACTCCAGCACGTATGAAACTAAAGTCTGTTTCTAGAGGTGGTGGAATTCTGTCAGAAGCCAAAAAACGGCACAGATCAGTGTTTCCTCGACAGAGATCTCTCTTTGGCAGTGACTTTATAAGCACCTTACACTTCGCTCTGTTGATTTCCCATTGCACAGGCCAAAGCCCAAAAGACTCGACTGTCGATATTGTTTCTAATCCTATTTACCAGTGAATTATATTTTTAGAAAAATGCAAAAAAAAAGGTACATTCCCGAACCATCTTCTTCAAACAACTTTCAGTTTCTAGGATCAGTAGTCGATCCTCACTTGTTGCTTCTGGCGGCTCGAGCCTCTCACTGCAGCTGGACAATCGAGTCTTTTGGGCTTTGGCCTGTGCAGTGTGAAATCAGCAGAGGGAAGTGTGAGGTGCTTATAAAGTTGTTTTCTAACGTTTCCAGACACTAATGAGTGAACCAGGCAGAGCGTTTTGTTTGGTACTTGACTCGTGGCTGTTGTAAGATGGGTTAAAGTGGTGTTAAGCTTCTTCAGTGTGAAGCAAATTGGCGTTTTACGTGGAAGTTCAGAACTTGCCCCCATCACTACACTAGTTTGTTGCCTTGACAGACTCACTGCCACAGTGAAATCTCCGCCGAGGAGGATCTGTGCCGTTTTTCGACTTCTGACTGAATTCACCACCTCTAGCAACGGACTTTAGCTTCAAACATGCCGGAGTTCCTCTTTAAAGTACTCTGTCCCTTTAAAAAAATAAATACAAATACAGTCCCTGACAAAAGTCTTCTCTCTTATCCATTTTGTAGAAACAAAAGCTTATAACCTGACTTTAAATTAATCGATTAGTTTTAGAAATGTCTCATATGAAAGCTAAAACCCTCCCAAATTATGCTCAATATACTTAAATAAATTTGCTTCACTGGAGAAAGATTGATCATTCAATGAACACAGAAAGGTCAGATTTTGGCAAGACAAAAGTCTTGTCTCCTTGTCATATGATGCACCCAATCCTAGATTACAGCCTCACCTGTGATCAGTTACTGATCAGTCACTTAGTGGGTGTGTATAAAAAGAACCCCAGCACACCAGACCTTCACATCAACTGCAACTTGACCTCTGACAACATGCCTAAGATCCACCCTGAGACCAAAGCGTTAATTATCAAGAGGCTGAAGACCAGATCCACTGCTGAGGTGGCTGACACCTTCAATGTGTCTCAGCATCAAGTACAAAGAATAAGAAAAAGATCTGAAAAGACTGGAGATGTTTTTGACAAGCCCAGGTCCAGCAGACCCCACAAGACAACTGCTCAGGAGGACCGTTTGTTGATTGGAAAATCCAAGGCCCCTTTTCCACTGCAGCAGAGCTCCACCAGGCCTGGTCACCTCAAGTCCCTGTGTCAACCAGAACAGTTTGTAGAATTCTGTCTCGAAATGGCCTCCATGGTCGAATCAGTGCACAGAAACCAGCACTAAACAAAAGGCAATTAAAAAACCGTGTGGCATTTGCCAAGGCCCACAGCCTGCTAAAAGGATGGACACTGGAAAAGTGGCAGAAGGTGGATTTCTCAGATGAATCCTCGGTTGAATTACATCACAGCCGCCGCAAATATTGCAGGAGACCTACTGGAGCCCGCATGGATCCAAGATTCACCCAGAAAACAGTTAAGTTTGGTGGCGGAAAAATCATGGTCTGGGGTTCCATCCAGTATGGGGGTGTGCGAGACATTTGCAGGGTGGAAGGCAAAATCAATAGCCTAAAATATCAAGAAGTATTAGCACCTCTTACATTCCCAACCATAAAAGGGGTCAAATTTTGCAGCAGGATGGTGCTCCATCGCATACTTCTATCTCTACATCAAAGTTCCTCAAGGTGAAGAAGATCAAGGTGCTCCAGGACTGGCCCAGTCACCAGACATGAACATCATTGAGCATGTCTGGGGTAGACAGGACTGGCCCAGTCACCAGACATGAACATCACTGAGCATGTCTGGGGTAGAATGAAAGAGGAAGCATGGAAGGCAAAACCAAAGAATCTTGATGAACTCTGGAGGCATGTAAGACACTTTCTTTGCTATTCCTGATGACTTCATCAACAAATTGTATGAATCATTGTCGAACCGCATGGATGCAGTCCTTCAAGCTCATGGAAGTCATACAAGATATTAAATATGGATCTCACAGCACCACTACTTAATTCACTGACGTTATGCAACATATTTTTGTATTTGAAGTAAATTATTTGATCAATTTTCTGTAGGCAACAAAACTTTTGTCTTGCCAAAATCTGACCTTTCTGTGTTCATTAAATGATCAATGTTTCTTCAGTGAAGCAAATTTATTTTAGTATATTGAGCATAATTTGCGAGGGTTTTAGCTTTCATATGAGACATTTCTAAAACCAATCGATTAATTTAAAGTCAGGTTATAAGCTTTTGTTTCTACAAAATGGATAAGCGACAAAACTTTTGTCAGGGACTGTAAATCCAAACTGTTCACATGGTGCATGTTTCTGATGTCACACAGTGTGCGCAGTTAGCCTGTATGAAAAGAGTAATGCAGGAGAAAATAATCCTGTCTGGCCTTTCGCACACAAAAGAGCATAGGCCTCTGAAAACAGCACAACCCCATCTTTGGTTAAACGTCCAAGTTCTGGCTCCACTGACTTGGCTCAATTGATATTTTATTGAAAAGCTGCCTCCCTTCTCTCTGCTGTTACTGCTGCTGTCATACTCCTCATTCTGGTCTTAAAATGTTCATATTGACCTGCTCTACATGATGCTGTTGTTTTTATTTCTTTATTTTATTCCTAAATCAAGATATAATAATAATAATAATAATAATAATAATAATAATAATAATAATAATAATAATAATAATAATAATAACTAAAGCCGCTCGCGGCAATGATGGCCCTCGCCCCGGTACGCACGCCCCTCCCAGGCAACCGCTGAGGTCTTGTGACCGCCCTGACACAACACTCTCTCCTCCCGACAGCTCGTCCACCAGAAAAATTACATAGGGCACCTTTAATATTTGAAAATGGGAATGATCTAGAGCCAAATTATAGAAACTAGGCCACAGGTCACATGACTTTTATAATCAAGAGCACTGCATAAAAACAGACCCTCCACCAGAAAAGTTACATAGTGCGCCTTTAAACATATTTTGGGGGGGAGTATTTGCCCCCTTTTAGGCCAACCATGGAAAATACCCCATATCCATAATGTATTTTTTTGGTCGGAGACATGCATAGAATGTATTCCACAAATCTGGTACAAATCTGATCACGTTGACGTTTCATGTCTGGGGTAGGGGGCGCTATAGAGTTCACTTTTCTATATACTTTATAGTGTATTATATTCAGGTCATGATCAGGCATTAATGATTCAAATTTCAGCACAATCAGACGAACTCTGTGCGTGTAGTAATTTTGGAACTATTTATTGAGGGAGTCTTTGCGCCCCTCCTTGCCAACCGTGGGAAACACCCCATATCCATAATATATTTTTTTGTTTGCTTTGACACAGAGAATTTAATGCCCAAATTTGGTACAAATCCGATAATGTTGATGTTTCATGTCTGGATAGGGAGCGCTATAGAGTTCACTTTTCATATACTTTATAGTTTATTATATTCAGTCCATGTTCAAGCTTTAGTGATTCAGATTTCAGCACAATCAGAGAAAGTCTGTGCGTGTAGTAATTTTTGAACTATTTTTGGGGGAGTCTTTGAGCCCCTCCTGGCCAACTGTGGGAAACACCCCATATCCATAATATATGTTTTTGCTTGCTTTGATACAGAGAATTGAATACCCAAATTTGGTACAAATCCGATAATGTTGACGTTTCTTGTATAGGCTAGGTGGCGCTATAGAGTAACTTTTCATATGCTTTATAGTAGTGCTGCCGCGATTATTCGACGTTGTCGACGTAATCGAATGTGAAAATGAGTCGAATACAATTTTTTTGGTCGAATATTCGCCTTTATTTATTTTTGGTCTCAAACGGCTCGTCCAGAAACCTTTTGCTTGCCTGAGATCAGGTATTTCCCCTCCACACCACTAGTCGTACTACACTCGAGGCGGACACCGGCGCGGCTAACAGCGGCTACACCCGAGGCGGACACCGGTGCCGCGGGCAGCGGCTGCGCCCGAGGCGGACACCGGCGCGGCGGGCAGCGGCTGCGCCCGAGGCGGACACCGGCGCGGCTAACAGCGGCTACACCCGAGGCGCGGGAGCACGACCACGATGCATGAGGTATTGAGAATACCGTTGCAATATGCTGCTCGTGCATACTCGTTAAATTGTGTGTGCATATCGTTGTTCAACATTGTCGAATGAGCACACACAACAGACATAACAGCAACAAGAGCTCCGCCAGCGGGGCAAAATACGGCCGTAATAATCAATAGGGAAATCTGGCTCTTGCAGTAGGAGTATGAGTATGACATCATCACATTCTAGAATCGGAATTCCACCAATCAGATTGCAGCAACAGAACTTAAAGACACTACAAAGCTTTAATGTGTCAAAGCTCAAAGAAGCAGAGAATGTGGGTTGTTCTCGCTTTCAGCAGCAGAACATTTGAGAAGAGAGTTCAGATCTACGGCAAGAGGGAAACAATAATCCTATACATTGTAAACAACAGAAAAGTACATTGATATTTTGCCTCTTCATGAAGACAAAGCTTCAAAGACTTCAAAGCTTTGAAGTGTACACAGACGGACGGACGGATGGACAGACAGACGGACGGACAGACAGACGGACGGACAGCGCCATACCATAATACGTCCCGTTTTATCACGGGCGTATAATAACCTTTGCAACTCGCACGCACAGCACACACAAGGTAACCTCCCGGGAAAATCTAACACACTTGTGTGTGTTAGAACCGCTTGTTTTTATACGCCCGTTGTAATAAGACGGGACGTATTATGGTATGGCGCTGTCCGTCCGTCCGTCCGTCTATCCGTCTGTGGACACTTCAAAGCTTTGTAGTGTCTTTAAGTTCTGTTGCTGCAATCTGATTGGTGGAATTCCGATTCTAGAATGTGATGATGTCATACTCATACTCCTACTGCAAGAGCCAGATTTCCCTATTGATTATCCATCCGTCCGTCTGTCCGTCTGTCCATCTGTCTGTGGACAATTTCTTGTCCGCGCTCTAACTCGACAACCGTCTCACCTAGGAATGTCAAACTTCCAAACTGCACCAACAATTCATCTTTAACTAGGTTTGACAAATTCTAACTTAATTCTATATACAATAATTCAAAGTACGGGCGTATTTTGCCCCGCTGGAGGAGCTCTTGTTTTTTTTAAATTAGTCGTTTAGATTAGTCGACTAATCGAAAAATTAGTCGAGAGATTAATCGTTAGAAAATTAGTCGTTAGTGGCAGCACTACTTTATAGTTTATTATAATCAAGCCCTAATCAGGCATTAGTGATTCAAATTTCAGCAAGATCAGACAAAGCCTGTGTGTGTAGGCATTTTTATACGCCCGTGATAAAACGGGACGTATTATGGTATGGCGCTGTCCGTCCGTCCGTCCGTCTATCCGTCTGTGGACACATTAAAGCTTTGTAGTGTCTTTAAGTTCTGTTGCTGCGATCTGATTGGTGGAATTCCGATTCTAGAATGTGATGATGTCATACTCATACTCCTACTGCAAGAGCCAGATTTCCCTATTGATTATTACGGGCGTATTTTGCCCCGCTGGAGGAGCTCTTGTTTTACTATTTTTTTATTGAGTCTTTGCGCCCCTGGTGGCAAACAATGAAAATTGCACCATTTCCATAATATAAGATTTTGCTTGAAATCATGCATAGAATTTAATCCCCAAATTTGGTCCAAATCCGATAATGTTGACGTTTCACGTATACACTAGGTGGCGCTACAGAGTTCACTTTTATTATATTTCATATTTCATCACATTCAGGCCGGGATCACACAATAGTGATGTGAGTTTGAGCTCTGTAGGCCAAAGCCTGTGGCCGTGAGAGGTCATCAAAGAAACAGGAAACGAAGGCATTATTCGCCGGCGTGCTACGGACAAACCGTGAAAAAGTGCGCTGAGAAACGTGATATTATTTGTGGACCCACATCTGTAGATGTGACATGTCAAATCTGAGCTCGTTTGGACCAAAACCAAGACACTTGAAGACTTTGGCGTACACTCAGTCAAAACAGCGGCGAGTTTTTTGATCCAATATGGCCGACTTCCTGTTGGTCATAGGGGGGGGTGTTAATGACATTTTGTGTTTGTCTCCTTGTTTTCTATCACTGTCCCGAATTTTGTCGGCCTACACCAAAATATGCTTTTCAGCTCCCCATAGACTTTCAATTTTTGTCTTTTCCAGGGGGCGCTGTCGAGTGGGGGCACTTTGGGCATTGTTGCGATGCCCATTTTATCAAATTTTTCGCCGGGCCGGTCGATCTGATACCCCCATGTGCAGGGCTCTACAGTGCGCCCATTTCACTCGCATTTGCGAGTAAATATTTCGCCGTGCGAATGAGGAAAACAAAACAGTCGCACCAGTGCGAGTGCTTCTGCAGTACAATAAGGAGCTGCGCACAGACGTAACTGATGAGCTAAACGTTCTAAATGTATCAAACATTAGGGGCGCACTCACACTAGGACTTTAGAATCGTGCCCAAGCCTGGATCGCCCCTAAAGCGCCTCACACTGGCCCAGCGCGTGCGCAACCGAACCGTGCCCGGGCACGACACCTCCGACCGCGCACGACTCCAGCACACGAGCTCCGCGTGTGCGGCGATATCACTCAGACAAACAAACTCCGCTTAAAAACACCCCCACGCCCCCTTAAACGAGGAGCGCGCACTGCAGCAGGACCCACACCTGTCCCACCACTCAGTAGATTCCCCTGTGCCGCTGGACTTCCTTCTCCAACAAAGCGAGTTTTGTCATGGTCTTGTCTCGGACTCGAGCGCATTTGGACTCGGTCTCGTCACGGACTCGGGTCTGAATACTGAGTGCATCATATTTCATTACGGCCGCTACTGTCGGCAATAAACTTGTACCGGTGTGCGGGACCTGTGCGCTGGAGCCCGCGGACACTCCGTGTGGCACCGCCAGCGCGCACCCTCAGCCTGCATCACAGGGCAGGTTAAACATCCCACCTGTCCATCCGCCTCACATCAAATACGCCAATACTAATTTTATGTCCGTGTCCGCACAGAGCAGAGCTACGGCACAGAGCAGGTGATATGTGGGCTGAAGTTTGCCAAATAAATCTGTCACAATGTGCGTTTTGTTTGATAAATGTGCAGAGGCTAATAACCACTGTAAAACCACTAAGAGAATGTAACTCCAGTTAGGAATTTGAAAATACAGGTTTAAAAATCCTACCCACTTTTTACACTTTGGAACAGTTTTGTGTAAAGTGCCAGTGGAAGTTCTCTTAAAGAAGAGGTTCTCAAACTGCGGGTGAAGGTCCAAAAAGGGCCACAGAGTGTTTCAGTGCAGTACAGTTTGTTTGGCTTATTTTAAGTCTAAATATTAATCAGATAAAATGAAGATATATTTATAAAAACATTGCGATCATGCAGGAAAAGTACAGTCATAATTCTTTTGTATTTTTATATTAAATTTATTCAGGGTTGGTGTTTGTGTGCGTAAGTTCTGCACTGTAATAATCGTTCAAACGAAAACCTACTTGTGCCCCCATTTTTTTTTCTGTGCTCCTAAAATTTTTAACTTAGGGGCACGTGTGCTCCTGGAAAAAAAAGTTAGTGTAGAGCCCTGCCCATGTGAGACTTTTCGTCGATGTTCAGGCCCTCAAAATCGCGATCGTTTGCAAAGAAAAATAATAATTAAAGCCGCTGGCGGCAATGATGGCCCTCGCCCCGGTGCGCACGCCCATGCCAGGCAACCGCTGAGGTCTTGTGACCGCCCTGGCAGGACTCTCTCCTCCCGACAGCTCGTCCCCCAGAAAAATTACATAGGGCACCTTTAATATTTGAAAATGGGAACGATTTAGAGCCAAATTATAGAAACTAGGCCACAGGTCACATGACTTTTATAATCAAGAGCACTGTCAGACTAAGACTGTGCATAAAAACAGACCCTCCAACAGAAAAGTTACATAGTGCACTGTCATGGAATAAAATCACAAACCAGTGATAAATCTTACAGTTTTTACATTAAACCAGTCTCTGCCTCATTGAGATTAAAAACCACCTGAGTCAGTCTTTTCATTTTTACGTGCCACGGAGGAGAGAGCTGCTGATGTCTGCCTGTTACTGGCCATACACATCCCAGGTCTCCTGCCCCTTCTTCTGCAGCACGTCCCTTTATTTCTTCTCATCAAATCAATCATGTCAGTACAAAGCATAGTCAGAGAATACATAGTTTACAACATAGTGAATACATAGGTTACAACATAGTGAAGTATATCATGGCTTTGTTTTACATCTGCTGAGATAAGCCATAAGTTACGACCTGTGAATTGTCTGCAAGGAGGGAAAAGGTCATAAGAGGTCAGGCATCTGGTCTCTCAAAGCATTCCTTTTTAACAAAGAACTCTTTTAACCACATGTACATTTTTAATAACTCCATTATAAGCATTTTATTCTAACATTTTACCCCCTGTTTATTAAAATTACATCATATAAGATCAGAACATGAGCCTTCTATATCAATAACTTTAGCACATGTCGCCATAAAAATGTGTAAAATCGTACACTCGGGGATAATGTTGGCTCTTAGTCATTTTACCTGTGTTTCAGTTTGTCTATTTGTGTTCAAAGTTTAGGTCTGGGCTGTCCTTGTCAGAGTCAAAAGTTAAGGTATCTGTTAAGAGAAGTTGAAACTCCTCATTGTTTAAGGTCATTGTACTCTGAATAGACTTTTGCATTAGTGTTTTGAAGATTGGAATACAACAACATCCACACACTAGAAGCAAAAGTGCACACATTATTAAGGAGGTTAATATAGTTGCTGCCAATTTCCTGTATCGGCCAAATATATCAAACCAACTGTACCATGAATCAAAATTTCCTCCTGATCTTTAGCTTGTGCCAATTCCTCTTTGAGGGTGGAAACTCTGTCATGTATTTCAGACCAATTTCCAGCAGAGTCTGGAATAAAGGTACAACAGTGTTCAGAACCAAATTTAGTACAGATTCCTCCATCTGATGCAAACAGGAAATCTAGAGAGAGCTGGTGTAACATCAGCATTTCTCTCATAGCTTTGCGCTCTGGATCATCACGGAGTTGAGTAGTAATATCATCTAGTATACCAGTTATGTTTTCTAACGCCCACCATACGTCGTTCATTCTTTTTCCGAGATACGCTGTTCCGTAATTTGGCAAGAGTGTCATAAAAAACCCTCTTGTGCCACTTATCAGTGGGGTATGGGTGTTAGATTGCTTTGGCGGTGTGTATGCCCTTTTTACCTTGTTGTGGTGCGGGTTTTGGTCAGTTGAGACTAACTGGAAAACTGTTGGTTGGAGAGAAGCTAAATAACAGCCTCCACACCAGTCTGGTGGCAGGATGAGGTGAGCAGTTTTCCCACACATCCATACCGCTCCTACAGGAGCTGGAATGGCCCAGATGGGTACATTAAGTCTAGTCCAGTCGGCTGGCAGCCCAACTAGGTTTAGGTCTTTAGCTACCTGCGTCAAATTAAATGTGAATATGCCTATTGTGGGTCCAACTGTTTCACCTCTGTGAGTAAGAGGCAGTGCATACCATGGCCCCCCCTTATAGGCTGTGGTTCTCCATCCGGGGACTGGGAGCTCTTTACGACCTTGAGTGTTCCCCACCCACTGGAAACCCCTGTCACATTCTCTGGTCACTGTCAGTCCGGGGAACTCAGGCCCCTTTCTAACCTGGACACCTTTCCATATGGTCTGGTTAGTGTTGTCAGTCCACTTAGCTGGATCCCTCCAGTCTGAGGCATTTGTCAAATAACCATCACATAGAGGCAGTTTAACACTCGTTCGCATCGACCAGTACCCTGTCAATGCACAAAACATGTCTTTAGCTGAAAGAGGGACAGGTGTAAACACCGGTACCTCATTGGCATGGTGAGGGATAAGGGAACAGATATAACAGTCCTTTGTGATGTTAAGGTGTTGTGCTGTTATGTTCATGAGGTTAAACCATTTATTATTTAGTATGTGATGTACTTGATGTGGATTTATCACTTCTCTACGAGTAAGTATATATCGTTTATGCATCAATACTTGGGTCAATTCTGTCTTGTCTTTTTTTGTCATTTCAGTCGTAGGATGTGTCACAGTCTCAGAGACAGTGGAGTCGTTGTATTTGGTTTGTGTGACCTGTGTACTCACTACCAAGTCAGTGTGTGTATGTTTGATATATATCAAAAACATTATTGCTATGTACACCATGAATAAAATTATGACAAATAACACCTTATTTAACCATTTTAACTGGGTGTTTTGTGGTTGTTTTACTTCTCTTTTCTCAGACAGTTGCTTCTCCCTTGGGATGAATGGAGCTGTCATCTTTTCAGTGCCCGAGGTTAACTTCCTCGTAAGAACACCGTTGGAGTGAACAGTTGTTTACCTACTGCTCACTCTTGTTGTGGAGTCCTGGTCTAGGAGTATTCTAGGCGTTCTCTGAAGGCCTGAGTCAGAGATGTCCTGAGTCTAGGAGGTCTTGGAGATCTCTGAAGGCCTGAGTCAGAGATGTCCTGAGTCTAGGAGGTCTTGGAGATCTCGGCGTCCTGCGTCTGGGAGGTCTTGGAGGCTGGGCCTGGATCTGTCAGGTCCAACTGGTTCCTCAACTTACAGTGTGATTGATGAATCCAGGTGGCTTTGCCCTCGACCTTTACTGCAGTGGGTGTAGCCAAGATGACTAGATACGGTCCCTCCCACCTTGGACTGGTCCAATTCTTCCTCTTTAGAGTCTTTATGAACACGTGGTCTCCTGGTTTTGCCGTGTTGCCCTGTAGAGAAATAGTTCCTTCTGGCAGTTTATTGCTGTTTACAACATCTCTTGTTAACAGGGTTTTTCTCATATAGTCAATAAGATCTTGATCAGAGTCTGGTTGATCTATTGTCTTTAATTGTAAATCCGGAATAGTATATGGTCTTCCATATAATATTTCAAATGGGCTCAACGTATGCCCTTCTGCTGGCAAAATATGCATGTTTAGTTTAACTAGTTCAATGCAATCAGGCCATGGTCTGTTGGTTTCCTTCATTGTCTTGACCAACTTGTTTTTTATTGTCCCATTCGTCCTCTCCACTAGGCCTGCTGACTGTGGGTGATATACACAGTGTCTCTTCAGATCTATGTTAAATCTCTCCCCTATCTTTGTGATGACTTCATTAACAAAATGGGTTCCGTTATCTGATCTTATAACTTTTGGAATGCCAAATGTGGGAATTATGCTCTTGCATATTGCTTTCGCCACCGTTAGTGCATCCGGTTTAGCTGTTGGGAATATTTCCACCCATTTGGAGAATCGTCTATAATCACTAGACAATACTCTACACCTTTAGATTTCGTTAATTGAATGAAATCCATGTGTAGTGTATGGAAAGGATGTTCTGGATTAGGAAAGCTCCTCTTTTAGGTCTCAGCTGTCCCTGTGCATTATTTTTAATACAGATTAGGCATTGTTTACAAAATTTTTTTGAATATGTATTAAAGCCTATTGTATTATAATGCTTTTCCACCATATCAATCATACCCCTGTTGACACATGACATAGTCCATGCGTCAATCTAGCTGCCCAATTAAATAATGATTTTGGTAGCCATGGTTTATCAGCAGGGCCTACATATAGGTTATTTTTATTGTAGCTCCTTTCCCTATCCAGGCATCTCTCTCAGATTTGGGAGCATTTTGTTGATAATTTAACAACAAATTTTCGTCTTGATTCGTTATTTCTTCTGAATGTAACATCTGTGTGCTTTGTGCCACAGCTTTAGCTGCGGTATCTGCTAATCTGTTGCCTACCGAGATAGGATCTGTGTTTGATTTGTGTGCTTCACATTTGCAGATGGCTAGCCTTTTAGGTAATTTTATGGCTTCTAAAAGATTTTCTAGTAGGACTTTATGTGCCACTGTTTTGCCGCTGGATGTTTTAAAACCTCTTCTGGCCCATTGTGTACAGAAGTGATGTGTTGATCCATAAGTATATTGACTATCTGTCCATATGGTCAACTCTTCATCTTTGAACAATTTACAAGCTTCCGTGACTGCTATTAATTCTGCAGCCTGTGCTGATAAGTTTGAAGGCAGTTTCATTTGTTTTAAAATTTTATCCATAGTAGTAATGGCATATCCTACTTGATTTTGGCCTATCTTGTTCTTACTTGCTGAGCCATCTACAAATACTATTGCACCTGCATTCAGTGGAGTATCTTGTAAGTCAGGTCGGGGTTTGTGTATTATTTCAGTTTCTTTTATGCAATCGTGTTTCTGCCCATCCTCCGGCAGGGAGGAGTGTGGCAGGGTTTAACGCACTGCACCTCTCTATGGTTAAGTGTGGTTGTGATAATAGCACTGTCATGCACATTAAATGTCGTGCAGGTGACAAAAATGCCATATTCGTTTGCATTAAAAGCGCTGATACGGTATGTGAAACCTTAAGGGTCAGCGGGTGAAACAGAACCACTTCTGCTGACTCCTGTATGGCCATTGCAGCAGCTATCACTGCCTGTACACAAGGTGGTGTGGCTCTAGCTACAGGATCTAATTGTTTTGAGTAATAGGCTACTGGTCTTAGTTTTGAACCATATTTTTGCATTAACACTGAAGTCATAAACCCATTTCGAGTATCACATGTTTGAATGAAAGGTTTTGTGTAATCAGGAAGTGCCAGTACAGTGGTAGTTGCCAATGCCTGTTTCAATTTACAGAAGGCTGTTTCTGCCTCTGCTGTCCAATGTATATGATCTGTCATTGTCATTGGAGTCTCATAAATTAGATTTTGTAAGGGTCGGACCATTTCTGCGTAATCTACAACCCATGCTCTGCAATAATTACAGAGGCCTAAAAACGACATCATCTGTTTTTGTGAGTGGTTTTGGGGCAGCTAAAATGGTTGCTTTTCTGGATTCACAGATGGTTCTGCCCTCTGAAGTGAGATTGTGGCCTAAATATTTCACTTCTTTTCTCCATAGTTGTAATTTATCACGGCTCACTTTATTGCCTGTTTGGCCTAGGTATTCAAGTAAGGCTAATGTATCTTGTTTGCATTTTTCCTGATCTGCATTCGTCACTAAGATGTCATCTACATAGACAATAATTTGGCTATCATTTTTTGGGTTAAAACCACTTAGGCAATTTGCAATGTTTTGAGAAAACACTGTGGGAGAAATAGCCAATCCTTGTGGGAGTCGAGCAAAGGTATATTTCTGGCCTTTATAAGTGAATCCAAACCAATCTTGACTCTCTTTTGCAACTGGAATGCTGAAAAAAGCGTTTGCTAAGTCTATAACTGAGAAGAATTTGCTTTCTGGGTTAATAGAATTTAATAAAGTGTGCGGATTAGGCACATTTGGTGTAGTCTGTTGCATTGCATCATTTACTGCACGTAGATCTTGAATCATTCTCCACGAAGTGAAGGGTGGAGCTTTTTATTGGAAAAATTGGTGTATTGCATTTAGCCTCTGGGCATGGAATTATTACACCTGCCTTTTTAAATCTTCTATTACTGGTTCTATCCCTTTTTCTGCATCTGGCTTTAGGGGATATTGTTTAATTCTTGGCCTAAACTCAGTTTTGCCTGTGATTTTTACAGGTTGGGCACCATGCATTAGACCTACATCTGCTGGGCCTGTGCTCCACACTTTTGTGAGATCTGTTCTAAAGCTTCATTCTCTTCTGGAGTTAGCACGAATGTTTCTGCATCTACATGTCATATTTCACAGTCTATTCCTCCCTCTGTCAAATGTGTCTGTGGTTTTGTTGTCACTCTATAATGTAGTTTTTCCTTTTCCATCTAGTACTCAGGCTTTTTCTACACTAGGATCTTCAGTTTCAGTCCAGTCTGTAATTGAGCGTACATGTCTCATATTTATTGCATTGTCTCTCCATTCGTCATTTTTCCCTTTTGTCAGTGACACGTGTCTTGTGTATGGGGACTGCATTAGTCTAGTCACAGTTTCAGTTACATTTATGTCACAGAAGGAACACCCATCTTTGGCATAAATGTAAGGTAAGGTCACGCTTTGGGGACCTAATTTGTGCACTTCGTCATTATAGGGTTGGTCTGGTCCTGGGGTGCGTTTGTACCTAAGTGTACAATGTAATTCGTCTCTTTCTTTTCTGTCATACTCCCCCTGTATCATCCCTTCTGCTATCTCTATAAGTGATTTAGCAGTTTGTTGTAGATCCTTCTCTGGGAGATCTAAACTCCACCAATAGTGGAGGGCCCCTGTGCTCTCAACGGGGTGGACCCCTGTGTAATTCAGGGCATCTGCTTTGATTATCATTAGACGTCCCTCTGGCGTAGGAAGCAATGCTAAACCTAACATTAATATTAGATCTCTGCCTAGGAGATTATGTGGACATCTTGGTGATAATACTACTTCTAACTGTAGTCTCGGCTCTGCTGCTGTCAAACTAAACCCTATTGGGGTACTTATTTTTTGGGATTGTATATTGCCATTTGCTGAAATAATTCTTATAGTTTTATTTGAGGGCGTAAATGGCTTTGTGTCTCTCATAACAGTTCTTTCTGCACCTGTGTCTACCAAGAACAACATAGGTTGTCCATTCACATAAATCGTCATTTCTGGTTTCGTCCTGTAATCTATCTCATTAAATGACAGATACATTTCTGCACTTTGGGGATCTTCTTCCTCTCCTGTGTTATTTTGAATCTGTATTTCTGTAGGCATAGGTCTTTCAGCCACGTGTATTTCTTTTTGGTTTATTACTTTCCCTCTTCTGTCTTCCTGACATTTATCCTTGTATTTCTTATCTAGTCATGCTCTACTGGGCTTCTGTCTTTGATTCTCTCTTTCATTCTCTTCCTCTCCTTCACTGCTACTATCTTCTCCTCTCAGCCTACAGTTTTTAGCAAAATGTCCTCTCTTGTGGCATATAAAACATTTGCCCTCCTCCTTATCTCTTTCCTGCTTATCATTTCTTTTGTATCTTTGTTCAGCTTTTTATATTGTTTTTCTTCTTTTTCTAAGACATACGTCTCTATTCCCGATTCAGAAATAAGCACTTTGTTTGCTTGCTGCATTTTCTTTTCTGCACTACACCCTCAGCGTGTATTGCATATGTCATAAAATCTGTCAATGTTGCTGTAGGAAAGCCTACGTCGTCTTTTGGAGCCAGTTTTTAATTGGTTCTTTAAGTCCTCCTAATATAGCCATTTTTAGTTGTTGTTGATAAGGCCCATTAACATCTGCATTCTCTGTGATGCCACTGTTTGCTTTAAACACTTCTGTCATTCGGACCTGAAATTCCTGCACCGTTTCCCCATCTTTCTGTTTGGTGTTTTGGATTTTATTATAATCTGCTCTACGCTGAAACTGTGTACGCATCCTAGCGAACACTCCATTTGCATGGTCTAGAACAGGTACTATTTCTGCTCTGGGAATCACACGTCTTCCATTTCCATGCGCTTGAGTTGGGTCAAAATCTCCTCTAACTAAAGCCCATTTATGTCCTAAATGCAACATTAGAACTCGTTGACACTCCATCGCGTCAAGGCCATAAGAATTGATCAGATCTTTTAAGTCTGAAATGCATGTCTCTATGTCAGCTTCAGCTCTAGTAACGCCTTCAATGCTTTTTATGTCTGCTACAGCCCATGGTCTGTAAACCTGTATCGTTGCCCCCTGTGTGTGCGGGTCTGGAAGCGAAATTAAAGGATACCCTTCAGCTATTTCTTCTTCTTTAGGTAGGACAATCTATTTGAACCCATGTCTGGTCTGTGGTATATTCAACTAGACCTGGCATCTCTGTCTTACTTCTGGTACGGTTTGATATAGGAGATGGGAGCTGCCAGGGGTGGAGTTTTAGGAGATGGGAGCTGCCAGGGGTGGAGTTTTGTATCATATGCGGGTGGAGGGCTCTGCTGGGCCTCTGGGGCAGTGGGAGGAGCCCAAAATGGGTTTTGGCTGGCTTGTTTTTTTCGTACTACTCCCATTTCTGGAAGTTTTGGATAAAGGCCCAAGGTCCTAAACTCCTCCTTCTTTTCTTTCTCACCCAATTCCTCATTTTCACCTTGTTCCTCACCACCCTCTGCCTGCTCTGCCTGTAGAGGGCGCCTTTGCACTACTGTGCCATCATAGATCCTCCGGACGAGACACAGTTAATGCAGATATTTTTAGGGTTCACATTTTTACGTTTTTACTTTCTGCTATCCATAGTCTAGCTGTAGTTACCTGTTTACCAGGTGTATATTTTGTCTTTCCTTTAAATTGATCATGAATTGATAAGTTCAACATTAACTGACTTAATTTAATTTCATCAAGAGTTCCATCAAAATTATATTTTACTTTCCATTTTTTTAGGAATTTGCAACTCTCTGGATAAATTCGCTTCATATATTCCGAATCTGTTTCTATTTTTACTGTTTTTTCTGCCATGTTGTACTATGTGTCTAGGTCTGCTTACTGTTGATCTTCTGGAATCTTCTCTGTGTTTTATGACAAGCTTCTACCACGATGGGCGGTCATAAACTTGGTGTTAATTCACACACCGAGAAGGACACTGGATCAATTTTCAGCACACCATCAACCTATGTCCTTAATGAGATTCAACCTTGATACACCTTAACAGTGTTCAATTTGAATCCCCATTCAACAGCTCATTCAACAGTTCATTCATACTCTATACTAGATTCATCTCTAGTTCTACATAACTTCACTCTCTAGAAGTTAAATTTCTGACCTCAGGTGTTATAACTGGTTCTGGTCGTCCGGGTCCTTCCACGAAGAGGATGCCCAACAGGGGTTGCCGTCGAGAAAAGACGGATTTCTCAGCTGAATGCTGGGTGCGCGCACACTTCCAATCTCTGTTGTTCACCCTCCAGCAGAAGCACACGGATCCGGCTCGTACTGGACCATTTACTGTCATGGAATAAAATCACAAACCAGTGATAAATCTTACAGTTTTTACATTAAACCAGTCTCTGCCTCATTGAGATTAAAAACCACCTGAGTCAGTCTTTTCATTTTTACGTGCCACGGAGGAGAGAGCTGCTGATGTCTGCCTGTTACTGGCCATACACATCCCAGGTCTCCTGCCCCTTCTTCTGCAGCACGTCCCTTTATTTCTTCTCATCAAATCAATCATGTCAGTACAAAGCATAGTCAGAGAATACATAGTTTACAACATAGTGAATACATAGGTTACAACATAGTGAAGTATATCATGGCTTTGTTTTACATCTGCTGAGATAAGCCATAAGTTACGACCTGTGAATTGTCTGCAAGGAGGGAAAAGGTCATAAGAGGTCAGGCATCTGGTCTCTCAAAGCATTCCTTTTTAACAAAGAACTCTTTTAACCACATGTACATTTTTAATAACTCCATTATAAGCATTTTATTCTAACATGCACCTTTAAACATATTTTGGGGGGGAGTATTTGCGCCCTTTGTGGCCAACCATGGAAAATACCCCATATCCATAATGTATTTTTTTGGTCGTAGACACGCATAGAAATTAATACCCATATTTGGTACAAATCCGATAATGTTGATGTTTCATGTCTGGATAGGGGGCGCTATAGAGTTCACTTTTCATATACTTTATAGTGTATTATATTCAGTCCATGTTCAAGCTTTAGTGATTCAGATTTCAGCACAATCAGACAAAGTCTGTGCGTGTAGTAATTTTGGAACTATTTATTGGGGGAGTCTTTGCGCCCCTCCTGGCCAACCGTGGGAAACACCCCATATCCATAATATTTTTTTTTGCTTGCTTTGATACAGAGAATTGAATACCCAAATTTGGTACAAATCCGATAATGTTGACATTTCTTGCATAGGCTAGGTGGCGCTATAGAGTAACTTTTCATATGCTTTATAGTTTATTATAATCAAGCCCTAATCAGGCATTAGTGATTCAAATTTCAGCACGATCAGACAAAGCCTGTGTGTGTAGGCATTTTTAAACAATTTTTTTAGGGAGTCGTTGCGCCCCTGGTGGCGAACAATGAAAATTGCACCATGTCCATAATATAAGATTTTGCTTGAAATCATGCAGAGAATTTAATCCCCAAATTTGGTCCAAATCCGATAATGTTGACGTTTCACGTATACACTAGGTGGCGCTACAGAGTTCACTTTTATTATATTTCATATTTCATCACATTCAGGCCGGGATCACACAATAGTGATGTGAGTTTGAGCTCTGTAGGCCAAAGCCTGTGGCCGTGAGAGGTCATCAAAGAAACAGGAAACGAAGGTGTTATTCGCCGGCGTGCTACGGACAAACCGTGAAAAAGTGTGCTTAGAAAAATGATGCGTTTGTGGAGCCACATCTGTAGATGTGACGTGTCAAATCTGAGCTCGTTTGGACCAAAACCAAGACACTTGAAGACTTTGGCGTACACGCAGTCAAAACGGCCGTGAATTTTTGATTCAATATGGCCGACTTCCTGTTGGTCATAGGGCGGTGTGACAATGACATTTTCTGCTTGTCTCCTTGTTTTCTATCACTGTCCCGAATTTTGTCGGGCTACGCCAAAATATGCTTTTCAGCTCCCCATAGGCTTTCAATTTTTGACTTTTCCAGGGGGCGCTGTAGAGTGGGGGCACTTTGGGCATTGTCGCGATGCCCGTTTTATCAAATTTTTCGCCGGGCCGGTCGATCTGATACCCCCATGTGAGACTTTTTGTCGATGTTCAGGCCCTCAAAATCGCGATCGTTTGCAAAGAAAAATAATAATAATATAGCGTAAGAAACCGACGAAGAACAATACCCCTCGCCACTTCGTTAGGCGAGGGCCAATAATAATAATGCCCCGAGCAACCCAAGGATCAAACCCGGAACCTTCTTGCTGTGAAGCATGAGTGCTAGCCACTCAGCCACTGTACCACCATATGCCAGATATGAACATTTGAACAAATGCTGTGAGTGATGTCACACTCAGTCCACTTCTTTACACAGTCCACGTTCGTCCTCGAAGTGACGTCATTACAGTCCTAATATTTGGTTCCTATTTGAATCCTAGTTTAAATATGTGTGTTTATAAAACGTGTCCCAGTCTGTGGTATACCTGTGTGTGTTTTGTTCAGGACATGGCTCGTCTGTGCAAGAAGAAGGCTCTGACTTTCTTGGCTCTGCTCATTGCCGGCTGGATGCTTCTAGCTTCACGTCTGCACTTCTCCTCCAGCGTGAGTGTTTACAGAAGACACACTGTGCTTTGGTCTGCTGCAGTCACAGGGACAATGAGAAGGACACGACTATCACGCCTATCATGCCTATCATGCCTGTCACGCCTATCACGACTATCACGCCTATCACGCCTGTCACGCCTATCATGCCTATCATGCCTATCATGACTATCAAGCCTATCATGCCTATCACGACTATCACGCCTATCACGCCTGTCACGCCTATCATGCCTATCACGACTATCAAGCCTATCATGCCTATCACGACTATCAAGCCTATCATGCCTATCATGACTATCAAGCCTATCATGCCTATCACGACTATCACGCCTATCATGCCTGTCACGCCTATCATGCCTATCACGCCTGTCACGCCTATCATGCCTATCACGACTATCAAGCCTATCATGCCTATCATGACTATCAAGCCTATCATGCCTATCACGACTATCACGCCTATCATGCCTGTCACGCCTATCATGCCTATCACGACTATCAAGCCTATCATGCCTATCATGACTATCAAGCCTATCACGACTATCATGCCTATCACGACTATCAAGCCTATCATGCCTATCACGACTATCACGCCTATCATGCCTGTCATGACTATCAAGCCTATCACGCCTATCACGACTATCATGCCTATCATGCCTATCATGACTATCAAGCCTATCACGCCTATCACGACTATCATGCCTATCATGCCTATCACGACTATCAAGCCTATCATGACTATCAAGCCTATCACGCCTATCACGACTATCATGCCTATCATGACTATCAAGCCTATCACGCCTATCACGCCTATCACGCCTGTCACGCCTATCATGCCTATCATGACTATCAAGCCTATCATGCCTATCATGACTATCAAGCCTATCATGCCTATCATGACTATCAAGCCTATCACGACTATCAAGCCTATCATGCCTATCATGACTATCAAGCCTATCACGACTATCAAGCCTATCATGCCTATCATGACTATCAAGCCTATCACGACTATCAAGCCTATCACGCCTATCACGCCTATCATGCCTATCATGCCTATCACGACTATCACGACTATCATGCCTATCATGCCTATCACGCCTATCACGCCTATCATGCCTATCATGCCTATCACAACAATCACGACTATGGTTCAAAGCTCTGAAAACATCTAAATTACATAATAGTTATGATTATGAACACGCATAAATGACAACACTTTGATTTAGTTAAAGGTGAACTGTGTAACTTTTCGGTTGGGGTCTGTCACTTGCTTCTGTTTCTATGGAGATGACATTGCTCTCTCTGGAATGTTCCACAGTATGACTTTAAACAGCTCTACCTTACATTTATTCAATTACAGGTGGTTTTATGGTTCAAAAATATGTGAATGTGACCTTTAACTTGGACCGGTTTGGTCTCTATGAAGATAGGAAGGTTTAATGCCGTACTGTGAAACATTCCAGACAAAGCAATAACATCTCAAAGCATTTGACGGACCCTTCACCAGAATAGTTACACAATGCAGCTTTAAATGATGGTTTAAACGGTCAGAAAAATGTCTTCTTTGAGAGAAAATTGTCTCTGCGTTTTCTTTTTTTTTCCAACTTTCTTTTTATTTACTTATTAACAGAGAAAAAAACAACAACATAAAACAGTAGAAATCTTGAGGTATTGGGAGGAGTTTTACCACCAGTGCTAAGAAATGTATATGGCTGAAGGCTGAAGAACACTGCTTTAAACAGAAAAATACCCAAGACCACTCATATTATGCATAAGGTTAATCTCTATTGCTCCTAAATGTAATTCACTTCCCCCAGAGCTTCATCAATTTTGAGACCTTCAGTCTGATGTAATATGTTCACTTTTCCATGAGGTAAATATTTGGGACAATGTCAATCCATTGTTGTTGATTTGGAGCGACCCGGTTAAGCCAAAGTTTTATGATTGCCTTTCTAGTGTCTCTGCATTTTCATGCAGGTCTCTGTGTTGATGACACCGGCAGAGAGATGCTGTTTTATAAGAACCACAACTTCCTGTATTTCTGTAACTTCCTTCGCAACTTTATCCCACAAACTGACACGTAACTGACAAGTAACTTAAAAGGAGGAGGTTTATAAAGCAAGTGTGGGGAGACTCTGAAGGCCAGTAGACTCGAGTTAGACAGTATTTAGAGACTATGAAGGCCAGAAGACTCGAGTTAGACAGTATTTAGAGATTATGAAGGCCAGAAGACTCGAGTTAGACAGTATTTAGAGACTATGAAGGCCAGTAGACTCCAGTTAGACAGTATTTAGAGATTATGAAGGCCAGTAGACTCGAGTTAGACAGTATTTAGAGACTATAAAGTCCAGTAGACTCCAGTTAGACAGTATTTAGAGACTATGAAGGCCAGTAGACTCCAGTTAGACAGTATTTAGAGTTTATGAAGGCCAGTAGACTCGAGTTAGACAGTATTTAGAGACTATAAAGTCCAGTAGACTCCAGTTAGACACATGTAGAGACTATGAAGGCCAGAAGACTCGAGTTAGACAGTATTTAGAGACTATGAAGGCCAGTAGACTCCAGTTAGACAGTATTTAGAGACTATGAAGGCCAGAAGACTCGAGTTAGACACATTTAGAGACTATGAAGGCCAGTAGACTCCAGTTAGACACATGTAGAGACTATGAAGGCCAGTAGACTCCAGTTAGACACATTTAGAGACTATGAAGGCCAATAGACTCCAGTTAGACACATTTAAAGACTATGAAGGCCAGAAGACTCCAGTTAGACACATTTAGAGACTATGAAGGCCAGTAGACTCCAGTTAGACACATTTAGAGACTATGAAGGCCAGAAGACTCCAGTTAGACACATTTAGAGACTATGAAGACCAGTAGACTCCAGTTAGACACATTTAGAGACTATGAAGGCCAGTAGACTACAGTTGGACAGGATTTAGGGACTATGAAGGCCAGAAGACTCCAGTTAGACACATTTAGAGACTATGAAGGCCAGTAGACTCCAGTTAGACACATTTAGAGACTATGAAGGCCAGTAGACTCCAGTTGGACAGGATTTAGGGACTATGAAGGCCAGAAGACTCCAGTTAGACACATTTAGAGACTATGAAGGCCAGTAGACTCCAGTTGGACAGGATTTAGGGACTATGAAGGCCAGAAGACTCCAGTTAGACACATTTAGAGACTATGAAGGCCAGTAGACTACAGTTGGACAGGATTTAGAGACTATGAAGGCCAGAAGACTCCACTTAGACACATTTAGAGACTATGAAGGCTAGAAGACTCCAGTTAGACACATTTAGAGACTATGAAGGCCAGTAGACTCCAGTTGGACAGGATTTAGGGACTATGAAGGCCAGAAGACTCCAGTTAGACACATTTAGAGACTATGAAGGCCAGAAGACTCCAGTTGGACAGGATTTAGGGACTATGAAGACCAGTAGATTCCACATAGACACACTTAGAGACTATGAAGGCCAGTAGACTCCAGTTAGACACATTTAGAGACTATGAAGGCGAGTAGACTCCAGTTAGACACATTTAGAGACTATGAAGGCCAGTAGACTCCAGTTAGACACATTTAGAGACTATGAAGGCCAGAAGACTCCAGTTAGACACATTTAGAGATTATGAAGGCCAGAAGACTCCAGTTAGACACATTTAGAGACTATGAAGGCCAGCAGACTCCAGTTAGACACACTTAGAGACTATGAAGGCCAGAAGACTCCAGTTAGACACATTTAGAGACTATGAAGGCCAGAAGACTCCAGTTAGACACACTTAGAGACTATGAAGGCCAGAAGACTCCAGTTAGACACATTTAGAGACTATGAAGACCAGTAGACTCCAGTTAGACACACTTAGAGACTATGAAGGCCAGAAGACTCCAGTTAGACACATTTAGAGATTATGAAGGCCAGAAGACTCCAGTTAGACACATTTAGAGACTATGAAGGCGGGTAGACTCCAGTTAGGCACATTTAGAGACTATGAAGGCGAGTAGACTCCAGTTAGACACATTTAGAGACTATGAAGGCCAATAGACTCCAGTTAGACACATTTAGAGACTATGAAGGCCAGTAGACTCCAGTTAGACACATTTAGAGACTATGAAGGCCAGAAGACTCCAGTTAGACACATTTAGAGACTATGAAGGCCAGAAGACTCCAGTTAGACACATTTAGAGACTATGAAGGCCAGAAGACTCCCGTTAGACACATTTAGAGACTATGAAGGCCAGAAGACTCCAGTTAGACACATTTAGAGACTATGAAGGCCAGTAGACTTCAGTTAGACAGAAATATGCCACAGTTTAGATCGTGGTGCCAGTGGTGCCAAGAGAAGATGATGGTGTAGATATAGCTTTTGTGAGTCAATGTTAAAGTGAGAAATGTACGTGGAAGATAAATGACTTAAATTCTCTTACAGATGTCATCAACATTCTCTGGGGTTGGAATGCTAAGTGGAGGCACAGCTCTGTCTGAGGCTTTGTTACTCAAGTTAGACTTTAATCTGAGCCTTGTTTAGACACAATCTGACCAAAAATAAATAAAAATAAATAATAATAATAATAATTTGATGTTCATGGCATAGGTGTAGAACTGATTTGTTTTTGAAAATCCTGTTTGCATTTGGCTCCAGAGGCGTGTCTCACCTGCAGAGACAGTGATGTTCTGAAGGTCAAATGTCTCTCTCGACGTTTCAGGGCCAGAACTTATTTGCTCCAGTGCAGTTGTTCAGTCGCCTGCCCCAGGGCGAGTGGACCGCCTCCCTGCCTCTCAACGTGTCCTACCAGCTGCTCTCAGGATCTAAGCCCGCACAACAGAGTAAGACCAGGACTAAACCAGGACTAAACCAGGACTAAACCAGGACTAAACCAGGACTAAACAAGGAATAAACAGACTAAACAAGGAGTAAACCAGGACTAAACCAGGACCAAACCAGGACTAAACAAGGACTGAACAAGGACTGAACAAGGAATGAACCAGGACTAAACCAGAACTATACTAGGACTAAAGAAGGAGTAAACCAGAGCTAAACTTAGAATAAACCAGGTCTTGTCTTTTCAGGGTTCCTGGCTGTTGGTATTTCGTCCGTGCAAAGGAAGAAGGACCTGTACCTCGTGGCCACGCTGCAGTCTATTTTCTCTCAGTCTTCGGAGGAGGAGCAGGCACAGATGGTGGTCGTGGTTCTGATCGCAGATTTCGACGATCGATGGAGACAATTTGTGACGGAGGAAATCCAAAAGAAATTCCCCTCAGAGCTGGAACGTGGGAAACTACTGCTCATCCACGTGCCCAAGGAATTCTACCCTCCACTCACAGGTACACTTCTTGTGAGCTTTAGAATGCTGTTACCTCCTTAAAAACAGACCTGGAGCTGTGTTTTGCTTCATTCACACATGTTTGAGTAATCCATTATTATTAGTCTGTCTACATCTCCAAAGCTCAAAATAGTCTGTCCCACCTTGTGATGTCATGTAGTGGTAGTTTTTAAGTGAACAGTTCCTTTTACCTTTAGTTCAGTACAGATTGGAGACAATTCCAGATCTGAAATGATGAAACAAATGAATATGAATGAAACAAAACACAACTCCAGGTCTGTTTGTGATGAGGAAACAGAACAGAGAACATACAGTAGATCGGAAAAATAGCGTAATATGGACCCTTAGGAATAACAACCACCCTAAACACTTAATTTGACTTATTTTTTGTTTTCCAGGATTGAAAAGAAACTACAACGACGCTGCCGACCGTGTGACATTCAGATCCAAACAGAACGTGGATTACTCATACCTGGTTCACTACTGCTCCACACTCGGACAATACTACCTCCAACTGGAAGACGACGTGCACTGCGCTAAGAATTTCCTCTCCAAAATCCGAAAGCACATAAAGGACCAGAACTACAAGAGAACCACCTGGGCCACTCTGGAATTCTCCTCTCTCGGATTCATCGGAAAACTCTACAAATCCGTTGATCTACCCGTCTTGGCGAGATTTCTGTTCCTATTCTACCAGGAAATGCCTTGCGATTGGTTGCTAACACGATTCCGTGACTTGTTAACCCAATCACAGCCAATCATTTTCCGTCCTTCGCTGTTCCAACACATGGGAACTATCTCTTCATTCCAAGGAACGTATAATAAACTCAAAGATAAAGATTTCGATGACGGATATTTGATTCCAGAGGCCAGTGTTTTTACGAATATGACGGTTTATAAAAAACACTTCGCACATCTGGCGTGGACAGCTGGAGGTGATTTCTTCTGGGCGACATCGCCAGCTAATGGCGATTATTTAACGGTTGTGCTAAAAAATCCTGCTTTGTTGACTGAGATTTTGATAGAAACCGGGGATGGAGGGAAGGATATTCTGAAATCTGCCAACGTGGAGATTGGGAAAGACGTTATAAGCAGGAATAAAGATGAGAGGAGCTGTGAAGTGTTCGTGCTGGTTGGTAAAATGGAAAATGGGAAATTTGAGAAGCAAGATTTGGATCAAATACATAAATTCAGCGCCTCCTGTTTGCGAATCCGAGTTACTGCAGAACAACTGGACTGGGTGATGGTCAAGAGGATCAGGGTCGGAACAAAGCCAGAGACCGCCACCTGACCTGCTTTCAAGAAGACTCCCGCACACTGTCTTTAAGAGTGAGGGAAGTCTTCTTGAAAATGTTTTCAGTCTTTTATTTTTTAGAAACACTGAGTGTGTTTACATGTGCTCGAGGATCCCAGTTTTATCCTTATCCTGGTTATGAAAATATACAGGATTTGACGTTTAAATGCGCTCAGAGAGACAGAATACAGTATTTTTTCAGACTATAAGGCGCACTTAAAATCCTTTCCATTTTCTCAAAAATTGACAGTGCGCCTTATGTATTAATTCTGATTGTGCTTACTGACCTTAAACCAATTTTATATAGTACAGTGATCCCTCGTTTATCGCGGGGGATACGTTCCAAAAATAACCCGCGATAGGTGAAATCCGCGAAGTATCAGCTTTATTTTTTACTGTTATTTTACAATGCAATACTTTACTGCAGAATGAAACAAAAAATAAAAGCTCTTTTCAGGCCCAAAATGTGTTTAAGAAATAGAAATATTAACGTTTTCTTACAAATAACTATAATAGTTTAAAGAACGGTGTTGTAAAACAATATTTTTTATATAGTAATGAATACAAGGTAGGAAACATTGTCACTCGCGTATTTCACAGTCCCTCCAGCTGCGCCTCTTCATCCTGACTCCGCTGCGCTGTAGCGTCTTTTTCTACTGAAGGCTGCGCGACCAAGTGTTAGTCCTTCCTCCTCTTCTTTAGTCCTTCCTCCTCTTCTTTAGTCCTTCCTCCTCTTCTTTATCAACAAGATACAGATTCACTGTAAAAAAAAAAAAAAAAGCTCTGTAAAAAATTCCGCGAAGCAGCGATAGGTGAAGCGCGATATAGCGAGGGATCACTGTATACGACACTCAAAAATCTGTCACAATGTTTTAGTACGACTTTGGTGAGATATGAAGCTGCACCGCTGGGTGGATTGTTGGAGCATTATGGCGACCGTAGTCTGGAACCTTGCGGAGTATTGTGCTTCAACAGAATATTATGGTGTGTGTCTGAGGAGCCCAAAATGGCCCCTGTTCAGAGACATGCCAGCTCACGCCCAAATGAAGCAAACTCATTCGGTGCTTGGGATCATTCCGGGTGGATTAACCAAAGAACTCCAACCGTTAGATATCGGTGTCAGCAGGTCGTTCAAAGTTAAATTGCAGCTGTGTGGGAGCGTTGGACAACAGAAGGTGAACTCACATTCACCGAGACAGAGAGGCAACGCCGGGCGAGTTACACCACGATCTGCCAATGGATCGAGGATGTCTGGGCGAAGGGATCAGTCTCACTTAATGCACCTTATAATCCGGTGCACCTTATGTATGAAAATAGACCCACTGATAATGCGCCGTATAATCTGGTGTGATTTATAGTCCGAAAAATACAGTACTCATGTCCCTGTATACATGTGCCATCAGAGTATCCTGGATATTTAGAGTGATAACTATGTCAAGTCCAGTAAGGTTCTTTTATTAGTTTCTTTTTTCAGACCAAGGGTTTATTTTCATCCCTCACACAGAGCGCAGGGAGCAGTCCAAACTGTGAGGTGTGAAAACAAACTCTTGGTCTGAAAAAATAACCTAATAACATATGGCACCTAAACTGTAAGCATGCTTCTTACAAATAAAGAAGATATACATAAGACTAAGGGGTACTGCCATAGCTTCAGTAAAAGACTCTTTTGACTGGAAAAACAGTCTCACAGCTTCAGTTTAGTTCAAGAACACCAGATGGACATTAGAAGTGGGCCTGGAGTTAAAAAGAGGTTGTATTAAACAGTTGACTGCTTTAGTTTGCTTTATTAATGTTTTGGTTTAAGGAAACATGCCAAAGTTCTTGCTGTTTTTTAAAATTCTGGTCACAAGGCCTACTGTAAGCCGTAACACATGCCAAAAAGCAACATAAAACCAGCACAAAACCATAGCAGAGTCACTCCAAAAAAAAAAACACAACACTGAAAATATGAAACCAGGATATTGTGTTTATACTGGGCAAAAACCAGCTTCATAATCAGGATACTTGAGCTCATGTGAACACACTCAGTGATGGGAGTGTAGCTGGTATCAGGTGGAGGGAGTTTGTTACTCTGTGGGACATGCACTGTTTTCAGAAGAAATCTCCAAACTCAAGGCGGCACGGTGGCTTAGTGGCAACACTCAGGCCTTACAACAAGAAGGTTGCGGGTTCGATCCCTGGGTTGCTCGGGCTTTTCTGTGTGGAGTTTGCATGTGTCTGAATGGGTTTCCATTGGGCACTAACATCAAGGACCATGATGTCCTCCTGTGGGTTCATGGGGGGGGGTCAGGTGGCGACCCAGCCAGATTAAGCGGGAGAAGATGGATCTCCAAACCGAAAATTCAGAAACTTTTTGCGAGAGATTCACAATGAACGTTTTGCTGGATGGTTTGTGCCTCCATGCAGTTGGCAGTTGGCCTCCATCAAACACACACCTACACAAAAACTATGTCAGTCTATGCCAGTCGTTTGTGCAAATTGGGGTCAGCCAGTCTCCAGCAACTTTAAAAATGCTCTAAAACATCCAAAATGGAGTCAATCGTTTGTGTTTCTTTTGTGCTGTTTTATGCTGCAAAAAGTTTTGTTTGTGCGATTCTGGTTTTTAAGATATTAACCGTTTTATTTTTGGCTGATGACGTCATCCAGCCCCTCAAAATGTTAAATAGAGCTCAAGACAGGCAGGAAATTATAGAAAACGTTTTTTGTCTGCGGCTTCATCTGTGCGAATATATTTCTAAAATTATTCATGATTATTTCTGCGGTAATTGTAGGACGTCATTTAACTAGTGAACGATCTGAGGCTGTGGAAAAGTCTGTATTATTCTATAAAATATGAATCAAAAGTGAGTTGCTAAAGACTGAAACAGACTTTTCCGGAGCCTGAGATTGTTTATTTTCACTAGTTTTGTGGAGTTTTGCTAAAGTTGCTGCCGTCAGCTGAGCGGAAATGACGTCCTATAATTACCACAGATATTTACTCACACAAATGAATGTTTTCTATAATTTCTGCCTGTTTTTAGGCTATTTAACATTTTGAGAGGCTGGATTATGTCATTGGCCAAAAATAAAACTCTTAATATCTTAAAAACCATAATAGTATAAACAAAACTTTTTGCAGTACAAAACAGCACAATGAAGCACAAAGGATTGACTCCATTTTGAACTGTTTTAGTGCATTTTGAAGCTTCCTGTGGGACTGGCCGACCCCAATTTGACCTATAAAAGAATAATAAATTTTTTAATAAATTTCTTTCTTTTTGCAGCACAAAAAGAGCACAAACGTTTAACATGGTTTTTGTGTAGGTTTGCGTTTGATGGGGGCCAACTTGACGCAGGTGTGGTTTGCCTCCTGCTTGTTTCAATATAATATGCAGAACATTTTGCCACAGACATATATGCAGAACATCCCCAGTGTGATGCAAAGTAACAATAGGTGTTTTTATTGTTAATACAAATATTGCCTCAGGATGAGTATGTTTAATGCCATGAGAAGAAACTACTAGAACATGGTAAAAGCTCTGAAAAGTCCAGTGTGCAGAACAGGTCTGCTTTAAGGTTAAATTCACGTCGAGAATTCTGACATTTTCTGCTGTTAAAAGACTACTCTGAAAATGTGAAGATAGATGAAGTATATTTTTATACTGTTCTAAAGTTGTGCATTTTTTTTATGTTTATTTTATGTGTTTGATATAAGACATATAAAACTGCTCTCTTCACATTGGTCTGAAAATGTTGCTTTGTCCATTTCAACATGTGACCCATCTTTGAGTGTCTTTGGGGTAGTTTTGGATTAATGTGATAAACTAGAGGAGATTTGGACAGAAAGATGCCACAGTAATCAGATCTAAATCAGGACTAAAACAGGGTTAAACCATTTCTAACCCAACCAGGACTAACCCAGGACTAAAACAGGCCTAAACTAGGACTAAACCAGGACTAAACCAGAACTAAACTAGATCTAAACCAGGACTAAACTAGGAATAACCAGGACTAAATCTGAACTATAGTGTACATTTAGATCAAGAATAAATCAGATTTGAACTAGGACTAAACCAGCACTAAAACAGGCTTAAAGCATGTCTAAACCAACCAGGACTAAAGCAGAACTGAACCAGCACTACACCAGGGTCTCTAGTTCTAAACGAGGTCTCTAAATCAGATCTATAAACCAGGTATAAACCAGGACTAAACCAGGTCCAAATCAGGTCTAAACCAGGCCTAAACCAGGTCTAAACCAGGACTAAACCAGGTCTAAACCAGGACTAAACCAGGACTAAACCAGAACTAAACCAGGACTAAACCAGAACTAAACCAGGACTAAACCAGAACTAAACCAGGACTAAACCAGAACTAAACCAGGACTAAACCAGGACTAAACCAGGTCTAAATCAGGCATTATTCTTGAATGTGACTAAACCAAACACCACACCACAGTTCTATCCAGAGTCGCTTTCTTTATTCACACATTTTCACTTCATCTGGAGCTTCAGTGTGCAGCGTGCCGACAGCAGAGCGTGGCCCTGTAGTGGGGAGGTTTGGGTCGGTGTCCCCTCTCTCTCTGCTGTGCTGGCGGGGTCTGGGTCTTGGTGTGGTGATTTGGTTTGTTGAGTGTTCTCCAACTGCACAGCCTCTTCTTTCTGAAAAAAAGAGGGACAAAATGATGTAAATTTCAAACTATGAAAATTGTGGCGAGTGGCGCTTAAAGATGCACTATGTAATATTTCTGGTGAAGGGTTTGAAACATTCTTGTGTCCAAGGAAACTCAAATATCTCCAGAAAATAAGTAATAAGCACTGCAGTCAAGGCGGGAGAACTGCCTTGCCCAAGAACACATCACACCTATTTTGTCCTCATTGCACTGGTTCCCCATTCTTTTTAGAGTTGATTTTAAAATGTTATTGTTTGTTTTTGGTTTGGCCCCAACTTACATTTCAGATCTCACTGTTCCCCACACTCCTTTGCTCGACAATTTATTGTCCCCAAAACGAGACTCAAAGCCCGGGGCAACTCTGGGGTGACCGGGCCTTTTCTGTTGGCCCCAAACTTTGGAACATTCTCCCCCCTCACATTAAGACCGCCACTTCAGCTGATTCGCTTAAAGGGGAACACCGGCACGTTTGAAGCTAAAGTCCAGAGAGATGGTGGAATCCCGTAATGAGTGAACCAGGCAGAGCGTTTTGTTTGTTAGACTCGTGGCTGTTGTAAGATGGGTTAAAGTGGTGTTAAGCTTCTTCAGTCTGAAGCAAATTGGCGTTTTATGTAGAAGTTAAGAACTTGCCCCCATCACTACACTAGTTTGTTGTCTTGACAGACTCACTGCCACAGTGAGATCTCCACTGAGGAAACACTGATCTGTGCCGTTTTTTGGCTTCTGACAGAATTTGACCTCCTCTAGCAACGGACTTTAGCTTCAAACGTGCCCGAGTTCAACTTTAAGTCTCGGTTAAAAACACTTTTACTCATTGGCTTTTAACATGGCCTGAGAAATGTGTGGTCCTCTGACTGTCTTTTATTAATTTTATTGGCTATTTTTCTATTTGTTAATTGTATTATTATTATTATTATTATTATTATTATTATTATTATTATTATTATTATTATTATTATTATTGATATGTTAACCCTAACCCTAACCCAAGCAAAATGTGTCTTACCCCAGTACAGATATATAGATGCAGCAGCTTTTTAGGTCCAAGTAAGTCAAATGTGAACTGTCTGCATCTAATTACTGTCTGACAGGAGTGGGAGATACCGTTTACACAAGACGAGATGCAAGACTGGATCAACGAGAGCGAGACAAGATGAGATTTTGGCCTTGTTTATCATAAATCAATTGTCCACTTCCCAATTTTGGGCTGGGGTTTTGATTTACGTAATTGAATATTTCTGCTGTCATTGTAAGACTGCTTTTTGGGACTACCTCGCCATGTAGATGTTATTGATTTGTCTGGAATGTTCCACAGTACGGCATTAAACCTTTCTATCATCATGGAGACCAAACCAGACCAAGTTACAGGTCAGATCTGTGGAGAGGCGACCCCGCTCACCGTCAGAATGCCTGTTTGTCGAGGTATTTCTAAACAATAAAACTGCCTGTAATTGAATAAATGTAGGGTAGAGTCATACTGTGGAACATTCCGGACACTAATAACATGTCTGTAGTAAAAACATGAAAAAAATAACTCCTTATGTGTCCTTATGTGTGCTCAATCTTGTGGTTATTTTGTCTTGCAAGATCTTGTGGCACAAGATCTTGTCCCGTCCCCACTGTCTGATAATCAGGAAGTGCACATTCATATTCTAGTTGTTGTTAGCTTTACCGTGAGTCTGGTCTCTTGAGGGTTATGAAAAGTGCTTCTAAACTCATCATGGTGGATCATTAGGACGCTCTGAATGCAGAAGGGAAGTGAGGAAGAACTCTGGACCACTGCAAACTGTTTCCACGGAGCCTTTAATCTGCACTCAGGTTAAGTGCTGGACTCAAACAGTCAACCTGCAGTGTCCCTCAGTGACAGTGTCTCCACTGAGTCCCGCCCTGCAGCACTGCATGCATGCACAGATAAAGGCGCTCTGTGTACATATTGTACAGAGTGAGTGCAGTCTGTCACCATGGTAATGTTATTCTTTCACAGTACATTATGCGTATGAAAGAGCTTTCAATTTATAATTATCTATTTTTGACCTAATTTGTTGGAATTATAATTGTTGTAAATATAAATTCTAGTTTTACATCAACCAAGAAGCAAGCAAAGTGTTCGGCGTTGTTCAAATGAGGCTCGCGATGCTCACGGTTACAAGAGCAAATCTGGAGCCAGGCTCTATGATATGAATATGTTTTTTTTGAAGGACAAAATAGTAAGAGAGGAGCCACCAGATCCCAAAACAGTCCCAATGTTCTTCTCCAAATCCACCATGACAAACACACTTGCAGATGTTCTTGTGGATGGAGAAAAACTTCAAACAGTGTCAGAAATCAAATACCATGGTATAACAATAGGCTCAAAACTCACATTCAGGTTCCAATAAAAAAAAAAAAAAAGTATTAAGAAAAAGTATTAAGAGTTAATATGTCAAACTTCTGTTAGATCAGAGCCCAAATTTCTCTGCAGGCTGCAAAAATGCATTCAAGAATTTGGTCCTATCACACTGTCACATCACTTACTGTTTATGGTCTCAGGCAAACAAAACCACCCTAAAACCAATAGAATAATTTTACAAACAGACAATAAAAATATTGGACAAAAAGTGCATAAGATATCACCACTGCAATATTCTACAAAAGCACAACCTGTTAAGCTGGAAAACCTCATCAAGTATTCAAACTTCTGTCTCAGAGGTATCGTTCCCCAGAGGAAAAGTACATTCAGCCAAAGTGCCTTTTCTATCACAGCCTCTGAGGAGTGGAGCTCAGTCCCTGCAGCATCAGAGACCTGACCTCATACAATCTATTTAAAAACACACTAAGGACTGGCTAATAACTCATCAAACCTGGGTTTTATTACCCACTTCATAGCTCTGTCACCGCATACTTACCTGTGTTTGCCTTTTTACATTATATTTTATTTATACCCTTCGGGGTGGCATTGTAGGACTTTTGTGATTATAAGTTGGGGCTAGTGAGCAAAATTGGGGCCTATTCATAATTTTAGGGCCTTTCTGCCCCCTGTGCCACGACATAACTATTCATTACGTAAATATATAAACACTTCATATAGCCACTTTTAGGTTATTTATTTTTATACGCCCGTTGTAATAAGACGGGACGTATTATGGTATGGCGCTGTCCGTCCGTCCGTCCGTCTATCCGTCTGTGGACACTTCAAAGCTTTGTAGTGTCTTTAACAAAGCTTTGTAGTGTCTTTAAGTTCTGTTGCTAGGTTTGACAAATTCTAACTTAATTCTATATACAATAATTCAAAGTACGGGCGTATTTTGCCCCACTGGAGGAGCTCTTGTTATTTATTTTATTTTTAGCCTTAATCTGTCATTTTTTGCAGAGGCAGCCATGTTGGTGCCAGACAGTACTTTTTTTGTCTAGTTGAAAGTAAGTCAACGAATTATATGCCAACGGTGTTTTTTTTTCCTTCTTACACTTGTGTTCTTACACAACAGACTGTACCATCTATCACCAAGTTTAGACTGCCCCCTACTGCCTAAACATCTACTGCTGGCTGAGGGGAGTTATTGTTATCCCCTCCCAAAGAGTTCAGTGGACCCCAGTTCTAAGGACCCTGGTGCTCCTGTTGACGATTGTCCCTTGGTGAGTGTGTGTTGGAGGAGCGGAGTAGTTGGAGTTGGAGGGGTTGGAGGAGGTGGAGGAGGTGGAGGAGTTGGAGGAGTGGAGTAGTTGGAGTTGGAGGGGTTGGAGGAGGTGGAGGAGGTGGAGGAGTTGGAGGAGTTGGATGAGTTGAAGTAGTTGGAGAAGGTGGAGGAGTTGGGGAGTTGGAGGAGTAGAGTAGTTGGAGTTGGAGTGGTTGGAGGAGGTGGAGTAGTTGGAGTAGTTGGAGGAGTTAGTGTAGTTGGAGGAGTTGGAGGAGTGGAGAAGTTGGAGTTGGAGGGGTTGGAGGAGGTGGAGGAGTTAGAGGAGTTGAAGTAGTTGGGGTAATTGGAGGAGTTAAAAGAGGTGGAGGAGTTGGGGGAGTTGGAGGAGTTGGAGGGATTGGAGGAGGTGGAGAAGTTGGAAGAGTTGAAGTAGTTGGAGGAGGTGGAGGAGTTGGGGGAGTTGGAGGAGTTGGAGGAGGTAAACGACTTGGAGGAGGTAGAGGAGTTGGAGGAGTTAGAGGAGTTGGAGGAGGTGGAGGAGTTGGAGGAGGTAGAGGAGTTAGAGGAGTTGGAGGAGTTGGAGGAGGTAGAGGAGTTAGAGGAGGTAGAGGAGTTGGAGGAGGTGGAGGAGGTAGAGGAGTTGGAGGAGTTGGAGGAGGTGGAGGAGTTGGAGGAGTTGGAGGAGGTAGAGGAGTTGGAGGAGGTGGAGGAGTTAGAGGAGTTGGAGGAGGTGGAGGAGTTGGAGGAGTTTGAGGAGGTGAAGGAGTTGGAGGAGGTGGAGGAGGTGGAGGAGTTGGAGGAGGTAGAGGAGGTAGAGAAGTTGGAGGAGGTAGAGGACTTGGAGGAGGTGGAGGAGTTGAAGGAGTTGGAGGAGGTAGAGGAGGTAGAGGAGTTGGAGGAGGTAGATGAGTTGGACAAGGTGGACGAGTTGGAGGAGGTGGAGGAGGTAGAGGAGTTGGAGGAAGTAGAGGACTTGGAGGTGGTGGAGGAGTTGGAGGAGTTGGAGGAGGTAGAGGAGTTTGAGGAGGTGGAGGAGTTGGAGGAGGTGGAGGAGTTGGAGGAGGTAGAGGAGGTAGAGGAGTTGGAGGAGGTAGAGGAGTTAGAGGAGGTGGAGGAGTTGGAGGAGTTGGAGGAGGTAGAGGAGTTGGAGGAGGTAAACGACTTGGAGGAGGTAGAGGAGTTGGAGGAGGTGGAGGAGTTGGAGGAGGTGGAGGAGTTGGAGGAGGTGGAGGAGTTGGAGGAGTTAGAGGAGGTAGAGGAGTTGGAGGAGTTGGAGGAGGTGGAGGAGGTAGAGGACTTGGAGGCGGTGGAGGAGTTGGAGGAGTTGGAAGAGGTAGAGGAGGTAGATGAGTTGGAGGAGGTGGAGGAGTTGGAGGAGTTGGAGGAGGTGGAGGAGGTAGAGGACTTGGAGGCGGTGGAGGAGTTGGAGGAGTTGGAGGAGGTAAAGGACTTGGAGGAGGTAGAGGAGGTAGAGGAGTTGGAGGAGGTGGAGGAGTTGGAGGAGGTGGAGGAGTTGGAGGAGGTAGAGGAGTTAGAGGAGTTGGAGGAGGTGGAGGAGTTGGAGGAGGTAGAGGAGTTGGAGGAGGTAGAGGAGTTGGAGGAGGTGGAGGAGGTAGAGGAGTTGGAGGAGGTAGAGGAGTTAGAGGAGGTAGAGGAGTTAGAGGAGGTGGAGGAGTTGGAGGAGGTAGAGGAGGTAGAGGAGTTGGAGGAGGTAGAGGAGTTGGAGGAGGTGGAGGAGTTGGAGGAGTTGAAGGAGTTGGAGGAGGTAGAGGAGTTAGAGGAGGTAGAGGAGTTGGAGGAGGTGGAGGAGGTGGAGGAGTTGGAGGAGGTGGAGGAGGTGGAGGAGGTAGAGGAGTTGGAGGAGGTGGAGGAGTTGGAGGAGGTGGAGGAGGTAGAGGAGTTGGAGGAGGTGGAGGAGTTGGAGGAGTTGGAGGAGGTGGAGGAGTTGGAGGAGGTAGAGGAGTTGGAGGAGGTAGAGGAGTTGGAGGAGGTAGAGGAGTTGGAGGAGGTAGAGGAGGTAGAGGAGTTGGAGGAGGTGGAGGAGTTGGAGGAGTTGGTGTTATGGACTGGAGGCCTGTTCTGAAGCCCTTGTTCAGCCCTGTGTGCTGTTCTAATGGCCCTGCCTCCTGTTGTGTGGGAGCTGCTGTTGTGCAGTGTGCGTCTCTTGTCTGTTGTCGTTCTGTACATGACGAGGACGATGTGTGTTCACTTTAGGTCCCCGTGTCTCCACCTGTCCACCCTGTCTCCACCTGTCTCCACCTGTCCAGCCTGTCTCCACCTGTCTCCACCTGTCCAGCCTGTCTCCACCTGTCTCCACCTGTCCAGCCTGTTCAGCCTGTCCAGGGGCTCTCGCTTCCTCTCGCTCAGGATTTGGTGGTTTCTGGATTCCTCTCTGTCACTGTGATTTGGGCCACTGATGAACAATCCAACCGTCTACAATAGAAATCCACAGGTTCAGTCGTTGTGGATTTTGTTGGTTCTTTGGTCACAGTGGGTCTGAGCTGGATGAGGTGATCCTGTAATCGTAAGTCTTGCTTCCTCCTCCTGTTTCGCTTTTTCTTCTGAGCGGTTTGGAGCTCACCTGTGCTTGTCTCTGTATGGACATTTGAGCTGTTGTTTTTGTGAGTGTTGTCTGCTCCTTCTGTGGTGATTCTCACATCTGGTTCAGGTTTTGGTCTTGGGGCCTGGGTTTTGTCCTTCTTGTCAGCTAAGAGGTGAGAATTCCTCTTCACTGTTGATTTTGGGGCAACTAGGCATGCTGGAATATTCCCCAACTCTAAACTGGTGTTTATATTGTTGATTTTTCCATCTTCCACTTTTGCTCTCATTTTAAAGAGCTGCTGAAGCCTCTTTATGGTCGCCTCTAGGAGAACCTTTAGGGCCAGGAGCATTTACAGTGGAAGATGTGTTTGCCTGGGGTTTGCTGACCAGAGTGTGCTGCGTCCTGTCCGGTCCTCCATTCAAAGGTCCAGGTGTTTGTGGGTTTTGTGGAGCTTTCACCATCTCCTGTCTGAAATAGTAACTGGGGTTCTGGGTAGTGAACAGTCTGTCTTCACGTACCTGTCCACCATCCACAGGGTGATATCCACCCATTCTGTTGTGTGGGACCCAGTGGTCTTGAGTTTGCCAGTACCTGGGTGGGTTGGTACATACTCTACATTGGAGGTGTTGGAACCAGCCTCTTACCTCTTATTTCTTCAGTTTATCAAAGATCTTAATAAGAGAATATACTTTCTTTTTTTTTTTGTAGCTATTAGCAGTGTTGAAAACAGTTCAGGACTTCTGCTCATGTGTTGGCGTCATGTGCCCAAGTGCTGTGCTTATGCAGTGACTGATCACTTTGAATTCAAAGAACCCAAAGCCACAGCACATCACATACACTCAGCAACATTTTTTTTCACCAATCTGACCTAAACCAGGACTAAACCAGGGCTAAACTGACTAAAACAGGACTATCACATTTTTTGACTAATCTAATCTCTGCCAACAAAGAGGAGCATAAATTGTCCTTTGTTTTGACAAAATACAGAAATCCATGTTTGCAAATGACCATAAAGCGAAAAAAAAAATGCAGCTACAGAAGTCTCAGATTATGACTGACATGGGAATGCACAATCTTACACACTATTTTCACTATTTTATTGATACCAACTATCCCAACCCAGGCGTGTCCCAGTTTAGAATTTGGAAAGTCTGGTCACCCTACATTGGCCAACAGTTTTTCAGTGAATCCCTCTCACCTTTTTTTTGAAACTCCTAAACAGGACCATGAACGCTCGGACTGCTCACAGGCTCCTGAAAATGTGTTGTGTCACTTTTGTACTTTTTTCTTGAATTTTCAGACAGTTTTAAAACTTTTTTGTTCTGCGCATTGTTTCTCCATGAAAACTGCACATAGACATACATGTAGAACATCACTGGAGGGACGTCACTGCAATCAATAGGTGACAAAATGAAAGCTGAAGCGATGTTATTGCTTTGCCTACAATGTCCCGCAGTATGGCATTAAAGTATAACCCATCCACATGCAAAACAGGCCAATTTCAATGCTAGATCTGTGGAAATGTGAAATTGCTCATGGTCAAAAAGCAAAGTTTTCAAGGTATTAACACCTGTGATTGCCCGTTCACAAGAAAAGTTACACAGTGCATCTTAAATTCATTTTGAGTGAACAGTCTGGATCTTGAGTGAGCGATTTGTGAGTCATTTTAGTTCCTCATGCATATATTCTCTGATTCCTCCTCACCTCCTGCTGCTGCTGTCTGCTCCCCCTGCCCTCCTCTGTGCAGCTGGTGCCCCCTGGTGTCCGTGCGGTGTCAGGGCGTGGCGTGACGAAGCCCCACTCTGTGAGGCGCTTCAGGCCCTGCTGTGAGCGCGCCGTGGGGCAGACGCTGGGGGCAGGGATCCGAGAGGGCAGCTCCCAAGTTCCCTTAAAGTCTGGCCAAGAACTGTTCCTCTGCTGCAGGCACAAGAAACAAGAGTTTAACCACAGGGGCGAAGGTCCTATATTACATGTGTTATCATTTTGTTGCCTCCTCAGAAATATGCCTGGAGCTGTGTTTAATTACATTCACCATGTTTGAGTAACACTGATTTATTAGGCTCTCCATGTCCAAATCTATGGTATTCCGAGCTCAATATGCTCTGTTCCACCTCATGATCTCACCAACACAGACCACGCCTTCCTTCAGGCTGAAGGATGAACGAGAGCGGAGAGGCAGACTGTGTTGTTTGGATAATTCTGGGTAACTGAAGGTGGGGTTGAGCTGAGCTGGGGTTGACTGGAGAGGAGGAGGTTGAGGCGTGGTCCTGCTCCTGAATCTCAGTCAGTCATATTAATTCCAGGTCAGGAAGCTGTAGTTTTCCAGTGAACAGTTCCCTTTTACCTTTTGTTTCGTAGAGATGGGAAATTCCTTGCTGGACAGTGCCATCCTAATCACTTAATAGTGACATTTCCTGTAAGTGTAATATACAAGGAACTGGAGGGACTGTCAAGCAAGGAAATCCCAGGCCATTATCCCAGTGATTCTAGTGAAAGTGTATGGAGTTTAAAAATACAATGGAGTACTTCCTCTGTCACCATATGACATCAAAGACTGTTTTCAGTTTGAGACTATCTGCAGGGTTTATGTGTTAAACGTGTGAGTGAAACAAAACACAGGTCCAGGTCTGTATGCAGAAACATTACAACATAGAAAATAGTGTAATATTGGCCCTTTAAAGTTTTATCAGAAGTATGTTTACATCCACACCAGAAATCCGATCATGATCTGATATCTGGAGTTATCACATTACATCTGATGTGAGTAATCTGGTTTCAACTCTTTATGTTCACGCCTGTGTAGTTTGACAAGAGCATTTATGTAAGAAAGAAAGAAATGATTATTCAATGATTAACTAATGTGGCTAGTTATTATACGCCCGTTGTAAGACGGGACGTATTATGGTATGGCGCTGTCCGTCCGTCCGTCCGTCCGTCCGTCTGTGGACAATTTCAAACTTCAAAGCTTTGAAGTTTAAAGTTCAAAGGTGACACACAGTTCCAGCTGCAGCGGTTGCTAGGCAACGGGAGAGAGAGAATACAAGACAACTACACATTACCTTGTCCGCGCTCTAGCTCGACAACCGTCTCACCTAGGAATGTCAAACTTCATGGCTGGACACCCCATGGGTCAAGGATGTTCCCTATTGATTTCAAGGTCACAGGGTCAAAGGTCAAGGTCACGGCCCGACCCTTTGCGAAAACCTTGTCCGCGCTCTAACTCCACAACCGTCTCACCTAGGAATGTCAAACTTCCAAACTGCACCAACAATTCATCTTTAACTAGGTTTGACAAATTCTAACTTAATTCTATATACAATAATTCAAAGTACGGGCGTATTTTGCCCTGCTGGAGGAGCTCTTGTTTAATATTACAATCCTAACTGAACCAATGCTTTCAGAGCCTTAAAGGGACAGTTCGGAATTTTGGACATATTCCGAACTCATTTCCTCGTGAGCCAGAGTGTTGGAGATGTGTGGAGACACTTTTTGAAATTTCCCGTCCAGTCCTTGCAGAGGTTGCTGGTGCTAGGCTAGTGCATGTCAATGGCCAGTTGCCGCGAAAAACAGTCTGACCCACTCCACAGACCCGAGGCAAACTATTAGAACTCCAGACTGTCTATTATTCTGTCTATTTAAAAAAAAAAGGGGTCTCTACACATTTCCAACACTCTGACTCACGAGGAAATGAGGCCCTATGTCCAAAATTGCGAGCTGTCCCTTTAAGCTGCAGATAGAGGACACTGGCTTACATTTTCAGCATTCCAAATGATAGTTTTGTTGTTTTGTTTCTAATTAAGACCTGCTTTAGTCCCAGAGACTGTTTAGTCCTAATGGATGTATATGACCAAGTGATCTTCTTTTAGACACTTTTAATTGTATTCTAGACCTAGTTTAGCTGAGTGTATGAAGTTTATGTACAAATATTTATATAATAGATTATTGATCAACATAAAACACAGTAGACAACACTTATCTGAGTTTTACCTTTCTCCCTGGGAGCAGATGTCCTCGCTCGTCCACTATAAAGCTCGTATGTCCCAGTTTGGCTGAAGGTCTCTGCACACACGCACATGCACATGAACTATTATATAATCACTATAAGAATCATAAGGCACATGCACAGAGACAAAGACAGTGGACTTTCTGGTAGGAGTCCACTGTTTCACAATCTTTATCTGTCTTAACTATTTAATTACAGGTGTTTTTATCACTATAGTAAAACCTTGAAACACATGCATTTTTACTGGGAGCTGGGAAATTTCTCCACAGACTTGACCTGTAACTTCGCCTGATGGTGTCGACGTCACAACACAATCAGCATGCATCCCAATAATGAAACTACTCAGGTTTGTGAAATTTTAGTGTACTGTTTTCCATTATAAGGCGGCACGGTGGCTGAGTGGCAACACTCAGGCCTCACAGCAAGAAGGTTACGGATTCGATCCCCAGGTCGCCCGGGCCTTTCTATGTGGAGTTTGCATGTTCTCCCCTTGTCTGGATGGGTTTCCTCCGGGTGCTCCGGTTTCCCCCATCAACCTAAAACATGCCCACACCCCTATGAACTAACATCAAGGACCATGACATCCACCCTCCTGTGGGCTCACCACCTGCAGAGGGGTTCATAGGGGGTCAGGTGCTATGAGGATTGGGCAGCAAACTGCCCCCGCGACCCAGCCGGATTAAGTGGGAGAAGATGGATGGATGGATGTTTTCCATTATCATGTTTTTGTATATTTATGGAGAATTTAATCGTACTAATAAGGAGGGTTTGAATAGGGCCTGACAGAGAGATCACTAAATAACTCAAACATGTATGGATGACATCTATCTAAAACTACTTAGACATGTCTACTTAGACATGAGGAAACATTATAACATGGTAGAATTAGAGTTGATCTTGTGTAACCCACCTTTTATAATCCCCAATGAAACCAAATGATTCTTAGGCCAAACAATAATACCTTACCTCCTTAAAGTGCTTTGGCTGGCACCAATTCTGCAGCCTCTGGGACCTGAAGGCATTTTCGTACTACCACAAGAGACATAGAAAAATACATATAACATTAATTAATTAACTTTATTTTTTTTTTTTACTAATTAATAAATCAATTCATTATTGCATTACATAGCGCCTTTCAAGACATCCAAAGTGCTTTACAGTGCATTATTCATTCACTCTACACTTAGTGGTAAGCTGCTATTGTAGCTGATTGTTGACTGATTTAAAGCTCACACCTACATCTATGGTATGGAGAAAAAACTAGGGCTCTCAAAAGTATCGAAAATCAGATACTACTAATTGATACTAAAACTACTATTGAAACTACATACTCAGTTGAGCACGTATCAATGCTAAAAAGTCCCATTCAGAAATGAGCCTTTCCTGAATGTCTTTAGAAGGACCTTGAGTAGCTGTAGCCTATCAGAACAAGAGCACATACACCCATGGACCACTATGGAACCTACCTGGACCACTGAGGGATTAGACAGATAAGGACGCATTCCATGAATATATAAAAGAAATCAAATCTAGCATTTAATGTTGAAAATCACTTTCTACATAAATAGCATCGTGGTATTGGAATCATTATTGAGTATCGAGTCCTTAGTGTTGAAACTCTGTTACACTAGCACAACCAACGTTCATTTACATAACAGTACAAATCAATACTATTTTAACAAGAAAGGAAGGACATTTTTAAAACATGTAAACATGCAATACAAATGTTATTAGGCTAATACATTTCTACTAGCAAACGAAAGGTTTTCGTTGAAATTTTAACTTTGTACCTGGTTGGCAGAGTACCCTGAAGACATGTTCACATCTGTGCGCTGGACCTGTGTTTTGTTTACTGTCGCTTAGTAACAAAAGGTCAAAAAACTCCAAAGCAAGAGTTTATAATGTATTATACGCCCGTTGTGTAAGACGGGACGTATTATGGTATGGCGCTGTCCGTCTGTCCGTCCGTCTGTCCGTCTGTCCGTCTGTGGACACTTCAAAGCATTGAAGTCTTTGAAGCTTTGTCTTCATGAAAGATCTGAACTCTCTTCTCAAATGTTCTGCTGCTGAAAGCGAGAACAACCCACATTCTCTGCTTCTTTGAGCTTTGACACATTAAAGCTTTGTAGTGTCTTTAAGTTCTGTTGCTGCAATCTGATTGGTGGAATTCCGATTCTAGAATTCTATATACAATAATTCAAAGTACGGGCGTATTTTGCCCCGCTGGCGGAGCTCTTGTTTATATAGGCCTTATTTTGTAGCTATTTTCACCATAATTGATACAATAATCGTTTTTTTCCGAATCAAAATGAATTTCTTATTTTATTTTGCATGAAATATAATGTATTCCAATAATTTCAACATTGCAAAAACTTTCTGAAAAAAGATAGTTGAATACATGATCTTTCCCATTTTTAACTAGATAACCCTTTATACTATTCACATGATCTTTCCCATCTTTAATTAGATTACCCTTTATACTATTCACATTGTTAAAAATAATTAAATACGTAACCTTATTTTATTTTATTTTTTTAACTGAAGCCCGACCGGAAGTTTTGTCATTGTGTTTCCGGTTAGCATCTGTGCTAGGAAGTCGAACATATTTTGGCTTTTATTTGCGCATCTAACAATATTAATGCAGACTTAAAATGTTTTTCATTTCATGTCATCTTCGTTGTTGGTTTTAATGTTTTGAACGAGCCGGTCTCTAATTTTTTGGTGAGTTTTTGTTGAGAAAGTAGTTTGGATTGATTCACTGCGGGCTAGCTGTTAACATTCTGTGGTATTATTTCTGCTCACATTATTTTTAGTTTATTCATTTTTTAATTGCAATGAATACATACTTATTAACACCCAATTCTAATACAGTTGTAAGCATGACACATAAATAACTAAATGTCTTTGAGTATCAAATATTAAAGATGGAACAATCAGTTCCTGACTATTTATTCATTTGTTTATTTCATTTATTCATTATTTAAACATTCATTACAAAGAATGCGTAATTATGAACACATGAACCACTACTGTTTTAAATATGACACGTTAAAATTAAAATTCACTAAATTCAAACTAAATAAGGGGAAAAAATGTGTAGCCCTCATGTCTAAGACTAAATAGTATTTTTTCTCAGTTGGATTTAATTAAAAAAAAAAAAAACCACAACTAAACCTTACTCCTTACTCTGCTCAAGATTCCTCTGAATTATTATTGTCTGGTTGTGAGTTTGAGAGGTGATTTGAAGGATGCCTGTGTTTCATGATCTTCATATGACTTTAACCCAACTTCACCAACCTTAAACTTGCCTCCTCTGCAGGTACTGGTTGATCTCTCTCTGGGTCTCTGTGAACCATGGCCTCCTCGTCCCTCAGCCTCTCTTCCTCCTCGTCCCGCAGATCAGACCAGAGCCGAGAGTCAGATCCGTCCAGAGACGTCAAGACTCACTTCAGAGTGTGCCGCTTCATCATGGAAGCAGGTACATGCCACATAATAGAGCTGTATCATTTATCAGATTTTAATCAAATCAAAACTCAGTTATTTCTAATGGCCAGGAATCAATGTGGCTCTTTTTAAGGGAGTGATATACAGCCAAGAGAGATAGTCATCAGTTTGAAGTCATTTATTGGATATAAATAGTCGACAGTGATCAAAATCCAACTCACAAATTGGCCTTAAAAGTTTATTGACCACCTCTGGGTAAAAAACAAAACATTGATTGCTTTCTATGAAGGAGTGCATAGCACCGCTCATACATATTAAATTGAGTATTTTACTTCATCCAAAGAGCTCATGTTTTTATGATTACAGTCTTTCGTACGTAATACTTGGACTGTGTGCTCTGTTGTGTTTCTGTTGTGCCATTGAGCAGGAGTGAAGCTGGGCATGCGCTCTGTGCCCTTGGCTACAGCCTGCGCTCTGTACCATCGATTCTGTGCCCGCGTCGACATCAGCGCCTATGAGCCTTTCCTCGTTGCCATGAGCTGCATGTATTTAGCTGGGAAAGTGGAGGAGCAGCACCTGAGGACACGCGACATCATTAACGTCAGCCACAGGTACGTGACATCATCAACGTCAGCCACAGGTACGTGACATCATCAACGTCAGCCACAGGTACGTGACATCATTAACGTCAGCCACAGGTACGTGACATCATCAACGTCAGCCACAGGTACGTGACATCATTAACGTCAGTCACAGATACGTGACATCATCAACGTCAGCCACAGGTACGTGACATCATTAACGTCAGCCACAGGTACGTGACATCATCAACGTCAGCCACAGGTACGTGACATCATTAACGTCAGTCACAGATACGTGACATCATCAACGTCAGCCACAGGTACGTGACATCATTAACGTCAGCCACAGGTACGTGACATCATCAACGTCAGCCACAGGTACGTGACATCATCAACGTCAGCCACAGATACGTGACATCATCAACGTCAGCCACAGGTACGTGACATCATTAACGTCAGCCACAGGTACGTGACATCATCAACGTCAGCCACAGGTACGTGACATCATCAACGTCAGCCACAGGTACGTGACATCATTAACGTCAGTCACAGGTACGTGACATCATCAACGTCAGCCACAGATCCTGTGCTGAGCATTGGACAGAATCGCACTGCTAACTGTAGCTGGGTTTGAACTGGGCTCAGGAGAGATCACTAGATTACTCAAACATGCATGGATGACATCTGAAACCTCTTCAGGCTTGTTTTTGATGAGGAACCTTGCAGTAACATGGTATAAAGCCAAAAAGTCCATTTTGTATAATGCCCCTATTTAAACCGCATATTGTACATGTTGCTTTATAGTTCCAGGCCTAGGAGGAAGTTCAGAACCTGAGTTTAGACCAGACTCCTTTCACATGATGCTAAACCTGATTTCTGTGTCAGATATTTCCGCAATGGCAGCGCTCCTCTGGAATGTGACCAGGACTTCTGGGACCTCAGGGACAGTGTGGTGCAGTGTGAGCTCTTCATCCTCCGACAACTCGACTTCCATGTGTCATTCCAACATCCGCACAAGGTACAGGCGCATAGTCATAAAGGACACATATAAGGCTTCATTTTCTCTTTGAGTTCTGAACAGCATAATAATGCAGTTCAAAAATATACTTGGACTTTTGTTAAGCGTCATTCACACATACTTTAGTAATGCTGCATTTCAAGACCTCTCCTGAGCACAAAATGCCAACCCTGCCTTAATGAAGCTTTGTGTTTTTGAAGTCCATTCACCTTCAATTTGTGTTTTTCCCACACAAAATAGTCAAACAGTAAGATTATCTGTCTATCCCATATCAACCTACTTTTACTAGCCAATTTTATGCATCTAATTTATGTTTTGTAAATAAAAATCACAGTTTAACATTGACATTTTACCTTTATGATTTGTCTTTTTTTAAGTGTTTAATGTGTTTTTGGATGTCATTATACTGCTTTATCTCAATACAAAAGAAAAATAGACCAAGAGGAACGTGTTAATCATTTAAAAAATATCAGAAAGCATAATAATTTGTCCATTTTGTTCTTTAATTCATAGTAATTGTTTTTCGTCCAGTTCCTCCTGCACTACCTGCTGTCTGTGCGCGCGCTGTTGAACCGTCACGCCTGGGCTCGCTCCCCCGTTGCAGAGGCGTCGTGGGCCCTCCTCCGAGACTGTTACCATGGCGACATGTGCATCCGCCACGCCCCTCAGCACATGGCGATTGCAGCCATCTACCTCGCCCTCCACAGCTACGGCGTGGAGCTGCCCCGAGGAGACAGGGAGTGGTGGGAGGTGTGTGAGCAGTAGGCAGAATGATGATTAGAAAACTTTGCTCGTAATTTCACTCTTACCAGGATTCACAGATTTATTGATACTTTGCAGTGGGGGTGCTGGGGGTGTTTTGCATGTATGTCTATGTATGTCTATGGAGGAATGTTTAACAGTTGCTATGGTGACCCAATCCACACATTAGCAAACACAGTCAAAAAAGTTTAACATGGTGTCTAAACTCAAGTTAAACAGCACATTTTCAGGAACCTGTGATTAATACGAGTGTTCAGGGTCCTGTTTAGGAGTTTAATTTTCAACAAAAAGGTGAGAGTGACTGTCTAGCTTGTGGCTGTAATGTTATTTAAGAGGGACTTGTTTAACAGCACAAATCAGCTCACCTGTTGTAGTTCCAGCTATGTCAGTTCTTTATAGTAAGAGTGAGTTAAAACAAAGCTCAGATTAAAGTCTTAACTTGAGTAACACAGCTTCAGACAGAGAAGAGCCTCCAGATAGCATCACATCCCCAAGGAATGTTGCTGACATCAGCTGCAAAGTATCCATATCAACATTTGTTCCTCTGAGAGTCCACACTGTGGTTAAATCACAGTAAGATCTTATTACACTTCCATGGACCCAGTCTTCTCCAGCATCTGCGTCTCCTTTCCCCTCTCGCTCCTCTGCTCTCACTGGGAGAGGACAGACTCTACACCACTTTTTATTTGATGAAAATCACCTGGTGTTAGTGCAGCTATGTTCATAAACCCCAGCTGGGACTCAGACGCACATAACTGCAATGCGCACATGCTACATGGGAATAGTCAGACCCTCTCAGCAGTATGTCATGATAAATACTCCAGGATAAAACATGTGTTTAGACGTCCTGATAGAAGCTTAAGTCTATAGTGTTTGTGCTGCTCTGAAGCACAAACACCCTGAACACTGAACACAAATGTCCTGTCTGTGAGAGGTGACAGGAGCAGGGCCCTGTCAAACCTGTCCCTTGTAGCTCAATAAAATGTGTTTATTTGTAGATACTGTCTAATATTGTCTGAAATTGTAGTTATGATTTAGTTTTCTTTCTGTTTTGCACAGGTGCTGTGTTCAGACGTGACTAGGGCCGAAATTGATGCTGTGATTTCAGATCTGCTGCAGCTCTACGATCTGGAGGCAAAATGTCTCTGAGCCTCAAGAAACACCAGTACTACCCTTCATCCACCAGGGGGCAGAGTGGGCGAAACAGGATGAAAACTAGAAATAAAACAGAGCTGCACTTCACTACACTCAAAAGGAACCAGCAGGAGGCAGAGTGGAGACCCATCTCCATACTCAAAGGGAACATGCAAAGCCCGCACAGAAAGCCCTGGGTAAGCCAGGAATCAAACCTGGAACCTTCTTGCTTTGAGGGGTGAGTGCCGACCACTCAGGCATTGTGCCTCCTGAAGTAAAGGCATTTACTTTAAAGAACATGCACCCTTAATTTGAAGGAGCCTGCCTCTCCACAGAAATGACTTGAACTTTTCTGGTGAAGGGTCTGTGTGTGAGAATGGAGCTGCCTTTCAGTGTGATAGTGCAGCAGTACCACTCTCTGCCACAAGGAGGAGACATTTCTTGCTTTTTAGAACAGGAGTTCTCGCTGCAGAACGCTTTAGTGTAAATGTCACCGGCCTCATGGACAAGCTGCTCCAAGGAGTTACAATAACAGTGGGGTTAAGGGGACTACAGGAATATTAAATTCCTGTGGGAAATGTTTCCCCTGCATTTGATCCATCCTCCAGTGTTTGGGTAAAACCATAGACTATATGGAAATGGGACAGTTTCTAACCTTCGAGCTCCTGCATTCCAAATGGGAAGTGAACATGGATGTGCTTCTGACTCCCATTGACTTGCACTGGAATACTGTGACCCTCCCTCCATAACTGCTGCTGTGAGCCGCCTCATTTTAGTCTTAAAATGTTCATATTAACTACATGATCCTGGTGTTTGTATCACTGTTTTTGAGCTTCATTTGACTGAACTTCCTTACGCCTCTTCTTTATACAGTCTGTGGGTGAACCTGTATTTGACACAAACACAAGCAGAACATTCAGTCTCCACACATTTGGGAATCGTACCCAGGATCTGTAGTGTTATAGATGCTCACCCTGTTTCAAAATGGACTCTGGCCAACATAACACTGACTTGACTCGCTGGTTTAATGTTTCCTTTTGAGCCGAGGATTTAATAACGCGTCACATTTTGTCCTCTGTCATTTGTGTCGTTTTCATGTGTTTGTCTTTGAAATAAACGTGTTTTTGTCATTTTTCTAATTGAGCTTTGACATTTTCCACGTGTTTGTGTGTGTGAAATTAAACTGTCTCTGGGACTGTGGGAAACTAGATTTGACTCCAAGAATCAGCAAATACTGCACTGAGACATGGACTAAACCAGAACTAAACCAGGATTAAACCAGGATTAAACCAGGACTATATCAGGATTAAACCAGGATTAAACCAGGACTAAACCAGGATTAAACCAGAACTAAACCAGGATTAAACCAGAACTAAACCAGGACTAAACCAGGATTAAACCAGAACTAAACCAGGATTAAACCAGGACTAAACCAGAACTAAACCAGGATTAAACCAGAACTAAACCAGGACTAAACCAGGATTAAACCAGAACTAAACCAGGATTAAACCAGGACTAAACCAGGATTTAACCAGGATTAAACCAGGACTTAACCAGGACTAAACCAGGACTTAACCAGGATTAAACCAGGACTATATCAGGATTAAACCAGGACTATATCAGGATTAAACCAGGACTTAACCAGGACTAAACCAGGATTTAACCAGGATTAAACCAGGGCTATATCAGGATTAAACCAGGACTATACCAGGATTAAACCAGGACTATACCAGGACTAAACCAGGACTATACCAGGACTGAACCAGGACTAAAGCAGGACTTAACCAGGACTAAATCAGGACTAAACCAGGACTGAACCAGGACTAATCCAGAACTAAACCAGGACTGGACCAGAACTAAACCAGGACTAAAGGAGGACTAAACCAGGGCTGAACCAGAACTAAACCAGGGAATGAACCAGAACTAAACCAGGACTAAACAAGAACTAAACCAGGACTGAACCAGAACTAAACCAGGACTAAACCAGAACTAAACCAGGGAATGAACCAGAACTAAACCAGGACTAAACAAGAACTAAACCAGGACTGAACCAGAACTAAACCAGGACTAAACCAGAACTAAACCAGGACTGAACCAGAACTAAACCAGGACTAAACCAGAACTAAACCAGGACTGAACCAGAACTAAACCAGGACTAAACTAGGACTAAATCAATGACTGAACCAGGCCTAAACCAAGACTATCAAGTCAATTATCCTCGATGACTTTGTGGCTTTTCCTGAAACATTTCCCTTTCCCTGAGTCCAGCCTCAGGTGCACAGGTCCTCACAGCGCTTCAACTCTCCCGTCACTCTTTTACTGTGACTCTCAGTAAATCACACCTTTCTTCCTCTTCGCCTCCCCGTGCACTTTTCCCCATAAAAGCCTCCTCCATTTTGACTTGTGTTTGGTGTATCCAGAGAGACAGATTTCCCATGATGCAGTGTAACCGTCTCCTCTGTTTCCTCTGCTCCGGGCGTCCTCCAAACTCACATCCGCAAAACACTTTCATCATTTTCTACCCGTCAAAATAAATGTGCTGAGTTTTATTAGGAGCACGGCCAGTTTTTAGAACACGTTTATGTGTTTTCTTACTATTTTAATGCTGCACTGTGTCATTTTTCTTCTACCCGCTTGTCTCCATGGAGATGTGGAGCCGACCAGTGGATAAACTTTTTCAATCTATGCTCTAAGGTTCACCCTGTTTCAAATGGACTTGGTTGGTTTAATGTTTCCTTTTGAGCCGAGGATTTAATAACGCGTCACATTTTGTCCTCTGTCATTTGTGTCGTTTTCATGTGTTTGTCTGAAATAAACTCGTTTTTGTCATTTTTCTAATTGAGCTTTGACATTTTCCACGTGTTTGTGTGTGTGAAATTAAACTGTCTCTGGGACTGTGGGAAACTAGATTTGACTCCAAGAATCAGCAAATACTGGACTAAACCAGGACTAAACCAGGACTAAACCAGGACTAAACCAGGACTAAACCAGGATTAAACCAGGACTAAACCAGGACTATATCAGGATTAAACCAGGACTAAACCAGGACTAAACCAGGATTAAACCAGGATTAAACCAGGACTTAACCAGGACTAAACTAGGACTATACCAGGACTGAACCAGGATTAAACCAGGACTAAACCAGGACTAAACCAGGACTAAACCAGGACTAAACCAGGACTAAACCAGGACTAAACCAGGACTAAACCAGGACTAAACCAGGATTAAACCAGGACTAAACCAGGACTAAACCCGGACTAAACCAGGACTAAACCAGGATTAAACCAGGACTAAACCAGGATTAAACCAGGACTAAACCAGGACTAAACCAGGATTGAACCAGAATTAAACCAGGACTGAACCAGAACTAAACCAGGGCTAAACCAGGACTTAACCAGGACTAAACTAGGACTATACCAGGACTGAACCAGGATTGAACCAGAACTAAACCAGGACTGAACCAGAACTAAACCAGGGCTAAACCAGGACTGAACTAGGACTAAACCAGGACTAAACCAGGACTAAACCAGGATTAAACCAGGACTTAACCAGGACTAAACTAGGACTATACCAGGACTGAACCAGGATTAAACCAGGACTAAACCAGGATTAAACCAGGACTAAACCAGGACTAAACCAGGACTAAACCAGGACTAAACCAGGACTTAACCAGGACTAAACCAGGACTAAACCAGGACTAAACCAGGACTAAACCAGGACTAAACCAGGACTAAACCAGGACTTAACCAGGACTAAACCAGGACTAAACCAGGACTAAACCAGGACTAAACCAGGACTAAACCAGGATTAAACCAGGACTAAACCAGGACTAAACCAGGATTAAACCAGGACTTAACCAGGACTAAACTAGGACTATACCAGGACTGAACCAGGATTAAACCAGGACTAAACCAGGATTAAACCAGGACTAAACCAGGACTAAACCAGGACTAAACCAGGACTAAACCAGGATTAAACCAGGACTAAACCAGGACTAAACCAGGACTAAACCAGGACTAAACCAGGATTAAACCAGGACTAAACCAGGACTAAACCAGGACTAAACCAGGATTAAACCAGGACTAAACCAGGATTAAACCAGGACTAAACCAGGACTAAACCAGGATTAAACCAGGACTAAACCAGGACTAAACCAGGATTAAACCAGGACTAAACCAGGACTAAACCAGGACTAAACCAGGATTAAACCAGGACTAAACCAGGATTAAACCAGGACTAAACCAGGACTAAACCAGGACTAAACCAGGGCTAAACCAGGACTTAACCAGGACTAAACTAGGACTATACCAGGACTGAACCAGGATTGAACCAGAACTAAACCAGGACTGAACCAGAACTAAACCAGGGCTAAACCAGGACTGAACTAGGACTAAACCAGGACTAAACCAGGACTAAACCAGGATTAAACCAGGACTAAACCAGGACTTAACCAGGACTAAACTAGGACTATACCAGGACTGAACCAGGATTAAACCAGGACTAAACCAGGACTAAACCAGGACTAAACCAGGACTAAACCAGGACTAAACCAGGATTAAACCAGGACTAAACCAGGACTAAACCAGGATTAAACCAGGACTTAACCAGGACTAAACTAGGACTATACCAGGACTGAACCAGGATTAAACCAGGACTAAACCAGGACTAAACCAGGACTAAACCAGGACTAAACCAGGATTAAACCAGGACTAAACCAGGACTAAACCAGGACTAAACCAGGACTAAACCAGGATTAAACCAGGACTAAACCAGGATTAAACCAGGACTAAACCAGGACTAAACCAGGACTAAACCAGGACTAAACCAGGATTAAACCAGGACTAAACCAGGACTAAACCAGGACTAAACCAGGATTAAACCAGGACTTAACCAGGACTAAACTAGGACTATACCAGGACTGAACCAGGATTAAACCAGGACTAAACCAGGACTAAACCAGGACTAAACCAGGACTAAACCAGGATTAAACCAGGACTAAACCAGGACTAAACCAGGACTAAACCAGGACTAAACCAGGATTAAACCAGGACTAAACCAGGATTAAACCAGGACTAAACCAGGACTAAACCAGGACTAAACCAGGACTAAACCAGGATTAAACCAGGACTAAACCAGGACTAAACTAAGTATAACACTTTAACGAGCAAGCTTTTATGCACGCCGTGTATAATAGTGATTTAATTTTGTCTCTGGTATGGTTGATGCTGATTTGGCTTGGGAATTTTTTAAAACCAACTTTTTGTCTTTAATAAATAAACACGCTCCCATGAGAAGATATAGAGTTAGTGGGAAAGACAATCCTTAGTTTAATGAAGCCATTGCCACACTAATTAGAGAAAAAAACTTTGCATGGACTAGGGCAAAAAAATAGCAATGAGGAAATGCATTGGAACCAATATAAGGCTTTAAGAAACAAATGTACCAGAATAATTAAAAATGTCAAACGTGAATACTGCCTTAATTTAATAGATCAGAATTTAAACCCAGGACTGATTCAAGACTAAACCAGGACTAAACCAGGACTAAACCAGGGACTAAATCAAGACTAAACCAGGACTAAACCAGGATTAAACCAGGACTAAACCAGGACTAAACCAGGACTAAACCAGGACTAAACCAGGATTAAACCAGGACTAAACCAGGATTAAACCAGGACTAAACCAGGACTAAACCAGGACTAAACCAGGACTAAACCAGGATTAAACCAGGACTAAACCAGGACTAAACTAAGTATAACACTTTAACGAGCAAGCTTTTATGCACGCCGTGTATAATAGTGATTTAATTTTGTCTCTGGTATGGTTGATGCTGATTTGGCTTGGGAATTTTTTAAAACCAACTTTTTGTCTTTAATAAATAAACACGCTCCCATGAGAAGATATAGAGTTAGTGGGAAAGACAATCCTTAGTTTAATGAAGCCATTGCCACACTAATTAGAGAAAAAAACTTTGCATGGACTAGGGCAAAAAATAGCAATGAGGAAATGCATTGGAACCAATATAAGGCAAATGTACCAGAATAATTAAAAATGTCAAACGTGAATACTGCCTTAATTTAATAGATCAGAATTTAAACCCAGGACTGATTCAAGACTAAACCAGGACTAAACCAGGACTAAACCAGGGACTAAATCAAGACTAAACCAGGACTAAACCAGGACTAAACCAGGGACTAAATCATGACTAAACCAGGGACTAAATCAGGACTGATTCAAGACTAAACCAGGACTAAACCAGGACTAAACCAGGGACTAAATCATGACTAAACCAGGGACTAAATCAGGACTGATTCAAGACTAAACCAGGACTAAACCAGGACTAAACCAGGACTAAACCAGGACTAAACCAGGACTAAACCAGGACTAAACCAGGGACTAAATCATGACTGATTCAAGACTAAACCAAGGACTAAACCAGGACTAAATCAGGACTAAACCAGGACTAAACCAGGGACTAAATCATGACTGATTCAAGACTAAACCAGGACTAAACCAGGACTAAACCAGGGACTAAATCATGACTGATTCAAGACTAAACCAAGGACTAAACCAGGACTAAATCAGGACTAAACCAGGACTAAACCAGGGACTAAATCATGACTGATTCAAGACTAAACCAGGACTAAACCAGGACTAAACCAAGGACTAAACCAGGACTAAATCAGGACTAAACCAGGACTAAACCAGGACTAAACCAGGGACTAAATCAGGACTGATTCAAGACTAAACCAGGACTAAACCAGGACTAAACCAGGGACTAAATCAGGACTAAACCAGGACTAAACCAGGACTCATCTCTCTTCTCCCCCTTTTCCATCTCTTTCCTCTCTCCCTCTCGCCGAAGTTGTATCTCACTCCTCTTCTCTCTCTCCATCTGCTTCCCTCCTCTTCCTTCCCCTCTCTACCTCTGTCTCCCTTGAACTCCCGCCGTTCCCTCTCTTCTTTTCTCCCTCTATATCTCTCTCCCTCTCTCTTTCAGTCTCCCTTATGTTGCATGTTCATCCCCTCCCTCTACCCCTCTCTTCTCTCTTCCCTCCATCTCCCTTCCTCTGTTTCTCCCTCTCTCTCTCCCTATATGTCCTTTTAACTCCCTCCTCCCCCTCTCCTCCTCTCCTCTCTATTTTTCGCTTTCTTTCTCTCTCAATGTTGAATCTCCCCCTCTGTGTTCCCTTTCTTTTGACTCCCCTCTCCCTCCCTCCTTCCTTGCCTTCTTCTCTCCCCGTTCTCTCTCTCTCTCTTTCCTTCCCTCCCTCCGTTTCTCCTTAATGTTGGATTAATAATGCAGAGGGTGCGTGTTCAGGCAGAGCCATGAATTACCCATGAGGAGGAGAGAGAAAATGAGAGGAGGAGGAGAGAAGGAGGAGAGAGAGATAGTGAGAAAGAGAAGGAGGAGAGGTGAAGAGAGGGAGGAGGAGAGAGAGATAGTGAGAAAGAGAAGGAGGAGAGGAGCAGAGAGAGAGAAAGAGAAGGAGGAGAGAGATAGTGAGAAAGAGAAGAAAAAGAGGAGAGAGAGAGGAGGAGGAGAGGAGGATGGAAGAGAGATAGTGAGAAAGAGAAGGAGGAGAGAGGGAGGAGGAGGAAAGCCAGAGTGGAAGTGAGAGTGAGAGAGAGAGAGGAGGAGAGGGGGAGGAGCAGGAGAGGTTGAGAGAAGAAGACCAGACCAGGAGAGTCAGAGAGAGGAAGAAAGACAAGAGGAAGAGGAGGAGAGTCAGAGCAGACGCGAGAGCGAGAGAGAGAGAGAGAGTGAGAGAGAGAGGAGGAGAGAGAGAGGGGGAAGGAGAGGACCAAACCAGGAGAGAGTGGAGAGGCAGAGAAGAGGAGGAGAAGAGAGAGAAGCAAGAGTGAAAGAAAGAGGGTAAAGAGGACCAGACCAGGAGAGAGTCAGAGAGAGAGAGAGAGAGAGAGATGGACGAGAGGAAGAGGAGATAGGAGGAAACAAAGAGGAGGAGGGCCAAAGCAGAAGCGAGAGAGAGAGGGGAGAGGAGGAGAAAGAGGACCTGAGCAAGAGAAGGAAGGGGAGAGGTGGACCAGTGAAGAAGAGAGAGAACGAGAGGAGGAGGAGAGCAGAGAGATGAGACTGGGGAGGAGAGAAAGAGCAGGTGGGCCAGAGCAGAAGCGAGAGAAAAAGAGAAGAGGGGGGAGGATGAGCAAAGACGAGTGGAGGAAGGAGAGAGGTGAACCATCCTCATCCCTCCATCAGAAAAAAGAGGAAGAGAGGATCAGAGTATAGAAGAGAGAGGGAGCGAGGAAAGGTAAAAGATGTGAACCAGAGCGGGAGAAGAAAGAGACAGAGGAGGAGGAATAGTAAAAGTGTGTGAGGAAAAGGTGAGTGGAGGAGAAGATCTGCAGCCACACGACTGCAAGGATCCTGAACTGTAGAGACTGTTGTGTGACCGGCTCTGTGGCGCCCCCTTGTGGGTCCCTCTGCCCCTCCACCCCAAACACGTGATTGTTTTCAGGCGAAAGACTTTAAGACATAAGATTAATGTGACAGGTTTGTGCAGCCGATCCCAAATTAATCATGAGGCGAAACGTCTGTCGATCAAAAGTTCAGAGATTTCTTTAAGAACAGTGAATCTGCCCTGGAGTTTACAGGCCCCTGGTCCAGCCCATAACAGGAGCCGATTATAATGACAAACCAGACCTCTCATACTGACACTGATACTGTATCAACAGGGAGTTTGGACTGAGGGAAATGCTGATGACACCAGCTGTAAAATATCAATGGGCATTTTCTTAACTGGATTTATTCATGTTCTTCACATTTCCTCAGGATTAAACGCTCCTCTGGCCCCTCGGTGCTCAGACACTCTGACACCTGCTGCTATACTGCCCCTGTCACTGCCCCTGTCTGCCCCTGTCACTGCCCCTGTCTGCCCCTGTCACTGCCCCTGTCACTGCCCCTGTCACTGCCCCTGTCACTGCTCCTGTCACTGCCCCTGTCACTGCCCCGTCACTGCCCCGTCACTGCCCATGTCACTGTAGGCGGCACGGTGGCTGAGTGGCTAGCACTCATGCCTCACAGCAAGAAGGTTGCGGGTTCGATCCCCGGGTCGCCCGGGCCTGTGTGGAGTTTGTTCTCCCCGTGTCTGGATGGGTTTCCTCCGGTTTCCCCCATCAACTCAAAACATGCACTGTAGGTGTGAAAGTTGTGTGAGTGAGTGATGGTGATGGTGGTGGTCGGAGGGACCTTTGGCGCCGCTTGGCTTGGCAGCCGCGCCTCCGTCAGTCTGCCCCAGGGCAACTGTGGCTACAACAGTAGCACCACCGGGTATGGAGTGAATGAAGAATGCTCTGTAAAATGCTGTGTAAAGCGCTTTGGGGACATGTGTAAAGCGCTATATAAATAAACCTTACCTTACTGCTCCTGTCTCTGCCCCTGTCTGCCCACACACATGTACACACATACACCACACACATACACACACCACACACACCACTCACACACACATACACACATACACACACCACACACATACACATACACACATACACACATACACATACACACACCACACACATACACATACACACACCACATACACATACACACATACACATACACACATACACACACCACATACACTCACATACACATACACACATACACATACACACATACACACACACTCACATACACACACCACTTTCACACCTACAGTGCATGTAGAACCAGGAACCTTCTTGCTGTGAGGTGTGAGTGCTATCCACTCAGCCACCATGCCATTTAGTTGATGTGTTGTGTATGTTTAGTTGGCTGCATGCACATGTCCCCCTCACATATATGTGTTATATATTATTATACCAGTGTCCAGAGGTGCAGGAGGAGCACTCACACTAAAGCAAGAGTAACATTACTTCAAAAGAATATTACTCATGTGAAAGTACAAAGTAGTGGTTCAAGACATGACTCAAGCAATAATAAATAATACAAAAAAGTATTATTATTATTATTATTATTATTATTATTATTATTATTATTATTATTATTATTAAAAACAATGACAATAATAATAATAATAATAATAATAATAATAATAATAATAATAATAATAATAATAATAATAATAATAATAATAATAATAATAATAATAATAATAATAATAATAATACTTTGACAAGGAGGTATGGCCACGTAATGAGAGTAAAAAGTATTTGGGAAAAGTGCTACATTACGACTGTCACAGTGGGAAGAGGAAGCACAACTTTTACTCAAGGAGGTAAAGTTGCTGCCATATTATTTTCTCTGTTCCACCTTGTGATGCCATGCAGTAATAAGTGCTCCACTGTGTTTTTAAACTCTATGCACCTTCACTCGAATCATGTGGATCATTTTAAGTCAAAAGAAAAAAGCTAAAAAGGAGCTGTTCACTTGAAAACTACCACTTCGTGACATCACCGGGTGGAACAGAGCATTTTGAGCTTTGGAAATGTACAAACTAATAATAAAGAGTCACTCAAACATGTGTGAATGAAACAAAACACAACGTCAGGTCTGTTTGTGAGGAGGTAACAACATTCTAACATGACTTCACTCTCACAAGAGTTTTTCTGGGGTAATATGATCTTCAAAAAGTTGTAACTGAATGGTAAGTTGTAATCTACTGCCCACCTCTGCATTTGCCCCATCTCCTGAAAAGCTCCATTTACCCCAAACTGTGCACCCCCCACCCGTGTTAAGTTCACTCGTGCGCCTTTATGATCCATCTGTGTGAAATGTAATACGGCGCGCGCTCTGGCCCAGTCCCGTCTCCAAAGCGTACAGCTAATAATAAAACTAACCTCATTCATCTAAAAATACTCTTGTGCTCGCTCTGTGCACGCTGCGCTCCGTAACAGGCTCTGACAGCATCCACAGGCGCGGCGAAGATCAACCAGGGGCCGGAGCAGTTCCTCCTCTCCGCCCGGGACAGCACAGACTTCAGCACCGCGGACAGCGCCCCAAGCTCAACCACAGAGCAGGAACAGCTGTCTGTATGACATGAAAATATGTGGCTTAAAGCTAAAAACAAAAACCCAACATGTGTATACAGGCCTACCAGTACTTCAAAAATAATAAGTAGTAGTGCAAAGTAGTGGTCCAAATAAGGAAGAGGGAAACCGCTGCTTGAATTAAAGTACCTTAACTGTCTTGATTTATAATTTCAATTTACAATCATTCGAAGAAAAAATATTAAATAATGCACAAAATCTGGTATTTTCAAAGGACAAACATAAAAATGAGACAAACTAAATCAGATCTGAAGAAGCAAGAAACACAAATGTTCAAATCATTTCATATTGCCACATAAAATGACATATAATGCATGCATATAAAATGAATATGAGGTAAGGTTTTTATTGCACACTTCTCTCTAATTTAATGTCTCTCTCTCTCTATTTTTTAATTTTATGATGATTTTTTTTAACGTTTTGATTTGTTTGTATTGTGATTTTAATGTATTTCTTATTCTGTAAAGCACTTTGAAATACTTTGTGTATGAATTGGGCTGTACAAATAAACTTGCCTTGCCTTAAAACTTTTGTCACGTTAGACTAAATCAGAGGGAGTACTGTTACTTCAAAACAAATATTAGGCTACTCAAATCAAAGTAAAATTATACAAGAAAAGAGTGCAATTTCTTCACAAAGTTACTCAAGTGAATGCAGTCAGTGCAGACCAAACCCGTGTGATCTTTGTTAAGATTTACGTAAAAAAGGTCATTACAGGGCAGTGTTTCTCAAACTGTGGTCCGACTCCTTTTGGTGGGACTGGAGAACTTCACTTTGTGGGTTTGCCTCATTTACATGATTTAATCCACGTTTGCCTCTTCCTTTGGCTCATTTCTTAGTGGAAATGATGTCGTCCACTTTTAGACCTGGTTTAGTTCTAGATTAGACCTGGAATAGTCCTGTTATAGACCTGGTTTAGTTCTAGATTAGACCTGGAATAGTCCTGTTTAGTTCTAGATTAGACCTGGAATAGTCCTGTTATAGACCTGGTTTAGTTCTAGATTAGACCTGGAATAATCCTGTTATAGACCTGGTTTAGTTCTAGATTAGACCTGGAATAGTCCTGTTATAGACCTGGTTTAGTTCTAGATTAGACCTGGAATAGTCCTGTTATAGACCTGGTTTAGTTCTAGATTAGACCTGGAATAGTCCTGTGTCACGGGGTCCTCTTCAAAACACTCAGGCTGAGTCGGGATGCTCGTTTTAGGATGTTTTATTCCACAGCGCAAAACAGGAAAAACAGGAGCAAAAATGTGCGCAAGAAATATTTACAGTGGAGCAGTGAAAAAAACTCTTTCCTTCGTCTCTCTCAGTCTGTCTCAGTTTCTGTCGTTTGTTCGCTCCCTCGCTCTTTCAGTGAAACACGACCTTCTTTGTAGCCAGGACACATAGAGACTAGACTGACCAGGTGCTGAGCGGCAGGGCGCACCTTTGTACACCCCTCGCCCCTCCCACCTTACGTAACTCCCCTCTAAAAGCTTAATTAAATCATTTCTACGACCGAATGATTAATATTACCGGGGGCAACAGTTACACACAGAGAATCGCTATGATCTCACATCCATAAATGACCAAAAACAGGTTACAAACACAGTTAATTGTCGCTCACATGACCCCGGAGCGCGCACAACGGGAGGATTTAAGCTCCTGACGCGGATGTGTCCGGGTTTGCCAGTGCGCACCGGGATGCGGCAGCGGCGGCATCGCGAGGGTAAGTAAAAAGTCGATTATTGCGGGTTTTTGAAGGATAGTTCTGGCGCTTCCAAGTGTGCAGTCTTAGTCGCGGCCGAGGATATGTAAAAGTGAAGTTTATTGTGCGTTTGTACTGTAGCGTTCGCAGCGCGGTGCCCAGCAAACAAGGAAACAGGTGAGCGCGCGTCTTCCCGCGCTTTCCCCCGGGGACCGCGCTCTCAGGGACGGACCTGCTCCGTCACATCCTGTTATAGACCTGGTTTAGTCCTAGATTAGACCTGGAATAGTCCTGATATAGACCTGGAATAGTCCTGTTATAGACCTGGTTTAGAACTAGATTAGACCTGGAATAGTCCTGTTATAGACCTGGTTTAGTCCTAGATTAGACCTGGAATAGTCCTGATATAGACCTGGTTTAGTCCTAGATTAGACCTGGAATAGTCCTGTTATAGTCCTGGTTTAGAACTAGATTTTGGCCAAAGCCTGATCTCGTCAGATCTCAGAACTCAGCAGGGCCTGGTCAGTACTTGGATCGGAGACACTGGGAATTCCAGGTGCCACAGGGGGGCGCCAGTCACAAAAACTGTCATTGTGTCCTTAGGCAAGGCACTTCACCCACATTGCCTAGAATGAACATGGAGTGTGAGTGGTGGTGGTCGGAGGGGCTGATGGGGCAGATTGGAGCCTCAGCTCTGTCAGTCTGCCCCAGGGCAGCTGTGGTACAACAGTAGTTTACACCACAGAGTGTGGAGTGAATGAAGAATGAACTGTGAAGCACTTTGGGTGTCATGGAAGGCACTGTATAAATGCAATGATTAATTAATTAATTAATTAGATTAGACCTGGAATAGTCATGTTATAGACCTGGAATAGTCCTGTTTTTAGACCTGGAATAGTCCTGTTATAGACCTGGAATAGTCCTGTTATAGACCTGGAATAGTCCTGTTATAGACCTGGTGCAGTCCTGGTAGTTTTCAGAAAGTCAAATTTCTCCTTTGGTATCTTGTATAAAAATATTTACTGTAATGACTCAATCAGAGCCTCTCACATGTCTCCATGTCCTCCTCCGGACTGTCCTCCTCTGGACTGTCCTCCTCTGGACTGTCCTCCTCTGGACTGTCCTCCTCCGGGCCTGTCCTCCTCTGGACTGTCCTCCTCTGGACTGTCCTCCTCTGGGCCTGTCCTCCTCTGGACTGTCCTCCTCTGGACTGTCCTCCTCCGGGCCTGTCCTCCTCTGGACTGTCCTCCTCTGGACTGTCCTCCTCTGGACTGTCCTCCTCCGGGCCTGTCCTCCTCTGGACTGTCCTCCTCTGGACTGTCCTCCTCCGGCCTGTCCTCCTCCGGGCTGTCCTCCTCTGGACTGTCCTCCTCTGGACTGTCCTCCTCTGGACTGTCCTCCTCCGGGACTGTCCTCCTCCGGGCCTGTCCTCCTCTGGACTGTCCTCCTCTGGACTGTCCTCTGGACTGTCCTCCTCTGGGCTGTCCTCTGGACTGTCCTCCTCTGGACTGTCCTCCTCTGGACTGTCCTCCTCTGGACTGTCCTCCTCTGGACTGTCCTCTGGACTGTCCTCCTCTGGACTGTCCTCCTCTGGACTGTCCTCTGGACTGTTCTCCTCTGGACTGTCCTCCTCTGGACTGTCCTCTGGACTGTCCTTCTCTGGACTGTCCTCCTCCGGGTCTGTCCTCCTCCGGGCTGTCCTCCTCTGGACTGTCCTCCTCTGGACTGTCCTCCTCTGGACTGTCCTCCTCTGGACTGTCCTCTGGACTGTCCTCCTCTGGACTGTCCTCCTCTGGACTGTCCTCTGGACTGTCCTCCTCTGGACTGTCCTCCTCTGGACTGTCCTCTGGACTGTCCTCCTCTGGACTGTCCTCCTCTGGACTGTCCTCTGGACTGTCCTCCTCTGGACTGTCCTCCTCTGGACTGTCCTCCTCTGGACTGTCCTCCTCTGGACTGTCCTCTGGACTGTTCTCCTCTGGACTGTCCTCCTCTGGACTGTCCTCTGGACTGTCCTCCTCTGGACTGTCCTCCTCTGGACTGTTCTCCTCCGGGTCTGTCCTCCTCTGGACTGTCCTCCTCTGGACTGTTCTCCTCCGGGCTGTCCTCCTCCGGGCTGTCCTCCTCCGGGTCTGTCCCTCTCGGTGTGGACAGGCCGCGGCGGTGCCTCAGGTGCAGCCCCTGCGCCGCTCTACATTATTGATGCCGTCGGAGGAACAGATAAAAGCCCTCCGAAGCGTGCGTGCGTGTGTCGTCATCACGCCAGGGGCCGGTAGGGTGACGCAGACCCCCTCCTCCCCCCTCCTCGCGCGCTTCGTCTCGCGGATGCTGCGACCGAGTTGCTGTGCGCGCGGGCTGTGAGCGGCTCGAGCCTCCTCCTCAAACATGTCGCGCGGTCTCCCCGGTGTCTGGGCTCTCGTGTGCTCCGTGTGTCCCGGTGCCCTCCGCAGTTAGCCTCCATCCTCCCCCGGCCTCGGCGCTGCATCCTCCGGGCGCAGCATCCTCGCTCTCCCCGCCTCTCCGCTCTCCGCCTCTCTCTCCTCACCGCCGCAGACCTCCCGAGCTCCCCCTCCGTTCGTCCGCAGGTGACCGCCGAGCTGCCGTCGTGTCACCGCTGCCCCGGGAGCTACTCTGGCCCGGTGTCTTCGCCATCCTCCGGTGCGCTGCTCCCGTCTGGACTTGGGGACGTGGGCCGCTCTCCGCTCTCTCGCAGATTAACTGGAGTGTGCCAGTGCGCCCGCCCGCTCTGATGTCCTTGAGCTCGGCCCGGCCTGCACGGTGAGTCGGTGAGTGCGTGACTCTTATTTACCCCATGGCGCACGAGAGCCGTTAGATCAAAGCAGAAGCCCCGTATGTCCGAGCTGCACGAGAGGAGCCGGAGCACGGTTCCGCAGAGAGCACCGGGCCCGCTGCGCTCTCCTCCGGGCCTCTGTGAATAATAGCCGTACATTAGGGCATACCATAATACTCTAACAGCGCTATGACATTAACAGCCACTTTGTCAGGAGGTCCGTGCGCGTGCGTGCGTGTGTGTGCATGCGCAGAGCTAATGACAGCCTATCCATCCCTCATCCTCGGAGACGGGAGATACTTTGAAATGTCTTTCGTAACACAATCCGGAACCTGCGGCTGACACGGCGCGGTGCGTGGATGTGAATACTTGGAATACTTTCACTTTCTGTTGCTGAGGTTACGGTGTCAAACGCGACACGGCTTCACAAGCTTCATGTTTGTGCCACCGTTTATAATATTGTATTTTGAGGAAGGAAACATCGCACCAGCGCCACAAGAGCCGTGTTTTTATTTTTCTGTCTCACTAACACCGCGCAGTGTGAAGCGCAAATAACGTGATCAAGTGTCGCCATGTAGCCTATTCTTTTAATTTTGGAGAAGTAATAGTTTTATGAATAGGCCCACAGCCAAATGGAATAGTAACTGTCCGTGGTACTGTACTCAGAAAAGCACACTCAGAGTGCATAGGCCTATTTTTGGTACATGGATTTAGTTACTTCCCGACACGGCTCATCCATCGCTCCGTGTCCGGTGTGAAATGAGCGCTGCAGTCCGCTCTTCCTCCCCCGGCCCCGTGCGCTCTCCTCCCGCTGCTCTTGCGCTGGTCCCCGGGGTGCCGCGGCCGGATGTGCGCCTCGGGATTCGGTTCGTTTGCGCTGTTTTGTGTCGGTTCCTGCGCAGAGCTGTGGGAGCTACAGAGCATCCGCTGGATGCTCTGTAGCTCCGGAGAGATTGGCCCGGCCGCTGCTGCCGGAGCCAAAGCGGAGTCACCTTGTAGCGGGACACGGTCAGACTCGCTCCGCGCATTTCAATAAGACGCAGTGTGTAGTTGGTCCGTGACAGGCGGAGAGACGGCTGACCTCCGGTAAGGTTACGTACGGTGCACTGTATGCCCCCCGGGAAACGTGTCCTCCGCATCCGACCCACCCTTTAAATCACCCTGACACGCACTGGTGCACTGGTTTATCGCAAAGTTAGTCCTTGGGAAGTCCTGTTTTAGTCCTGGTCCAGTTCTGGATACGATGAGGTTTTACAGGTTTAATCCCTGATTTAGCCCTGGTCTAGTCAGGTTTTAGTCCTGTTTAGCACTAGTTTAGTCTTACTCTAGTCCAGATTTAGTCTCCACCTGCTCATAGTGGCGTGTTTGGGAGCCTGTGTCAAACCACGCAGCTTTTAAAGAGCCCAAATGACACTATTTTCTTTTTATTTATAATGTTTCCTCATCACAAACAGACCTGGAGTTGTGTTTTATTTAATTCCCACATGTTTAACACACAAATCCTGCACATTTAGGCTGAGTTCCACCTTGTGATGTCATGTGGTAATTAGGGGTGTAATGATATCCAAGTCTCACAATATGAAATCGTTACAGTATGAACCTCACGGTACGATATTTATTGCGATATTGTGGGAAAGCTCATGATATGATGGGGAGGCTCATGATATTACGATATTCTACAGAATAACAGACTGACTCTAAAATGCTTTGACCAGTCATTTGGTGCAACATTTACTGTCATTAGGGATGGAAAGAAATCCAAATCTCTCTGGACCAGATTTTCCCCATAAACATCTCACTGGACCAGATTTATTACAATATTTTGTGGAGGCACAAAACTGTGAATCTGCTCCTTTTTCCTCTAAAAATGCTTCACAGACTTAATCCGAAGAATGAAGATGTAAAAGTGCTTAGAACAGTTATTCCTTCATGTCGTCTGCACTGAAACGTAGAAAATGTAGTTCCCTCTGTTTTTTTTTTGTTTTTTTTTAGCTATTTCTGTATCAGAACTGTTCATTTAAGCAAAGAGACTTGGGATTCGATACATTGTGATGGTCCACGATATTATTGTGAGACCTTTGACCAGACGATTTCACTAGTTTTACGTTATTGTTACTACTGTAACTATTGAGGTTAAACTCCATACACCTTCACTAGAATCATTTGGATCTTTTCAGCCCTGGAATCTCCACTCGACTAATGGTAAAAGGAGCTGTTACCTTGAAAACTACACCACTTCATGACATCACAAGGTGAAACAGAGCATTTAGAGGTTGAGATTACAACATTCTAACTTGGTTTAAAGCTCAAAAGAGTCAATTCTGCATAATGCCAGACCAGTTTCCATTATGAACTTGTTTCAGCCCTAAAACCCGCCAGACACAGGAAGAACACGCAAACACTGAGAGTTTAACCGGAGACCATACCGGTTTTGTCATGAGTAATAATCCGATCATAAAATGCAGTGATGTGGATCAGTGCATGAAATGTTGGCCGCTCAGAGGAGGGCCGACCACTCTCGGAATGTGCCCATAAGCTCCAGTATTACGCAAAAACCCACTCCTGTGTCATTTTCACCGTGTTAGAATGTTGTTCCTCTTCAAAAACACTCCCGCACTCACTCTGTTCTACCTTGTGATGTCAAGAAGTGCTACAGTTTTCAAGTGAACAGTTCAGTAGATGGTCCAAATGATTCTGCTGTCAAGGGTCAAGGTTAAAAAACACAGTGGAGCACTTCCTGGACATAGCTCCTCATTTCTGTGAGCCAGAGTGTTGGAGACGTGTGGAGACACTTTTAAATCTTCCTCCAGTCCTTGTATTTGCAGAGGTGCTGGTGCTGGACTAGTGCAGGTCAATGGCCACAGTCGTCCTGCCACTAAACACAGTCTGACCCACTCCACAGACCCGAGGAAACTATTAGAACTCCAGACTGTCCCTGTGAACGTCTGTGTCACAGAATCATGTCTGAAATAAAAACTAACCTTGCATCGCGTGGATCGTCACATGTTGAGGGTCTATTTTCTCATATATCAGTCCACCGCTGCCGAGCTTCTGTCAGGAAGTACAACTCACTGCTGCTCAGACAGAAATCCTTCAGATGCAATGGTTGGTTTGACTCTAAAATGAACTGTACTGTAAATGTGTGAATAAAACAAAACACAACTCCCTGTTTATTTGTAATGAGGAAACAGCATTCTAACAGAGAGCAGAAAATATCATAGTCATATGGGCCCTTTAATAAGAAAAAAAAAAGACAGAGATAAAATTAAAGAAACCAATGGAGAAGGTCAGAGTCTCAGGTGGAGTTTGCTGTGGAACTGTCAGATTGCAGATTTGTTGACCTGGTTTATGGTTCTTTTCTCTGTCATTCCTGGACCTATGTAGCCTGATTCATGAGCCAGTTTCACTTGGTGGAAACCGTCTGACCTCGCAGCATAACAGCAAACAAAGCAGAGAGTGAACATGTTTGTCCACGAGCATTGTCGTTTCTGCGAGGTGAACTTGTGAATTAAAGGTACAATAAAAAATGCAAAGTTATTATTTGACAAAGGAAGTCCAAAGGAGGACAGTGTGTGCAGTCTCGGGTTGGTTCTGGCCAACACACCGCGCTGCTGATTGGCTGAAGCACCGACTACAACTTCCGGGGTTCTTGCAAACCGCCGAGTGTGTTCTGATTCCTGACGAGTCGCTGGAGAGAAATGAAACGAGGCGAGGCACTAGGTGGCGCCGGCCTGGCTACGACCTGTCCACATTAGTACAAAATTCTCCTGCGCGACTTTTAACCGGAACCTAAAAACGTCAGAACATTACCTCAATTTTAATGTTGCTTCACCAGCTTCCAGTTCGTTTTAGAGTTGATTTACGATTTTATTGTTTGTTTTCAAAGCTTTGAATGGACTGGCCCCACAGAACGTCTCTGACCTCATCCAGATTTCCACCCCCGCCTGTGCTCTGAGGTCCGAGGTCCGGCTCAGTGGAGTGTTTTAAGTCTCGTCTTAAGACCCACTTATTGTATTTATTTTACTTATTTATTGCTATTTTATTTGTTTTTTGCTAGTTTTATTCTTTTGACTGGTATGACCACATTTGAGCAGTTTACCATTTTATTGTCTTCATTTTATGATCTCTGTGCAGCACTTTGGAAACTGCTTTGTTTGTAAAATGTTCTACATGCATAAATTGGATTTGCACTGAAAAAACAAACAAAAAAACAACCTAGGTGAGTTAAAATGACTTAAATTAAGAACCTTTTCCTTTATTTGAGTGGATTCAACTTGTTCTTAATTCAAGCAACATTTGATTTTGTGTCTTAAAAAGTGCAAAAAGTTGTTGTTTTTCATGTTTTAAGTACAAAAAGTCTTATTCCTCTGCAGATGATTTTACTTGTCAAATGAAATTTACTCAAATCATGATAAAACTTTCTTCATTCAAGTCATTTTATCTTGACTAGATTTTGTTTGTGAATGTGAAACAAAAACAGGCACAAAGTTCACTCAGATTCATCATGTGAGATTCTTTCTGTCCACAATCGCTTCAGAAAGTGGTGCCATTAGTCAACCCCAAAGACGTGATTGCTGTAAGGCGAAAGGACTTGTGTTTTCCGTGAATAATGAATGAAAGAGTGTGTGTTCGGTAACGCCGTCCAGGCCTCTGCTCTCCGTCTCAAACGATGACATCACCTTGTGTCCGGCTAATGCACCGAGAGCACAGGAACCAGGGCTACAGCGTCCACCCCCATCCACAAACAACTCCATCTCCTGCTTTGTCCACGTAAAAGCTGCGAACCCTGGACTTTAGACCTGTTTGAAAATGTTCTGAGATGTAATTCTTGTATTCATTCATCAGTTCTTCTGGACATGTTTAAAATGTGAACTTTGAGCAGAATTCTAGTATTAAAACACAGTCATTATGTCAGAAAAATCACAATTAGGGATTTTTCCAACTTTGGTCTTGGTCTATAGTCCTGGTTTAGTCCTGGTTTAGTCCTGATCTTGATCTGGTCTAATCCTGGTTTAGTCCTGGTCTAGTCCTAGTCTAGTCCTTGTTTAGTCCTTGTTTAGTCCTGGTTTAGTCCTAGTCTAGTCCTGGTTTAGTCGTAGTGTAGTCCTGGTTTAGACCTGATATAGTCCTGGTTTAGTCCTAGTCTAGTCCTGGTTTAGTCATAGTGTAGTCCTGGTTTAGACTTGATATAGTCCTGGTTTAGTCCTAGTGTGGTCCTGGTTTAGACCTGATATAGTCCTGGTTTAGTCCTGATATAGTCCTGGTTTAGTCCTAGTCTAGTCCTGGTTTAGTCCTGGTTTAGTCCTAGTCTAGTCCTTGTTTAGTCCTTGTTTAGTCCTGGTTTAGTCCTAGTCTAGTCCTGGTTTAGTCCTAGTCTAGTTCTGGTTTAGACCTGATATAGTCCTGGTTTACTCCTAGTCTAGTCCTTGTTTAGTCCTTGTTTAGTCCTGATATAGTCCTGGTTTAGTCCTGATATAGTCCTGGTTTAGTCCTAGTCTAGTCCTGGTTTAGACCTGATATAGTCCTGGTTTAGTCCTAGTCTAGTCCTGGTTTACTCCTAGTCTAGTCCTGGTTTAGTCCTAGTCTAGTCCTGGTTTAGTCCTGATATAGTCCTGGTTTAGTCCTAGTCTAGTCCTGGTTTAGTCCTGATATAGTCCTGGTTTTGGATAAACTGTTGTATTGCAGAGGTTTATTCTCTACTCTAGTCCTTGTTTAGTCCTGGTTTAGTTCTGATCTAGATCTGGTCTAGTCCTCGTTTAGTCCTGGTTTAGTCCTGGTCGAGTCCTGATCTAGTCCTGGTCGAGTCCTGGTTTACTCCTGGTGGAGTCCTGGTCGAGTCCTGGTTTAGTCCTGGTTTAGTCCTGGTCGAGTCCTGGTCTAGTCCTGGTCTAGTCCTGGTCTAGTCCTGGTTGGGTCCTGGTCTAGTCCTGGTCTAGTCCTGGTTTAGTCCTGGTCGAGTCCTGGTCTAGTCCTGGTCGAGTCCTGGTCTAGTCCTGGTTTAGTCCTGGTCTAGTCCTGGTCTAGTCCTGGTCTAGTCCTGGTCTAGTCCTGGTCGAGTCCTGGTCGAGTCCTGGTCTAGTCCTGGTCTAGTCCTGGTCTAGTCCTGGTCGAGTCCTGGTCGAGTCCTGGTCTAGTCCTGGTCGAGTCCTGGTCTAGTCCTGGTCTAGTCCTGGTTGAATCCTGGTCTAGTCCTGGTCTAGTCCTGGTCTAGTCCTGGTCGAGTCCTGGTCGAGTTCTGGTCGAGTCCTGGTCTAGTCCTGGTCTAGTCCTGGTCTAGTCCTGGTTTAGTCCTGGTCTAGTCCTGGTCTAGTCCTGGTCTAGTCCTGGTCTAGTCCTGGTCTAGTCCTGGTCTAGTCCTGGTCTAGTCCTGGTCTAGTCCTGGTCTAGTCCTGGTCTAGTCCTGGTCTAGTCCTGGTCTAGTCCTGGTCTAGTCCTGGTCTAGTCCTGGTCTAGTCCTGGTCGAGTCCTGGTCTAGTCCTGGTCTAGTCCTGGTCTAGTCCTGGTCTAGTCCTGGTCTAGTCCTGGTCTAGTCCTGGTCTAGTCCTGGTCTAGTCCTGGTCTAGTCCTGGTCTAGTCCTGGTCGAGTCCTGGTCTAGTCCTGGTCTAGTCCTGGTCTAGTCCTGGTCTGCTCTGCAGAGGTTTAATCTGGTTCCGTCTTAATGACTTGAGTGAGGTTCTTCCTGTTGGACATTAGTGGAACGTGGCTCTGAGCCAAGACCACAGACTGCTCCTCTGTAGTCCTGGTGTAGTCCTGGTGTAGTCCTGGTGTAGTCCTGGTGTAGTCCTGGTGTAGTCCTGGTTTAGTTCTGGTGTAGTCCTGGTGTAGTCCTGGTGTAGTCCTGGTGTAGTCCTGGTTTAGTTCTGGTGTAGTCCTGGTGTAGTCCTGGTTTAGTTTTGGTGTAGTCCTGGTGTAGTCCTGGTGTAGTCCTGGTTTAGTCCTGGTGTAGTCCTGGTGTAGTCCTGGTGTAGTCCTGGTGTAGTCCTAGTTTAGTTCTGGTGTAGTCCTGGTGTAGTCCTGGTTTAGACCTGGTTTAGACCTGGTTTAGTCCTGGTGTAGTCCTGGTTTAGTTCTGGTGTAGTCCTGGTGTAGTCCTGGTGTAGTCCTGGTTTAGTTCTGGTGTAGTCCTGGTGTAGTCCTGGTGTAGTCCTGGTTTAGTTCTGGTGTAGTCCTGGTTTAGACCTGGTTTAGTCCTGGTTTAGACCTGGTTTAGACCTGGTTTAGACCTGGTTTAGTCCTAGTTTAGTCCTAGTTTAGTCCTGGTTTAGACCTGGTTTAGACCTGGTTTAGTCCTAGTTTAGTCCTAGTTTAGTCCTGGTTTAGTCCTAGTTTAGTCCTAGTTTAGTCCTGGTTTAGACCTGGTTTAGACCTGGTTTAGTCCTAGTTTAGTCCTAGTTTAGTCCTGGTTTAGTCCTAGTTTAGTCCTAGTTTAGTCCTGGTTTGGACCTGGTTTAGACCTGGTTTAGTCCTAGTTTAGTCCTAGTTTAGTCCTGGTTTAGACCTGGTTTAGACCTGGTTTAGTCCTAGTTTAGTCCTAGTTTAGTCCTGGTTTAGTCCTAGTTTAGTCCTAGTTTAGTCCTAGTTTAGTCCTGGTTTAGACCTGGTTTAGACCTGGTTTAGTCCTAGTTGAGTCCTGGTTTGGACCTGGTTTGGGCCTGCTGTAGTCAGTTGCTCAGTTGTGTCCTTCTTTAACCTTGGGTTATTCCACTGAGCTTTTCTACCAAATTGGTCATTGGTTTAGTCCTGACATAGTCTTGGTTTAGATCTATTTAGTCCTGATTTCGTTCTGGTTTAGTTCTAGTTAAGTTCTGATCTAGTTTGGATCTGGGTTAAACCCAGTTTAGACCTGTTGTAGTCTGTCTGGGTTTAGTTGTGTCCTTCTTTAACCTTGGTTCATTGTTCAGAGCTTTTCTAATCACAGTTTTAGTCCTGGTTTTGTTCCTTGTTTATCCAGGTTTAGCCCAGATAGTTTAGACCTGGTTTAGACCTGGTTTAGGACTCATTAGGACCTGTTTTAGTGAATCTTAGTTGGGTCCTTGTGTGTCCTTTGCTAACCTTGGTTTTATTCATAGCTATTCTAGTAACTGTTTAGTCCTGTTTTATTCCTGGTTTAATCCTTGTTTAGTCCTGTTTTAATCCTGCATTGGTCTTGGTTTAGAGACGTTTTAGTCCTGATTTAGTTCTGGTTTAGTCCTTCTTGTGTCCTTCTTTAAACTTGCTTAGAGCTTGTAACAGTTTAGTCCTTAATTTATTGCTGGGCTGCCTTTGGTTTTGACCTGTTTTAGTCCTGATTTAGTTCTGGTTTAGATCTGATTTAGACCTGGGCTAGACCTAGTTTACATCTGGTTTAGACCTGGTTTAGACCTGGTTTAGACCTGCTGTGGTCTTTCCTGGTTTACTGTGTCCTTCCTTAACCTTGCATAGAGCTCCACAGTTGTGCTCTTTTTTAGTTCTTGGTTTAAAGTCCTGCTTCAGTCCTGGTTTAGTCCTTATTCAGTCCTACTTTAGTCCTGGTTTAGTCCTGGTTTAGTTCTTGGTTTAGTCCTGATTTAATCCTGGTTTAGTCCTTATTCAGTCCTGCTTTAGTCCTGGTTTAGTTCTGCTTTAGTCCTGCTTTAGTCCTGCTTTAGTCCTGCTTTAGTCCTGGTTTAGTCCTGCTTTACTCCTGGTTTAGTCCTGCTTTAGTCCTGTTTTAGTCCTGTTTTAGTCCTGCTTTAGTCCTTCTTTAGTTCTGCTTTAGTCCTGCTTTAGTCCTGGTTTAGTTCTGCTTTAGTCCTGCTTTAGTCCTGCTTTAGTCCTGCTTTAGTCCTGGTTTAGTCCTGCTTTAGTCCTGGTTTTGTCCTGGTTTAGTCCTGGTTTAGTCCTGCTTTAGTCCTGGTTTAGTCCTGGTTTAGTCCTAGTTTAGTCCTGGTTTAGTCCTGCTTTAGTCCTGCTTTAGTCCTTGTTTAGTCCTGGTTTAGTCCTGCTTTAGTCCTGCTTTAGTCCTGGTTTAGTTCTGGTTTAGTCCTGCTTTAGTCCTGGTTTAGTCCTGCTTTAGTCCTGTTTTAGTCCTGCTTTAGTCCTGCTTTAGTCCTGGTTTAGTCCTGCTTTAGTCCTGGTTTAGTTCTGCTTTAGTCCTGCTTTAGTCCTGGTTTAGTTCTGGTTTAGTCCTGCTTTAGTCCTGGTTTAGTTCTGGTTTAGTCCTGTTTTAGTCCTGCTTTAGTCCTGTTTTAGTCCTGGTTTAGTCCTGCTTTAGTCCTGCTTTAGTCCTGCTTTAGTCCTTCTTTAGTTCTGCTTTAGTCCTGCTTTAGTCCTGGTTTAGTTCTGCTTTAGTCCTGCTTTAGTCCTGCTTTAGTCCTGGTTTAGTTCTGCTTTAGTCCTGCTTTAGTCCTGGTTTTGTCCTGGTTTAGTCCTGCTTTAGTCCTGGTTTAGTCCTGGTTTAGTCCTAGTTTAGTCCTGGTTTAGTCTTGCTTTAGTCCTGCTTTAGTCCTGCTTTAGTCCTGGTTTAGTCCTGCTTTAGTCCTGCTTTAGTCCTGGTTTAGTTCTGGTTTAGTCCTGCTTTAGTCCTGGTTTGGTCTTGCTTTAGTCCTGGTTTTAGTCCTGTTTTAGTCTTGGTTTAGTCCTGCTTTAGTCCTGTTTTAGTCCTGCTTTAGTCCTGTTTTAGTCCTGCTTTAGTCCTGCTTTACTCCTGGTTTAGTCTTGGTTTAGTCCTGCTTTAGTCCTGTTTTAGTCCTGCTTTAGTCCTGTTTTAGTCCTGCTTTAGTCCTGCTTTACTCCTGGTTTAGTCCTGGTTTAGTCCTGCTTTAGTCCTGCTTTACTCCTGGTTTAGTCTTGGTTTAGTCCTGCTTTAGTCCTGTTTTAGTCCTGCTTTAGTCCTGCTTTACTCCTGGTTTAGTCCTGGTTTAGTCCTGGTTTAGTCCTGCTTTACTCCTGGTTTAGTCCTGGTTTAGTCCTGTTTTAGTCCTGTTTTAGTCCTGCTTTAGTCCTGTTTTAGTCCTGCTTTAGTCCTGCTTTACTCCTGGTTTAGTCCTGGTTCAGTCCTGGTTTAGTCCTGCTTTAGTCCTGCTTTACTCCTGGTTTAGTCTTGGTTTAGTCCTGCTTTAGTCCTGTTTTAGTCCTGCTTTAGTCCTGTTTTAGTCCTGCTTTAGTCCTGCTTTACTCCTGGTTTAGTCCTGGTTCAGTCCTGGTTTAGTCCTGCTTTAGTCCTGTTTTAGTCCTGCTTTAGTCCTGCTTTACTCCTGGTTTAGTCCTGGTTTAGTCCTGGTTTAGTCCTGCTTTACTCCTGGTTTAGTCCTGGTTTAGTCCTGGTTTAGTCCTGCTTTACTCCTGGTTTAGTCTTGGTTTAGTCCTGCTTTAGTCCTGTTTTAGTCCTGCTTTAGTCCTGTTTTAGTCCTGCTTTAGTCCTGCTTTACTCCTGGTTTAGTCCTGGTTTAGTCCTGGTTTAGTCCTGTTTTAGTCCTGTTTTAGTCCTGTTTTAGTCCTTCTTTAGTACTGTTTTAGTACTGTTTTAGTCCTGGTTTAGTCCTGGTTTAGTCCTTTCATTAGAATATTATATATATATTATTATGCCTCTGTTCCTCTTTATGTCACATACAGCTGTGAACAGTAGAATCACGCAGAAAGTTTCGCAGTGTTGCTTTAAGCGACAGATGGACTGTGGTGACGGAGGTCATTGGTCACCAGGTGAGCGAGGTCATCTGGAGGTTAAATTGGTATTTGAGTCCAGCTTTAGACCTGGTTTAGTTTGGATTTAGTCCTGGTTTAGTCCCTCTTTTATTTCTGGCAGAGACTAGTTTTGGACCTGGTCTAGTTCTGGTTTAGTCCCGTTTAAGTCTTGTTTTAGACCTTGTAGAGACTTTCATACTGGTTTTGTCACTGTCTCATTTTAGTCCCAATTTAGTCCTTGGTTTGGTCCTTGTTTATTCCTGATTTAGTCCTGGTTTGGTTCTTCTTAAGTCATATTTTAGGCCTGGTTTAGTCCTTGTTTAGTCCTGATTTAGTCCTGGTTTGGAACTTGTTAAGTCATATTTTAGTCCTGGTTTGGTCCTTGTTTAGTCCTGATTTAGTCCTGGTTTGGTTCTTGTTAAGTCATATTTTAGGCCTGGTTTGGTCCTTGTTTAGTCCTGATTTAGTCCTGGTTTGGTCCTTGTTTCGTCCTGATTTAGTCCTGGTTTGGAACTTGTTAAGTCATATTTTAGTCCTGGTTTGGTCCTTGTTTAGTCCTGGTTTAGTCCTGGTTTGGTCCTTGTTTCGTCCTGATTTAGTCCTGGTTTGGCTCTTGTTAAGTCATATTTTAGGCCTGGTTTGGTCCTTGTTTAGTCCTGATTTAGTCCTGGTTTGGTCCTTGTTTCGTCCTGATTTAGTCCTGGTTTGGTACTTGTTATGTCATATTTTAGTCATGGTTTGGTCCTTGTTTAGTCCTAGTTTAGTCCTGGTTCAGTCCTGGTTTAGTCCTGATTTAGTCCTGGTTTGGCTCTTGTTAAGTCATATTTTAGGCCTGGTTTGGTCCTTGTTTAGTCCTGATTTAGTCCTGGTTTGGTCCTTGTTAAGTCATATTTTAGGCCTGGTTTGGTCCTTGTTTAGTCCTGATTTAGTCCTGGTTCGGTCCTTTTTAAGTCCTGATTTAGTCCTGGTTTGGTCCTTATTTAGTCCTGGTTTAGTCCTGGTTTTGTTCTTGTTAAGTCATATTTTAGGCCTGGTTTGGTCCTTGTTTAGTCCTGATTTAGTCCTGGTTTGGTCCTTGTTTAGTCCTGATTTAGTCCTTGGTTTAGTCCTTGTTTATTCCTGATTTAGTCCTGGTTTGGTTCTTGTTTAGTCCTTATTTAGTCCTGGTTTGGTTCTTGTTTAGTCCTTATTTAGTCCTGGTTTGGTCCTTGTTTAGTCCTGATTTAGTCCTGGTTTGGTACTTGTTAAGTCATATTTTAGTCCTGGTTCGGTCCTTGTTTAGTCCTGATTCAGTCCTGGTTTGGTTCTTGTTTAGTCATATTTTAGTCCTGGTTTGGTTCTTGTTTAGTCATATTTTAGTCCTGGTTTAGTCCTGGTTTGGTTCTTGTTACGTCATATTTTAGGCCTGGTTTGGTCCTTGTTTAGTCCTGGTTTAGTCCTGGTATGGTTCTTGTTACATCATATTTTAGGCCTGGTTTGGTCCTGGTTTGGTCTTTGTTTAGTCCTGATTTAGTCCTGGTTTGGTACTTGTTAAGTCATATTTTAGTCCTGGTTCGGTCCTTGTTTAGTCCTGTTTTAGTCCTGGTTTGGTTCTTGTTACGTCATATTTTAGTCCTGGTTTGGTTCTTGTTACGTCATATTTTAGTCCTGGTTCGGTCCTTGTTTAGTCCTGGTTTAGTCCTGGTTCGGTCCTTGTTTAGTCCTGGTTTAGTCCTGGTTTGGTCCTTGTTTAGTCCTGCTTCGGTCCTGGTTTGGTCCTTGTTTAGTCCTGATTTAGTCCTGGTTTGGTCCTTGTTTAGTCCTGGTTTAGTCCTGGTTCGGTCCTTGTTTAGTCCTGGTTTAGTCCTGGTTTGGTACTTGTTAAGTCTTATTTTAGTCCTGGTTCGGTCCTTGTTTAGTCCTGGTTTAGTCCTGGTTTAGTCCTGGTTTGGTCCTGGTTTAGTCCTGGTTTGGTCCTTATTAAGTCCTGATTTAGTCCTGGTTTGGTCCTTGTTTAGTCCTGATTTAGTCCTGGTTTGGTCCTTGTTTAGTCCTGATTTAGTCCTGGTTTGGTCCTTGTTTAGTCCTGATTTAGTCCTGGTTTGGTACTTGTTAAGTCTTATTTTAGTCCTGGTTCGGTCCTTGTTTAGTCCTGGTTTAGTCCTGGTTTAGTCCTGGTTTGGTCCTGGTTTAGTCCTGGTTTAGTCCTGGTTCGGTCCTTGTTTAGTCCTGGTTTGGTTCTTTTTTAGTCCTTATTTAGTCCTGGTTTGGTTCTTGTTTAGTCCTTATTTAGTCCTGGTTTGGTCCTTGTTTTGTCCTGATTTAGTCCTGGTTTGGTACTTGTTATGTCATATTTTAGTCATGGTTTGGTACTTGTTAAGTCATATTTTAGTCCTGGTTCGGTCTTTGTTTAGTCCTGATTTAGTCCTGGTTCGGTCCTTGTTCAGTCCTGATTTAGTCCTGGTTTTGTTCTTGTTAAGTCATATTTTAGGCCTGGTTTGGTCCTTGTTTAGTCCTGATTTAGTCCTGGTTTAGTTCTTGTTACATCATATTTTAGTCCTGGTTTGGTCCTTGTTTAGTCCTGATGTAGTCCTGGTTTGGTTCTTGTTTAGTCCTTATTTAGTCCTGGTTTGGTTCTTGTTTAGTCCTTATTTAGTCCTGGTTTGGTCCTTGTTTCGTCCTGATTTAGTCCTGGTTTGGTACTTGTTAAGTCTTATTTTAGTCCTGGTTTGGTCCTTGTTTCGTCCTGATTTAGTCCTGGTTTGGTACTTGTTATGTTTTATTTTAGTCCTGGTTTGGTTCCTGTTTAGTCCTTATTTATTCCTGGTTTGGTTCTTGTTAAGTCATATTTTAGTCCTGGTTTGGTCCTTGTTTAGTCCTGATTCAGTCCTGGTTTGGTTCTTGTTTAGTCATATTTTAGTCCTGGTTTGGTCCTTGTTTAGTCCTGATTTAGTCCTGGTTTGGTACTTGTTAAGTCTTATTTTAGTCCTGGTTTGGTCCTTGTTTAGTCCTGGTTTAGTCCTGGTTTGGTTCTTGTTACGTCCTGATTTAGTCCTGGTTTGGTTCTTGTTTAGTCCTTATTTAGTCCTGGTTTGGTACTTGTTAAGTCATATTTTAGTCCTGGTTCGGTCCTTGTTTAGTCCTGATTCAGTCCTGGTTTGGTTCTTGTTTAGTCATATTTTAGTCCTGGTTTGGTCCTTGTTTAGTCCTGATTTAGTCCTGGTTTGGTACTTGTTTAGTCCTGATTTAGTCCTGCTTTACTCCTGGTTTAGTCCTGTTTTAGTCCTGTTTTAGTCCTGTTTTAGTCCTTCTTTAGTACTGTTTTAGTCCTGGTTTAGTCCTGGTTTAGTCCTTTCATTAGAATATTATATATATATATTATTATACCTCTGTTCCTCTTTATGTCACATACAGCTGTGAACAGTAGAATCACGCAGAAAGTTTCGCAGTGTTGCTTTAAGCGACAGATGGACTGTGGTGACGGAGGTCATTGGTCACCAGGTGAGCGAGGTCATCTGGAGGTTAAATTGGTATTTGAGTCCAGCTTTAGACCTGGTTTAGTTTGGATTTAGTCCTGGTTTAGTCCCTCTTTTATTTCTGGCAGAGACTAGTTTTGGACCTGGTCTAGTTCTGGTTTAGTCCCGTTTAAGTCTTGTTTTAGACCTTCTAGAGACTTTCATACTGGTTTTGTCACTGTCTCATTTTAGTCCCAATTTAGTCCTTGGTTTAGTCCTTGTTTATTCCTGATTTAGTCCTGGTTTGGTTCTTCTTAAGTCATATTTTAGGCCTGGTTTAGTCCTTGTTTAGTCCTGATTTAGTCCTGGTTTGGAACTTGTTAAGTCATATTTTAGTCCTGGTTTGGTCCTTGTTTAGTCCTGATTTAGTCCTGGTTTGGCTCTTGTTAAGTCATATTTTAGGCCTGGTTTGGTCCTTGTTTAGTCCTGATTTAGTCCTGGTTTGGTCCTTGTTTCGTCCTGATTTAGTCCTGGTTTGGAACTTGTTAAGTCATATTTTAGTCCTGGTTTGGTCCTTGTTTAGTCCTGGTTTAGTCCTGGTTTGGTCCTTGTTTCGTCCTGATTTAGTCCTGGTTTGGCTCTTGTTAAGTCATATTTTAGGCCTGGTTTGGTCCTTGTTTAGTCCTGATTTAGTCCTGGTTTGGTCCTTGTTTCGTCCTGATTTAGTCCTGGTTTGGAACTTGTTAAGTCATATTTTAGTCCTGGTTTGGTCCTTGTTTAGTCCTGGTTTAGTCCTGGTTTGGTCCTTGTTTCGTCCTGATTTAGTCCTGGTTTGGCTCTTGTTAAGTCATATTTTAGGCCTGGTTCGGTCCTTGTTTAGTCCTGATTTAGTCCTGGTTTGGTACTTGTTAAGTCATATTTTAGGCCTGGTTTTGTTCTTGTTAAGTCATATTTTAGGCCTGGTTCGGTCCTTATTAAGTCCTGATTTAGTCCTGGTTTGGTACTTGTTAAGTCATATTTTAGGCCTGGTTTTGTTCTTGTTAAGTCATATTTTAGGCCTGGTTCGGTCCTTATTAAGTCCTGATTTAGTCCTGGTTTGGTCCTTGTTTAGTCCTGATTTAGTCCTGGTTTGGTTCTTGTTAAGTCATATTTTAGGCCTGGTTCGGTCCTTATTAAGTCCTGATTTAGTCCTGGTTTGGTCCTTATTAAGTCCTGATTTAGTCCTGGTTTGGTCCTTGTTTAGTCCTGATTTAGTCCTGGTTCGGTCCTTGTTTAGTCCTTATTTAGTCCTGGTTTGGTTCTTGTTTAGTCCTTATTTATTCCTGGTTTGGTCCTTGTTTAGTCCTGATTTAGTCCTGGTTTGGTTCTTGTTAAGTCATATTTTAGTCCTCTTTTGGTCCTTGTTTAGTCCCGATTTAGTCCTGGTTTGGTTCTTGTTTCGTCATATTTTAGTCCTGGTTTGGTCCTTGTTAAGTCATATTTTAGTCCTGGTTTGGTCCTTGTTTAGTCCTGGTTTAGTCCTGGTTTGGTTCTTGTTACGTCATATTTTAGTCCTGGTTTGGTCCTTGTTTAGTCCTGGTTTAGTCCTGGTTTGGTTCTTGTTACGTCATATTTTAGTCCTGGTTTGGTCCTTGTTTAGTCCTGGTTTAGTCCTGGTTTGGTACTTGTTACGTCATATTTTAGTCCTGGTTTGGTCCTTGTTTAGTCCTGTTTTAGTCCTGGTTTGGTTCTTGTTACGTCATATTTTAGTCCTGGTTTGGTTCTTGTTACGTCATATTTTAGTCCTGGTTCGGTCCTTGTTTAGTCCTGGTTTAGTCCTGGTTCGGTCCTTGTTTAGTCCTGGTTTAGTCCTGGTTTGGTCCTTGTTTAGTCCTGCTTCGGTCCTGGTTTGGTCCTTGTTTAGTCCTGATTTAGTCCTGGTTTGGTCCTTGTTTAGTCCTGGTTTAGTCCTGGTTCGGTCCTTGTTTAGTCCTGGTTTAGTCCTGGTTTGGTACTTGTTAAGTCTTATTTTAGTCCTGGTTCGGTCCTTGTTTAGTCCTGGTTTAGTCCTGGTTTAGTCCTGGTTTGGTCCTGGTTTAGTCCTGGTTTGGTCCTTATTAAGTCCTGATTTAGTCCTGGTTTGGTCCTTGTTTAGTCCTGATTTAGTCCTGGTTTGGTCCTTGTTTAGTCCTGATTTAGTCCTGGTTTGGTCCTTGTTTAGTCCTGATTTAGTCCTGGTTTGGTACTTGTTAAGTCTTATTTTAGTCCTGGTTCGGTCCTTGTTTAGTCCTGGTTTAGTCCTGGTTTAGTCCTGGTTTGGTCCTGGTTTAGTCCTGGTTTAGTCCTGGTTCGGTCCTTGTTTAGTCCTGGTTTAGTCCTGATTTAGTCCTGATTTAGTCCTGGTTTGGTCCTTGTTTAGTCCTGATTTAGTCCTGGTTTGGTCCTTGTTTAGTCCTGATTTAGTCCTGGTTTGGTACTTGTTAAGTCTTATTTTAGTCCTGGTTCGGTCCTTGTTTAGTCCTGGTTTAGTCCTGGTTTGGTCCTGGTTTAGTCCTGGTTCGGTCCTTGTTTAGTCCTGGTTTGGTCCTGGTTTAGTCCTGGTTCGGTCCTTGTTTAGTCCTGGTTTGGTCCATGTTTAGTCCTGGTTTAGTCCTGGTTCGGTCCTTGTTTAGTCCTGGTTTGGTCCTGGTTTAGTCCTTGTTTAGTCCTGGTTTAGTCCTGGTTTAGTCCTGGTTTAGTCCTGGTTCGGTCCTGGTTTAGTCCTGGTTTGGTCCTGGTTTAGTCCTTGTTTAGTCCTGGTTTGGTCCTTGTTTAGTCCTGGTTTAGTCCTGGTTTGGTTCTTGTTACGTCATATTTTAGTCCTGGTTTAGTCCTGGTTTAGTCCTGGTTTGGTCCATGTTTAGTCCTGGTTTGGTCCTGGTTTAGTCCTGGTTTAGTCCTGGTTTGGTCTTTGGTCCTCGGTGTGTGTGGTCCGCGCTCCTGTGGGGTGAAGTGCGTTGCTCAGTGACACAGCGGCAGCAGTGACAGTTGAATCCCTCTTTGTGTTTCCAGGTGTGTGTTTGCTGCCGCTCGGCCGGCCGCTTTTTCATCTTCAAACACATTTGAGTTCTCTTCCTCTCTCCTTTCTCTCCCTCTTTTTTCACTTTCCTTTCACTCTCTCACTCCTGCCCCTTCCCCCTTATCCTCTCTTCTCCTTCGCTCTATTTTTCACGCTATTCTTCCCTCTCTCTCCCCTTTTCCCTCACACTCTACACTCCCTCTTTTCATTTTTCCATCCCTCACCCTCTCGTTCTCCCCTTTGTTCTCTTTCTTTTCCTTCGGCCTCACTCTCTTTTTTCCTTTCTTTGATTTCCCCTCACTTTCTTTTCTCCTCTCTTTCCATCCTTGTTTCTATCTCTCCTTGCTCACTTTCACTCCCCTTCTCTCTCTTTTCACCTCTCTTGCTCTCTCTATTTTTTCAATCTATTCCCCCTCTCTCTCCTTGTTCTTTCTTTCTTGTTCTTTTCTTCTCTGTCACCTCTTTTCCTTTTTACCGTCTCTTCCTCCCTATGTATTTTCTCGTTCTCCCTCTACCCCCCTCTTTTCCTCCTATCCTTCCCTTCTCTCCCCCATCTCTCCCTTTTTCTCTTCACCACCATTTTATCACCCCTTTCCCCTGTTTTTCTCTCTCCATTTCATTCCCTGTGGTTTTCTACTTTCTCTCTCTCCTCTCCCTCTCTCTACCTCTACATTTCTCTACTCCTTTCTCTCCCTTTCTTCCCCTCTTTCCTCTCGTCTTCTTCAGTTTATGTTTTGTGACACAAGTGTCTGTGTGACTGGAACTCTGTCCTCTTGTTTTTCCTTTGACCTTTTCTGTCGTCCACATGTCCACACACTGAAGGACCGAGGAAAGGTTTAGTCCTGCTTTAGGCCTGGTTTAGTCCTGGTTTAGTCCTGCTTTAGGCCAGGTTTAGTCCTGGTTTAGTCCTGGTTTAGTCCTGGTTTAGTTCTGGTTTAGACCTGGTTTAGACCTGGTTTAGACCTGGTTTAGACCTGGTATAGTCCTGGTTTAGACCTGGTTTAGACCTGGTTTAGACCTGGTATAGTCCTGGTTTAGACCTGGTTTAGACCTGGTTTAGACCTGGTTTAGACCTGGTATAGTCCTGGTTTAGACCTGGTATAGTCCTGGTTTAGTCCTGGTTTAGACCTGGTTTAGACCTGGTTTAGACCTGGTATAGTCCTGGTTTAGACCTGGTTTAGACCTGGTATAGTCCTGGTTTAGACCTGGTATAGTCCTGGTTTAGACCTGGTTTAGACCTGGTTTAGACCTGGTATAGTCCTGGTTTAGACCTGGTTTAGACCTGGTTTCAGACCTGGTTTAGACCTGGTTTAGACCTGGTATAGTCCTGGTTTAGACCTGGTATAGTCCTGGTTTAGACCTGGTTTAGACCTGGTTTAGACCTGGTTTAGACCTGGTTTAGACCTGGTATAGTCCTGGTTTAGACCTGGTTTAGACCTGGTTTAGACCTGGTATAGTCCTGGTTTAGACCTGGTTTAGACCTGGTATAGACCTGGTTTAGTCCTGGTTTAGACCTGGTTTAGACCTGGTTTAGACCTGGTATAGACCTGGTTTAGTCCTGGTTTAGACCTGGTTTAGACCTGGTTTAGACCTGGTTTAGACCTGGTTTAGACCTGGTTTAGACCTGGTTTAGACCTGTTACAGTCTTGGTTTAGACCTGGTTTAGACCTGTTACAGTCTTGGTTTAGACCTGGTTTAGACCTGTTACAGTCTTGGTTTAGACCTGGTTTAGACCTGTTACAGTCTTGGTTTAGACCTGGTTTAGACCTGTTACAGTCTTGGTTTAGACCTGGTTTAGACCTGGTTTAGACCTGGTTTAGACCTGGTTTAGACCTGTTACAGTCCGTCTTGGTTTAGATGCATCTGATGATGTTTTTGGACTATAAAGTGATTTTGCTTCTAAAGTTCACACTGTTCTTCATGTTTTTTGGTTTCTTCTGATCACACTGAAGGATCTCGATATCGATACTGATGTCGATAAACCGATATCCATCCTCTCTCTCCTCTAACCTCTGGGGCGAGTTTGGGCAAGTGACTGTACGAGGCAGAGAGAGAGAGTTAAGGCAGCGTGACAAATTAAGTAACAAAGTGTTCTTTTCACAATTTATGTAATGTCGGGCTCACGTGCACGCTCCTGCACACACGTGCACGCTCCTGCACACACGTGCACGCTCCTGCACACACGTGCACGCTCCTGCACACACGTGCACGCTCCTGCACACACGTGCACGCTCCTGCACACACGTGCACGGATAGCATGACACAGAAGGAGAGAGAGAGAGTGGAGAAAGAGACAGAAGAGTGAGAGAAAGAGCAAGAGTAGGGAGCTCGGAGAGAGGGGAGAAAGGGAGGAGGAAGCGAGAGAAGACAGAGAGAGAGAGGAGGGGACGGGGGAGAGAGAGAAGGAGATGAGCAGAGAGAAGGACAGAGGGTGAGGAAAGAGGATGGGCAACAGAAAGGAGAGAGAGAAAAGGAAATTGAGGGAGGGAGGAGAGAGAGAAAGAGAAAGGAGAAAGAGAGGGAGAGGATGAGGAGGAGAAAGGGAGGTGAAGGAGGAGGAGAGAAAGAGGTGAAGGAAGAAAGGGGCAAGTAGAGAAAAGGGAGTGGTGGAGAGGCTTAGTTGTTTTATCCCATAGTGTGTTCCTGGTTTAGTCCTGGTTCAGGCATTGTGTGGTCCTGGTTTAGTCCGAGTTTAGTCCTGGTTTAGTCCTTGTGTAGTCCTGGTTTAGTCCGAGTTTAGTGACAGTTTTTTCCTGGTTTAGTCCTGGTTTAGTCCTGGTTTAGTCCTGGTCTAGTCCCAGAGTTAGTCCCAGATCCTGTGTGGAAGGGACTTTAGATGCATCGTTTCGTTATCGTGGTAAAAACACAGAACCAGAGAAACGTACATAATGTTTATTTTTTAAATCATTAAAATGTGGATTTAACTGAGATCTGAGGTCTGTTTGAAGAATATTTGTACAAATGTGATGAAGAGAAGGAGGAGAGGAGCGTGAATGAGGGATGAAGATGTTAGAGGAGGAATCAGAGCAGAGAGTGAGTCAGTGACACTATAACACTGCAACTGTGACAGAGAGAGAGAGAGAGAGAGAGGGGGAAAGAGACAGAGAGAGAACAGAGAGAACAGTGACGAGAGAGAGGGGGAGTGAGAAGAAGAGAGAGAGGAAAGAGGGAGAGCTGTGACAGGAAAGGGAGAGAGAGACAACAGTGAAATAGAGAAAGAGAGGAAGAGAAGAAAGGATACTATTTCTCTCTCCCTCTCCTCTCTCTCTTTCTCCTCCTCCTCTCTCTCCCTGTCTTTCTCTCTTTCTCTCTCCTCCTCTCACACTCTCTCTTTCTCTCTCTCCTCCTCTCTCTCCCTCCCTCTCACTCTCTCTGTCTCTCTCTCACTCTCTCTTTCTCTCTCTGTCTCTCTCTCACACACACACACACACACACACACTCTCTCTCTCACTCTCTCTGACACTCTCGCTTTCTCTCTCCTCCTCTCTCTCTCTCCTCCTCTCTCTCTCCCTCCCTCTCTCTCTCCCTCCCTCCCTCTCTCCTCTCTCCTCCCCTCTCTCTCCCTCCCTCTCTCTCTCCTCTCTCCTCCCCTCTCTCTCTCTCTAGTAGACTCAGGTCTAGTCTGGTTCAGGTCTAGTCTGGTTCAGGTCTAGTGTGGTTCAGGTCTAGTCTGGTTCAGGTCTAGTCTGGTTCAGGTCTGGTCTGGTTCAGGTCTAGTCTGGTTCAGGTCTGGTCTGGTTCAGGTCTAGTCTGGTTCAGGTCTGGTCTGGTTCAGGTCTGGTCTGGTTCAGGTCTGGTCTGGTTCAGGTCTAGTGTGGTTCAGGTCTAGTCTGGTTCAGGTCTAGTGTGGTTCAGGTCTAGTCTGGTTCAGGTCTGGTCTGGTTCAGGTCTGGTCTGGTTCAGGTCTAGTCTGGTTCAGGTCTGGTCTGGTTCAGGTCTGGTCTGGTTCAGGTCTAGTCTGGTTCAGGTCTAGTCTGGTTCAGGTCTAGTCTGGTTCAGGTCTAGTGTGGTTCAGGTCTAGTCTGGTTCAGGTCTAGTGTGGTTCAGGTCTAGTCTGGTTCAGGTCTAGTCTGGTTCAGGTCTGGTCTGGTTCAGGTCTAGTCTGGTTCAGGTCTAGTCTGGTTCAGGTCTAGTGTGGTTCAGGTCTAGTCTGGTTCAGGTCTAGTCTGGTTCAGGTCTGGTCTGGTTCAGGTCTGGTCTGGTTCAGGTCTAGTCTGGTTCAGGTCTAGTCTGGTTCAGGTCTGGTCTGGTTCAGGTCTAGTCTGGTTCAGGTCTAGTCTGGTTCAGGTCTAGTCTGGTTCAGGTCTAGTCTGGTTCAGGTCTGGTCTGGTTCAGGTCTGGTCTGGTTCAGGTCTAGTCTGGTTCAGGTCTAGTCTGGTTCAGGTCTGGTCTGGTTCAGGTCTAGTGTGGTTCAGGTCTAGTCTGGTTCAGGTCTAGTGTGGTTCAGGTCTAGTCTGGTTCAGGTCTAGTGTGGTTCAGGTCTAGTGTGGTTCAGGTCTAGTCTGGTTCAGGTCTGGTCTGGTTCAGGTCTAGTCTGGTTCAGGTCTAGTCTGGTTCAGGTCTAGTGTGGTTCAGGTCTAGTCTGGTTCAGGTCTAGTCTGGTTCAGGTCTAGTGTGGTTCAGGTCTAGTCTGGTTCAGGTCTAGTCTGGTTCAGGTCTAGTCTGGTTCAGGTCTAGTCTGGTTCAGGTCTAGTGTGGTTCAGGTCTAGTCTGGTTCAGGTCTGGTCTGGTTCAGGTCTAGTCTGGTTCAGGTCAAGCCTGGTTCAGGTCTAGTCTGGTTCAGGTCTGGTCTGGTTCAGGTCTAGTCTGGTTCAGGTCTAGTCTGGTTCAGGTCTAGTGTGGTTCAGGTCTAGTCTGGTTCAGGTCTAGTCTGGTTCAGGTCTAGTCTGGTTCAGGTCTAGTCTGGTTCAGGTCTAGTGTGGTTCAGGTCTAGTCTGGTTCAGGTCTGGTCTGGTTCAGGTCTAGTCTGGTTCAGGTCTAGCCTGGTTCAGGTCTAGTCTGGTTCAGGTCTGGTCTGGTTCAGGTCTGGTCTGGTTCAGGTCTGGTCTGGTTCAGGTCTGGTCTGGTTCAGGTCTAGTCTGGTTCAGGTCTAGTGTGGTTCAGGTCTAGTCTGGTTCAGGTCTAGTCTGGTTCAGGTCTGGTCTGGTTCAGGTCTAGTGTGGTTCAGGTCTGGTCTGGTTCAGGTCTAGTCTGGTTCAGGTCTAGCCTGGTTCAGGTCTAGTCTGGTTCAGGTCTAGTGTGGTTCAGGTCTAGTCTGGTTCAGGTCTAGTCTGGTTCAGGTCTAGTGTGGTTCAGGTCTAGTCTGGTTCAGGTCTAGTCTGGTTCAGGTCTAGTCTGGTTCAGGTCTAGTCTGGTTCAGGTCTAGTGTGGTTCAGGTCTAGTCTGGTTCAGGTCTGGTCTGGTTCAGGTCTAGTCTGGTTCAGGTCTAGCCTGGTTCAGGTCTAGTCTGGTTCAGGTCTGGTCTGGTTCAGGTCTGGTCTGGTTCAGGTCTAGTCTGGTTCAGGTCTGGTCTGGTTCAGGTCTAGTCTGGTTCAGGTCTAGTGTGGTTCAGGTCTAGTCTGGTTCAGGTCTAGTCTGGTTCAGGTCTGGTCTGGTTCAGGTCTAGTCTGGTTCAGGTCTAGTGTGGTTCAGGTCTAGTCTGGTTCAGGTCTAGTCTGGTTCAGGTCTGGTCTGGTTCAGGTCTAGTCTGGTTCAGGTCTGGTCTGGTTCAGGTCTAGTCTGGTTCAGGTCTAGCCTGGTTCAGGTCTAGTCTGGTTCAGGTCTAGTGTGGTTCAGGTCTAGTCTGGTTCAGGTCTAGTCTGGTTCAGGTCTAGTGTGGTTCAGGTCTAGTCTGGTTCAGGTCTAGTCTGGTTCAGGTCTAGTCTGGTTCAGGTCTAGTGTGGTTCAGGTCTAGTCTGGTTCAGGTCTGGTCTGGTTCAGGTCTAGTCTGGTTCAGGTCTAGTCTGGTTCAGGTCTGGTCTGGTTCAGGTCTAGTCTGGTTCAGGTCTAGCCTGGTTCAGGTCTAGTCTGGTTCAGGTCTGGTCTGGTTCAGGTCTGGTCTGGTTCAGGTCTAGTCTGGTTCAGGTCTGGTCTGGTTCAGGTCTAGTCTGGTTCAGGTCTAGTGTGGTTCAGGTCTAGTCTGGTTCAGGTCTAGTCTGGTTCAGGTCTGGTCTGGTTCAGGTCTAGTGTGGTTCAGGTCTGGTCTGGTTCAGGTCTGGTCTGGTTCAGGTCTGGTCTGGTTCAGGTCTAGTCTGGTTCAGGTCTAGTCTGGTTCAGGTCTAGTGTGGTTCAGGTCTAGTGTGGTTCAGGTCTAGTCTGGTTCAGGTCTAGTGTGGTTCAGGTCTAGTCTGGTTCAGGTCTAGTCTGGTTCAGGTCTAGTCTGGTTCAGGTCTAGTCTGGTTCAGGTCTAGTGTGGTTCAGGTCTAGTGTGGTTCAGGTCTAGTCTGGTTCAGGTCTAGTGTGGTTCAGGTCTAGTCTGGTTCAGGTCTAGTGTGGTTCAGGTCTAGTCTGGTTCAGGTCTAGTCTGGTTCAGGTCTAGTGTGGTTCAGGTCTAGTCTGGTTCAGGTCTAGTGTGGTTCAGGTCTAGTCTGGTTCAGGTCTAGTCTGGTTCAGGTCTAGTCTGGTTCAGGTCTGGTCTGGTTCAGGTCTAGTCTGGTTCAGGTCTAGTCTGGTTCAGGTCTAGTGTGGTTCAGGTCTAGTCTGGTTCAGGTCTAGTGTGGTTCAGGTCTAGTCTGGTTCAGGTCTAGTCTGGTTCAGGTCTGGTCTGGTTCAGGTCTGGTCTGGTTCAGGTCTAGTCTGGTTCAGGTCTAGTCTGGTTCAGGTCTGGTCTGGTTCAGGTCTAGTCTGGTTCAGGTCTAGTCTGGTTCAGGTCTAGTCTGGTTCAGGTCTAGTCTGGTTCAGGTCTGGTCTGGTTCAGGTCTAGTCTGGTTCAGGTCTGGTCTGGTTCAGGTCTAGTCTGGTTCAGGTCTAGTGTGGTTCAGGTCTAGTCTGGTTCAGGTCTAGTCTGGTTCAGGTCTGGTCTGGTTCAGGTCTAGTGTGGTTCAGGTCTAGTCTGGTTCAGGTCTAGTCTGGTTCAGGTCTAGTCTGGTTCAGGTCTAGTCTGGTTCAGGTCTGGTCTGGTTCAGGTCTAGTCTGGTTCAGGTCTAGTCTGGTTCAGGTCTAGTGTGGTTCAGGTCTAGTCTGGTTCAGGTCTAGTGTGGTTCAGGTCTAGTCTGGTTCAGGTCTGGTCTGGTTCAGGTCTGGTCTGGTTCAGGTCTAGTCTGGTTCAGGTCTAGTTTGTCTGCAGATTTCTCTTTGAACCCTGTGTTCCTGGTGTCAGTTGTAAAATGTGAAAACAGGAGTTCACTGTAAACTGTTTGCTGTGGTCTAAAGTTCTTCCTCACTTCCCTTATGCCTACAGAGCGTCTTCAGTGTCCTTAAGTGTCCTTCAGTGTCCTTCAGTGTCCTTCAGGGTCCTTCAGGGTCCTTCAGTGTCCTTCAGGGTCCTTCAGGGTCCTTCAGTGTCCTTCAGGGTCCTTCGATGTCCTTCAGTGTCCTTCAGGGTCCTTCAATGTCCTTCAGGGTCCTTCAGTGTCCTTCAGTGTCCTACAATGTCCTTCAGTGTCCTTCAGTGTCCTTCAGGGTCCTTCAGTGTCCTTCAGGGTCCTTCAGTGTCCTTCAGTGTCCTTCAGTGTCCTTCAGGGTCCTTCAGTGTCCTTCTGTGTCCTTCAGGGTCCTTCAGTGTCCTTCAGTATCCTACAATGTCCTTCAGTGTCCTTCAGTGTCCTTCAGGGTCCTTCAGGGTCCTTCAGTGTCCTTCAGTGTCCATCAGTGTCCTTCAGGGTCCTTCAGTGTCCTTCAGTGTCCTTCAGGGTCCTTCAGGGTCCTTCAGTGTCCTTCAGGGTCCTTCAGTGTCCTTCAGTGTCCTTCAGTGTCCTTCAGGGTCCTTCAGTGTCCTTCAGGGTCCTTCAGCACACCAAAACAGTCTATTTTAGTGAAAATACAGCTCTTTGTGCATGGGAGGGAGAACACAGGGAGAGCATGCAAACTCCACATCGGGAGAACATGCAACTCTACACAGGCACAGAGAACATGCAAACTCCACATAGACACAGAGAGAACATGCAAACGCCACACTGACACAGGCAGAACATGCAAACGCCACACTGACACAGGCAGAACATGCAAACGCCACACTGACACAGGCAGAACATGCAAACGCCACACTGACACAGGCAGAACATGCAAACGCCACACTGACACAGGCAGAACATGCAAACGCCACACTGACACAGGCAGAACATGCAAACTCCACACATACACAGAAAGAACATGGAAACTCTACACAGACAGGGAGAACATGCAAACTCCACTTAGTCAGTTGGCCACAGTGCCACCTCCACTTGAACGATGTTGTTTTTTCAGTACTGAACCTTGTCCTGGTAAAAAGTTTATATGTGAGTCTCTCATACAGAGGCACATGCAGTTTCCCTTCAGTGGTGATTTGAGCTGAGTCACTCAGAGCTCGTGTCAGAGCTGGATCATGTTAGAGCCTCAGAGCCTCAGAGTCTGTGTCCCGTGTCCTGCTCTGGTTCATGTTTGATGAGTTTGGAGGAACTGTGACATGAATAATTCTGATTGTCTATTTATAATTCCCCCTGAGACTCTGAGCAGCTCTGAGCTTCAGATGCTTCAGATGCACCGGAGCACGATAATGGGACTGTTTAAGCTGTTTGCCTGCACAAATGTCACTGCTGCTGTAGGGGACGGCCATATGTAGCACAGCCCTATGGACCGACAGCTGTTTGTACTCAGAGCTACTATCTAAAGTCAAAGTATCAAAGATCACATACTCATTTTGAGTATGTATCAATACTAAAAAAGTCCCATTAATAAGACAGAGCAGAACCTTTCTTGAATGTATTTAGAAAGATCTGGAGCTGGATCAGAACAAGTAGAAGAGCACATAGACTAATATACACCCATGGAGCACTACCTGGACCAAAGTACGACCATTTAACATGGAAAATCACATTCTAATGTCTATAGAAAGAGGGTTTTTTATTATCATTGTGGTATCGGAATTGAATATCAAAACTATTCCTTAGCATCAAAATTGAGTTTGAAATTTTAATATTGACAACACAACAGTACAGTCTGTGGGACATAGACAGAAGCGGACTGAGCGAGTGTGACGTCACCCGCAGTGTTCGGCCTCAGTCACATGGAGTTCGTGATGCTAACGGAGTGAACTAATGTGCTGTGACCTGAGGTGGTTCTCATGACTGAGGGACGTCCAGTGATCTCCAGTTAGTCTGTGTTTGCCGCCCCAGCTCCCCTTGTACCCGGGGCACTCGTGCTGGGACTTTCGGGGTGGGTCGTGCTCGGATGCGGTTGTCTGGAGTTCTGCGTTCGCACCTGTCGGGCTGTGGACAGGGCGTCGTCGCACAGCGCTGTTTGCAGGTCGTGTGGTGGAGGATGGGTCCAGCGGTAGGGGGTGTGTATTGCGTGATGGGGCGGGTGTGGGTTCTGCTCATAGACTGTATAAAAGAAGTGGACTAAGTGAGTGTGACGTCACCCATAGCGTTTAGCGCCGCTCAAATGAGGCTCGGGATGCCACAGCTACAGGAGCGAATATGGAGCCAGGCTCTGTGTTAAGAATAGGGTTTTTTCTGACAGACAAAATAAGGGAAAATAATTCAGGATCACATAGAGCGGGTTCATACGAACATTTTAAGACCAAAATGGCGAGGCTCACAGCAGGAGTTACAGAGAGAGGAGCGATAAGATCACAATGTAAGTCAATGGGAAAAAGGGAGAGAAGGAGCCGGAAGAGCCTCCTGGAGCACTTCCTGTTTGGCACGCGGTGGCTAATGGGATAGCTTAGTCCACTCATATATACGGTCTATGGTGCCGCTCTTCCATGTGTTTGTGGATGTGGTGGTGGCACGTGGGAGAGAAGCTGTCCATGGTCCTTGTCACGGATTCTCCGTATGTTTTGAAGCGGACTTTGTTTGGTGTTTTCCTCGTGCGGGGGCATCGGTGCAGATGTGCCGTGCTTTGGCCCACCTCCTCCAAACAGAACTTCTCAGTTTCTTACAAATTGCTTTTCTTCCTGTTTATAACCAGATCGTGTAGTTTTTCTAACGTTACAACCTATTTAGGGGGTGTGATGGGTTTTGAAAAGATTTTTCAAAATAAAAGATTGTTCAGACTCAGATAATAAATACTATTAATTATTAATTATTTCGCGGGCGGCCGGCGGCCCAGTACCAATTGATCCACAGACCGGTACTGGTCCCCGGCCCGGGGGTTGGGGACCACTGCTCTAGAGGACGACTGAACAAAGAATTCTCAGTGAGCTTAATGCTAAATAAATAGTGAATTTCATACAAAAGCAGCAGTTCCTCCACACTTTGGTTTACGTTGTTTTGGCTCATGTATCTCTGTCTATGTATCTCTTGCACTGCTGACACAAACATGGTAGATCTCCATGGTAACAGTAGTTCTTTGACGCGCCTCCATACTCTATACCAGGGGTCGGCAACCCGCGGCTCCGGAGCCGCATACGGCTCTTTCATCCTTCTGTTGCGGCTCACTGTGACTTTGGAAAATAAGTATTTAATTACATTGTATTTTTATTTTAGTTAGTTCGTTTTTAATTGTAATTCTAAATGTGTAGATAATGGTCTTGTAACATTCAAATAAAATGTCTTTAGAGCCAACGGATGGAAAACGCGGAATGTGAAACGTAACAAAAATCTACCTGAATTCTTTAAAATATTTGGGAAAAAAAAGCCACTTAAAACTGATAATGATGTGTAGCAGACGTCTTTTTCTGGTTTTGGTGTACGTATAGATGTGTACGCTGCATGAACCCGAATGCGTTGTGCCTCCCCCCTTACACCGCACACCCACATCTCCTCCCGTACGCCGCGGACACCGCCCGTGGATCGTGTCTTGTCGCTTACGCTGCCTGGACCGCGCTTCCTCCTCTGCTCCTCTAAACCAGAACTAACACCAGGACCAAAACCAGGACTAAGCCAGGGCTAAAGCAGGTCTAAAGCAGGTGTAAACCAGGTGTAAACCAGGACTAAAACCAGGACTAAAAGGAGAAACGAAACTTAAAGCGCTTTGCTAATTTGCATAAACTGCGCTGTGCTGATGCTTCATCTTCTGTCAGACTAAAGGACACGACTCATTTCATAAATGCAACACACTATAGTCTTTTATACATAGCAGACAGGTAAAAAAAAAAAAAGCAGTGTTCTCCTCATTTTAGGGTTTTGTGGCTCTGGGTGTTTTCTTTTCAGTGGGAGACGCTCCAAATGGCTCTTTAAGTATTTAAGGTTGCCGACCCCTGGTCTATACAAATCAAATGAATCAATACTTAGTCTAGTTTGGCTGACCTTGTGACTGCTGCTGGATTTGTGATTTTTGTTTTAACAGAAATCATGGGGTCCATGTTGGTCAGAGGCGTCTGCGGCACAGCCTCACTTCCGTCAGTTTTCCCCAGGGCAGGGGTGGCTACAAATTTCCACAAGTGAAAGTGGACTTGGCCGTAAACCCGATGCCCCTGACACGAGGTTATCCAAAATCTGGTTGAAGTGTTCCATCCCAAAGGCACTGACTCCTCTGTTTGCCCTGTGATGTGTGACGTCACTAACGGTATTTCCTCTTTCTCTCTCTCTCTAGGTGGCGCTGGTGCAGCTTTAACATTTGAGCACCTGCTTCCTGTCTGGCTCTCCCCACTCTCCTCTTGCGCCCCCTAGTGTCCAGAGTCTGCAGCACGCCCATGGACCTGCCCCTTTAACCGTGGAGGGAGGGGGAGGACCCAGAGTCGACTCAACGTTGATCCTGCAAAACTCAAATGGGGAAGTGAAAAATCCAAATTAGAATCCGCTGGTCTCATGAATAACGTCTCAACAGCCAAACCACAGAGTACGGCAAGCTAGAAGGTCCACTTTCAGGAGGTGCCCACGTGATATGTCCAGTACTGGCACCATGGGCGAGATGGCGAACAGCGCAGTGGAGTTTTACCCTAAAGGTCGCGGGGGCAGCGTGAGGGGAGGTGGGGCCGATGGGGGGCACGCGGGGGCAGATTTCGGGGTGACGGTGAAGGAGCTGAGGGAGCTGATGGAGCTGAGAGGAGCCGACGCACTGCAGAAGGTACAGGACAGTTATGGAGACACAGAGGGACTGTGCCAGAGGCTCAACTCAAGCACCACAGACGGTAAGAGACACAGAGGAGGAGGGATGCTCTGAACACTGAACCCACCACCATATTTCAAATAAAACTGTTAAATGGCATCACATGGAGGACTAGTAGGTTAGGTTAGGCCGCTTTATTCATACCCATAGGTAAATTTGTTTGCAGATTTGAGAGGCTGGTCCCCATTTCACATTTCAGTGCTCCAGTGCAGAATGGTTTTGTTCCATAAATGAATTAACTCATCTCACTTAGCTAAAAACCACAATAAATATTAGCTATATCAGAAACATAATAAATACCATATTTTCCAGACTATAGAGCGCGCCGGTATATAAGCCACATCCATCTATTTAAAAAAAAAAAAAGAAAAAAGTTATACAAGCCGCAACCGGGCTATAAGCTGCTGATATCTATGTTGAAAAATGAGATATTTACTGCATATACAGAACGATTTTGTACTGTAAATGTACATTTATGTACCTGAACAGATTCTTTCCGAACAGTGACTTTTAACACTGCAGCAACTGTGCTGATTAAAACGAGGTCAAAACAGAAAAGAACCGGTAATTGATTTACCTTCATTTCTCCTGTGCAGTGAAACCACAAGTCACTTTCATCATCTCCGCTGACCCCGAGTTTATGTGCAGCAGCAGGTAGAGGTCTGCACGGGACACAATTTTCAGTCCTGCTCCCACAGTCTTCAGTCCTGCTACCGCCCACGTCGTGCGGCCACGCCCGCAATAAGCTTTCAGAATGTTCTTTCAGAATGTTCTTTCAGAATGTTCTTTCAGAATGTTCTTTCAGAATGTTCTTTCAGATGTTCTTATTACATCCATGGTCCTGCGCCGCACTGTTTTGTGTTGGTCCCGTGTGTCCCGCGGGTGCAGGGCTCTACAGCGGTTTCCTTCCTGGAGCAAGATCGATGCCTTCAACTTAAAACTTGCATCATACAAACTCCTTCGTGCTTTTCATGATGAAGGGGCGAGGATTTGAAAATAATTACCAGTTAGTAATTTGTTGTGCGTCTTATATCTGCTAAATAAAAAGTAGCGTATTCTTCTCCATCTTGTTTTTGAAATTCCGGTTAGAGCGCCCCTAGTGGTGGAAGAAAAATCCACAGAATAGCCGCTCTGTTCTAAAAGCCGCATGGTTCAAAGCCTGGGAAAAAAGTAGCAGCTTACAGTCCGGAAAATACGGTAAATAGATTCCAATTTATTCATAAACACAGTAGCAGCTGGAAAGAAATTCCTTTTAAAACGATTTGTTCTCGATCTTGGGACTAAAAGCCTCCGACCAGAGGAAACTCTGAGTTTAGAGGATGTTGCATGTCATTTAGAATCCTCAGGGACGTCCGCTGTAACTGTCCTGAGTACAGGGAGTCCAGGCTGTTGTGAGGAGGGACAATCACCTCACTCGCCCATTTACCAACTGAATCAGGGAGTTCTTCTTTTTAGCAGAGATGCTCCTGAACCACGAGACCAGTGAGAAAGTTCAAACTGATTCCATAAACATTTTATAGAGCAGTGTCATCATGGTTCTATCTACACGATTAAAAGGACAGTTTCCTCAGACAATGAAGGTGCTGGTGCCTCTTTTACACACAGCAGTACAATTATCATCAGAACTCAGTTTAGAATCAATGAGTGTTCCAAGATACTTATGAGTCTGACGGCCCCTTTATATATGTTATGTCATTCTGGGGAGCACTTTCCCCAAAGTCAATAATCATATCCTTCATTTAGGACACATTAAAGCAGAACTAAGTAACTTTTTTTTACCTAATTAAATGTCTCTAAAGCTCCTCTGATGGTCACATATGACATGTTGGGGTGTTTGAAGGGTTCACTGGTGCCTCCATCTGCCTCTGGGCGGAAAAACCGCACATGCAACTTGGCTCCTACCGACTGGAATCCAGCTCTCAGGGTCTGTTCTGTTCTCACGAGAGCCAAACTGCTCTACCACACTTCAGCTACACACAGCTAACCGAGCTAGCAACACAGCCCGTACTGATGCTGTCCACACCTCACTACAGGAATAAATATCTGCTGTTTACGTGTGAGGTGTGAGCCATGGCCGAGGACGCAAGAAAAAGAAAGTGTGAATCGGACAGAGCCTGAGCTCACACATGAGTAAATCTGGGGAAGGCGTTTGAAGAATGGCGAGAGCTCAAGGAAAGAGAAGAGTCCGTAGATCTAGCGACATTGTTATTGACACTAAGTTTCATAAGCACTGCTCATATCATTGTTATACTTATGCAGTTTGACTAAACTCCAGGAGCTCCGGGCGCTAGGGCCGCCGTGTCCTGGGAGCCGCCTGTGCTACTGGCCGCAGTGTCCCGGGAGCCGCAGTGCTCCAGGAGCCGCTCGTGGTTCTGGCTGCAGTGTCCCGGGAGCCGCAGTGTCCTGGGAGCTGCATTGTCCCGGGAGCTGCATTGTCCCGGGAGCCACCCACGGTGCTCCAGGAGCCGCTCGTGGTTCTGGCTGCAGTGTCCCGGGAGCCGCAGTGCTCCAGGAGCCGCTTGTGGTTCTGGCTGCAGTGTCCCGGGAGCCGCAGTGCTCCAGGAGCCGCTCGTGGTTCTGGCTGCAGTGTCCCGGGAGCCGCAGTGTCCCAGGAGCTGCATTGTCCCGGGAGCTGCATTGTCCCGGGAGCTGCATTGTCCCGGGAGCCACCCACGGTGCTCCAGGAGCCACGGTGCTCCAGGAGCCGCCTGCACTTCAGCCTGCTGTGTCCCGGGAGCTGCGGTGTTCTGGGCGCTCATGCATATATCGCCATTAAACAGTAAAAAAACATGACCCACCTGAGACATTCTTTCTTCTTTCTTTCTTTATTCGTACCCGTAAGTAAATAGTATTTACGACAGTTCATTCTCACCTGTAGGGGGAGCTCTACCACTGAAGTTACTTAGTTCTGCTTTAAGGTGTAGATATGACGCTTCACACCATTTTACAAAGTCCTCAACAACTGGCCCATGTTGGGTTTCATTTCAGGGAGAGTGAGAGGGTAGAAGGGGCGAGGTCTGGAGGTATAAGGATCACTGTGATTGGTCAAACACGTATCCATACTTCAAACTCCGCCCCTGCAGACAGGTGCTTGTATCAGAACCCCCGACTGTAATCAGAGCAGTCCTGTGTGATGTCACATAGTACTTGAAACTGCAGATGCCACAAATTTAGATGTTTTGGACCAGAAAGCTGTAAATGTACCTAGTTTGTTCTAAAGTTGCCCAGAATGACTTGGAACAGTAGATAATGTCATTAAAACACCATAGACACGGTTTAGTGAAAACTGTTTGTGTTTGTGTTTAGTTCCACTTTAAAGCAGCATGGAGGAAGTAATGTTCTATCCATAGACTGTTTATATGAGGGGACATAGCTAACCCATTAGCCGCCGCGTGCCAAACAGGAAGTGCTCCAAAAGGCTCTTCCAGCTCCTTCTCTCCCTTTTTCCCATTGATTTACATTGAGATCTTCTCACTCCTCTCTCCATAACTGCTGCACTGAGCCTTGTCATTTTAGTCTTAAATGTTCGTATGAACCCACGACACAGGATCCTGAATTTTTCATTTTGTTATCTTGTTCCTAAATCAAGATATGAACATAAATAACGGACCAATCAGACGCCTTCATTCCCCAAGGTCTTTGCCGCCTAGCATTAGCAACAGGTTTGATTGACAGCTCGTTGTTGTTTGCACATAACAGAACATAGAACATAAATCAATGACTTAAACTTACTGTTTAAAGTTTGATGATAAAAGCTAAAAGTTTCCTTATTATTCTCAACAATCACCGAAACACACGGGTCCGTGCAGAATGGTGCAGAGTATCACTGCTCTGCCATGAGGAGGGCAGCACATTTAACCTCCTCAATCATGATTGGTTCTTGTGGTTGCTTTGATACTCGCAGTCGGATTTCCAAATATGGAGCCTGGCTCCAGAATTACTCCTGTAACCGTGGCATCAGGAGCCTCATTTGACACTGTGGAGACGTCACACTCACTTAGACACTCATATATACGGACTATGGTTCTATCCAAGTTCATTTTACAGGTTTGAAAATACTATATAATACCTTGTTCAGGCTAAGAGTTTACACAGGTGTTTCTGGACCTCTCCAGCTGTAAATGGTCAGTGATCAGGCTTGCTCCTGTGACTGTAGCAGAACATCTGGTGTTCATCAGCTTTTCAGAGCTGTTCTCTCTTTACATGAAGGAGGAGCATACTGTTTTTCTCTTTAGTGTTAAGGACTGCACTTTCTTCCCAAAATGAAATGTTTGTCCTCTGCATTTGGCCCATCCTTCAGTGTCAGGAGCAGTGGGATCTTGAGATGGTCTTGGTCAGGACTACCTTAGATGGAGGGTTAGACTTGTGGTGCATGTTTTTGGTTGATGGGGGAAACCAAAGTACCCAGAGGAAACCCACCAGACACAGGGAGAACAGGCAAACGCCACACAGAAAGACCCAGATACAGAGTCAAACCTGGGACGTTGTTGCTGTGAGGTGAGAGTGCTTAGTACTCAGCCGCACGACCACTCTATTTAGGCTAATGGGGCGTGATGGATAAAATGTTTTAGAATTAGAAAAGAAGAAAACAGTTTTATTTGTAAATAAGGCCAAAACAGGACTATACTAGGACTAAATCTGGACTAAAGCAGGTCTAGATCAGGCCTGAACCTGGACTTCAGCCTCTACATTGTGGTATTTAGTAGGTAGAGACGCAGATCTGGCACGAGCTGCTGTGAGTCCTTGTGTGCAAGTGGAGGGATGAATAATGCAGAGGAGCAGGGCTAAATGTGCAGCTAAACCAGGCCAAAGACGTAAAAATAGAAGCATGAAGCGTATGAACGAGTGAAGCGTCGTGGTGGTGGTGAGGAGATGAGCTCTGCGTGAGTACAAAACACCACAGGGCCCAACTTTAAGTGAACAAACGCACACACAGATGCCATTTTGGATTTTATAACTCTGGTCCAGGTCATGAGTCAGAAAACAAGACCTTTGATATGGCTCTTACGTCATGTTTTTGTGAACGTACGCAGTTTGTTGATTCATTAGACCTGGTTCATTCCTACTTTAGCCCTGGTTTAGTCCTGCATTAGCCCTGGTTTAGTCCTGCATTAGCCCTGGTTTAGTCCTGCTTTAGTCCTGGTTTAATCCAAGTTTAGTCCTGGTTCAGTCCTGATTTAGTCCTGGTTTAGTCCTGGTTTAGTCCTGGTTTAGTCCTGGTTTAATCCTGGTTTAGTTCTGGTTTAGACCTGGTTTAATCCTGCTTTAGTCCTGGTTTAGTCCTACTTCACTCTTGGTTTATGCCTGGTTTAGTCCTGGTTTAATCCTGCTTCAGTCCTGGTTTAGACCTGCTTTAGTCCTGGTTTAGTCCTGGTTTAATCCTGCTTCAGTCCTGGTTTAGACCAGCTTTAGTCCTGGTTTAGTCCTGGTTTAGTCCTGGTTTAGTCCTGCTTTAGTCCTGGTTTAGTCCTACTTTAGTCCTGGTTTAGTCCTGGTTTAGTCCTACTTCAGTCCTGGTTCAGTCCTGGCTTAATCCTGCTTTAGTCCTTGTTTAGTCCTGGTTTAGACCTGGTTTAGTCCTGCTTTAGTCCTGGTTTAGTCCTGGTTTAGTCTTGCTTTAGTCCTGCTTTAGTCCTGCTTTAGACCTGGTTTAGTCTTGCTTTAGTCCTGGTTTAATCCTGGTTTAGTCCTGGTTTAGTCCTGATTTAGTTCTGGTTTAGTCCTGTTTTAGTCCTGCTTTAGTCCTGGTTTAGTCCTGATTTAGTCCTGGTTTTGTCCTGGTTTAGTCCTGGTTTATTCCTGGTTTAGTCCTACTTCACTCCTGGTTTAGTTCTGTTTTAGTCCTGCTTTAGTCCTGGTTTAGTCCTGTTTTAGTCCTGGTTTAGTCCTACTTCAGTCCTGGTTTAGACCTGGTTTAGTCCTGGTTTAGTCCTGGTTTAGTCCTGCTTTAGTGTTGCATTAGTCCTGGCTTAGTCTTGCTTTAGTCCTACTTCAGTGCGGGTTTAGTTCTGGTTCAGTCCTGGTTTAGTCCTGGTTTAGTCCTGCTTTAGTCCTGGTTTAGTCCTGATTTAGTCCTGGTTTTGTCCTGGTTTATTCCTGGCTTATTCCTGGTTTAGTCCTACTTCACTCCTGGTTTAGTTCTGTTTTAGTCCTGCTTTAGTCCTGGTTTAGTCCTGTTTTAGTCCTGGTTTAGTCCTACTTCAGTCCTGGTTTAGACCTGGTTTAGTCCTGGTTTAGTCCTGGTTTAGTCCTGCTTTAGTGTTGCATTAGTCCTGGCTTAGTCTTGCTTTAGTCCTACTTCAGTGCGGGTTTAGTTCTGGTTCAGTCCTGGTTTAGTCCTGGTTTAGTCCTGCTTCAGTCCGGGTTTAGTTCTGGTTCGGTCCTGGTTTAGTCCTACTTCAGTCCTGGTTTAGTCCTGGTTTAGACCTGGTTCAGTCCTGGTTCAGTCCTGGTTTAGTCCTGGTTCAGGTTGTTGCAGAGGAACATGTCTGCCTCTGTCTAAACGTGTGTGTCCCGGTGCGGTCTAATTACTGGAGCACTTTGCTGCAGTTTTAATCCAGGGAAATGTTTTCATTCATAATTAATCAAAAAGCCGAGTGTTTGTGGAGCGCTTTATCCGAGAAGGACCTGAGCGGAAACACAACAACTACAACTCTGTCCAATCATGTGCTCTGTATGGCTTTAAAAATACTCCCTTAGTCCTGGTTTAGTTCTAGTTTATACCTGGTGTAGTCCTGGTTTACTCTTAGTTTAGTCTTGGTTTGGTCCTTGTTCAGTCCTGGCTGAGTCCTGTTTCAGTTTTGATTTGGTCCTGGTTTAGCCCTATATTGGTCTAGTCCTGGTTCAGTCCTGGTGTAGTCCAGGTTTAGTCCTGGTTTACTCCTGGTTCGGTCCTGGTTTAGTCTTGGTTCAGTTCTCATTCAGTCCTGGTTTAGAAAATAAATTCCATTGGTAAAGGTTTAAGTATCTTATGTCATAGCAGTGGCTCAGTGGTTTAACCCGCCCGCCCACGGGCCATTACACAGCATTAAAAATTCGAGTCAGATATTCACCTTAATTATTTTTCCACTATTGACCTGCTGTACATCATTTGAAAGCTTCATTCCTCAGTAAAACAACCATATCATTCATTTTATGCTGCACAGCCCAAAGGGCCATAACTTATAATTCCCGAAAATAATCAAACCAACAATACGCATTTCTTACCTTTGAAACGGGTCCAGTCCAGGAATAGCTGTGCTCAATTAGTTCGTAACATCCATCCATCTTCTCCCGCTTAATCCAGCTGGGTCGCGGGGGCAGTTTGCTGCCCAATCCTCATAGCACCTGACCCCCCCTATGAACCCCTCTGCAGGTGGTGAGCCCACAGGAGGGTGGACAACATGGTCCTTGATGTTAGTTCATAGGGGTTAGTTCGTAAGAGGCCACAGAAAAAGAATATCCACTTGTTTTTTTTCATAAAATAATTCCATGTGGGGAAATAATCCAGAAAGACTGTGTTTGTCTGAATGGATGAATGACGAATGAAAACATGTCTGTACTATTTTCATCCTTTCGCTTAGCTTAGCATCCACTTCTGTTCGTGCTGTTGGGTATGCTTGTTTTCCTCACACTCTTGTCTACAAAATGAGACCATCCACTAGCCGATACGGGGTTTGGTGTAGAAGGCACAGCCCCTTGAATAGAAGGAGCGCATCCTGTGTTTTATGCATGTCTGAGCCGAGCGCTCCACGGCAGAAGTCATTGGTTCTTCCAGAAAGTGATTGACATACCCTATCAGCCTATCATGAGAACTTTCCGGCGGTGAGCCCTATGTGGGGCAGAGGTGACAGAGCACCTCACTGCGTAAAGCTCTTTGCAGAGCCTTTCGCCTGCTCTGATGCACAAACACTGGTGGGAGGCATCAGAGGCATCTTGGGAGACATTTTTTCATTTTTTATCTTAAGAAAACATCCCTAAAGCTCAGAAGAAGACTTACTTGGTCTAAAATTTTACACAGTTGTTGCCAACAACTTCAGCAGTGAGTGTAGTGAACCTCAAATGCCCAGGATGAAGTTTGCCCAAGTTAGAGCCTTTATTATTTTGTATTTTTTACACATTTTTGAATGTCTGTACTGTAAGTTAGCTGCACTCACAGTCTTCAAATGCACATCTACAGAAACTAGACGGTCTAAGCTTTAAAATGATGTATCACACAAGCATATGGGGTCTAAGATTTTCTTTTAATAAGCTATGACATTCGGGTATCTGTTACTGTTGTGCACAGACAAAATTAGGCGGGTGGCAACAGGTTAAGCGTTTGCCTTCCATCCTGAAGGTCGGAGAGTCTGTCCCGCTCAGACCTGACGACCTCAGCACATTCTACTGGACTTGATTACTGAATCCACTAGAGGAGCAGCTCAAGTGAGCAGTGTAGAATGACCAGAAAAACAAACAAACAGAAAAGATGAGTTGTAGTACTGTAAAAAGCTTTAGGATTCATGCAGTTTGGGGTGTTAAAAAAACTGATGTCTGGATAATAATGAATCCAGAAACTAGTAAACATTTTTAGTAGTTTAAGCACATGGTAAAATGAAACACACTCACTACATAAATGTGTTATTGCAGTGACATTATGCTGGAGTGTTCTGCACATGTAGACAGAAAAAAAAGGATTTAAACAGCATGTTTTTTCAGGAGCCTGTGATCAGTGCCAGCGTTCACGGTCCTGTTCAGGAGTTTGACTTTCAACTAAAAAGTGAGAGTGACTCACTGAAACACTGTTAATGCCAGCTCGCTTGTGACTGTAATGTTATTTGAGAGAAACTTGTCTAACAGTAAAAATCACCTCACCTGTTGTAGTTCAGATAAATCAGTTCTTTCTGGCTGTGTTAAAATAAAGGTCAGATTTAAGTCTTAAGAGACAGAGCAGTGCCTACAGTTAGCAGGACATCAGCTGCAAAGTCTCAGTAGAACACGACATAAATGAAATTGTGTGTATTTTTCGTATAAAGTATATGAGTCTGGCCTCCACACCCCACATCATGTCTGGAGGCAGAACCAAACAATCGTCCAATCAGATTTGTTTATTTCAGTGTAACAGAAGGAGCTCATTGGTCACCATCATTCTGAACCGAGTTTAGAGCTTTGTTTACAGATTCTGGGGAAATCCTCCATGTTTTTCACTCCCCTGTCATGTTTTTGCCCTTTTTGTCCCTCATAAGCAGACACTTGTTTTGATCCAGACACATGGATGTTCCTGATTGGCTAATCCACCTGTCAGTCACACTCAGCTGGACTCAGCAGTGACCCCACTCACATCTGTGTGAAGCACTGGACGAGTGTGTGTCCTGAAGCCCAGGCGACTATTATATCTTATGCTAATTCTTCAATTATCACTGGATGACATCACAAAGTGGGGAAAGCTTTTCGAGAGCAAATCCTCTTGGGGAACTAACCCTCCCTGTGTGTCAGATGCCCTCCCTGTGTGTCAGATGCCCTCCCTGTGTGTCAGATGCCCTCCCTGTGTGTCAGATGCCCTCCCTGTGTGTCAGATGTCCTCCCTGTGTGTCAGATGCCCTCCCTGTGTGTCAGATGCCCTCCCTGTGTGTCAGATGCCCTCCCTGTGTCCCTGGGGTGTCACTGTGTGTAAAAGCTGCTGAGCGTGTACTTTAAACCTGTTCTAAAATGCTCTGGAGTCTTGGTTCAGTAGTTTTAGTTTTAACATAAATTGTAAATGTGTTTTGTAGAGTCAGAGGTGTGGTACACCCACTCTGCCACCAACGTAACTATGGCAACACAAAAAAGAGAGAGGTTAGAAGAAAGTCAGAGATGGAGAAAGACAGAGACAGAGAGAAGAGGAGAGGAGGAGCGATAGAGCAGAGAGAGAAAAAGATGAGGAAGAGAGTGAGAAGGTCTATAGAAAGAGAAAGAAAAGGAGTGATGGAGGACAGAGGAAGAGATAATGGGAGATGCAGAGAGGATGAGAGAGAAACGGGGGAGAAACAGAGAGAGATCAGGAGAGAGAGAGACATGGGAGGCAGAGATGAGAGAGAAAGATGGAGGATAGGGAGAAAGAGAGAGGGGGTGGGGGAAGGGACGAAGAAGCGAAAGAAGAGAATGAAAGAGGGAGGAAAAGAGAATAAGGGAGAGAGAGGTAGGACAGAGGGAAGAGAGGGGAAGATGAAATGTAGAGAGAAAGGGAAGATAAAGGAGATGGAAGAGAGAGAAATCAAGAGAGAGGAAATCTAAGGAAATAGGGAGAGAGGGAGAGAGGTAGAGGAGGTGTTGTGTTACAGTGAGGCTGCGGTGAACATTTGATACAGTCTGAAATCTGTACAGACCAACAACCATACTCTCTCTACACCTCTGTCCTCCTGTCTCCTCCCCTCCCCACTCTCTCGTTATCCTTCTCTCCCTCCTTTTCTCTCTTCTCCTCTCTCTTTCTCTGCCCTCCTCTCCCTTTGTCCCTCCTCTCCCTCTGTCTGTATCAGCTCTTGTCTCTTTAAACTGAGTGGACAAACAAACCCAGTGTACACAAACAGCTGCTCTGCTCCTCACACACACTCATGTGGACTCCCACTTATACACAGACTGCTTCATTTCTGTGGGGTTTGCATGTTCTCCCTGTGGTGTGTGGAGTCTCCATGTTGTCCCTGTGTCTGTGTGGAGTCTCCATGTTGTCCCTGTGTCTGTGTGGAGTCTCCATGTTCTCCGTGTGTCTGTGTGGAGTCTCCATGTTCTCCCTGTGTCTGGGTGGAGTCTCCATGTTCTCCCTGTGTCTGGGTGGAGTCTCCATGTTCTCCCTGTGTCTGTGTGGAGTCTCCATGTTCTCCCTGTGGTGTGTGGAGTCTCCATGTTCTCCCTGTGTCTGTGTGGAGTCTCCATGTTCTCCGTGTGTCTGTGTGGAGTCTCCATGTTCTCCCTGTGTCTGGGTGGAGTCTCCATGTTCTCCCTGTGGTGTGTGGAGTCTCCATGTTCTCCCTGTGTCTGTGTGGAGTCTCCATGTTCTCCCTGTGGTGTGTGGAGTCTCCATGTTCTCCCTGTGTCTGTGTGGAGTCTCCATGTTCTCCCTGTGTCTGTGTGGAGTCTCCATGTTCTCCCTGTGGTGTGTGGAGTCTCCATGTTCTCCCTGTGGTGTGTGGAGTCTCCATGTTGTCCCTGTGTCTGTGTGGAGTTTGCATGCTCTCTCTCGGGGTTACTGTGTTACTTTTGTTTAGTTTCCCCATCAGTCTAAAATAACCGTATGTATCCTCCTTTAGGTCTGGTTCAGTCCTGGTTTAGTCCTGGTTCAGTCCTGGTTTAGTCCTGGTTCAGTCCTGGTTTAGTCCTGGTTCAGTCCTGGTTCAGTCCTGGTTTAGTCCTGGTTCAGTCCTGGTTTAGTCCTGGTTCAGTCCTGGTTCAGTCCTGGTTTAGTCCTGGTTCAGTCCTGGTTTAGTCCTGGTTTAGCCCTGGTTCAGTGCTGGTTCAGTCCTGGTTTAGTCCTTGCTCTGTCCTGGTTCAGTCCTGGTTCAGTCCTGGTTTAGTCCTGGTTCAGTCCTGGTTCAGTCCTCGTTTAGTCCTTGCTCTGTCCTGGTTCAGTCCTGGTTCAGTCCTGGTTTAGTCCTGGTTTAGCCCTGGTTCAGTGCTGGTTCAGTCCTGGTTTAGTCCTGGTTCAGTCCTGGTTTAGTCCTGGTTCACTCCTGGTTTAGTCCTAGTTCAATCCTGGTTTAGTCCTGGTTTAGTTCTGGTTTAGTCCTGGTTCAGTCCTGGTTCAGTCCTAGTTTAGTCCTGGTTTAGTCCTGGTTCAGTCCTGGTTCAGTCCTGGTTTAGTCCTGGTTTAGTCCTGGTTCAGTCCTGGTTTAGTCCTGGTTCAGTCCTGGTTCAGTCCTGGTTCAGTCCTGGTTTAGTCCTGGTTCAGTCCTGGTTCAGTCCTGATTCAGTCCTGGTTTAGTCCTGGTTCAGTCCTGGTTCAGTCCTGGTTCAGTCCTGATTCAGTCCTGGTTTAGTCCTGCTTTAGTCCTGGTTTAGTCCTGGTTTAGTCCTGGTTCAGACCCTCACTCTCAGTCCATGTTCCGTGTCTTTCCTCTGGTACAGTTCTAATGTAATCGTCTAAACTTTGACAGACGATTCAAACCTATAATTTGTGATATTTTCTGCTCTGGTTCTGACAGAGCAACAAAAGCCTGTGAGCCGCTCACAAAAACACCAACATCCAAAGTAGTCCTCAAAAGCAGACCAGCCACCACACTAACATCACAAATGTTGATACTCAGGAATAGACTTGATACTCAATACCGATTCCGATACCACAATAATAAAAAAAAAAATCTTTCTTTAGACAATAGGATGTGATTTTCCAATATTAAATGGTGGCACTTTCTTTTCTATTCCCATGTGCTCTTATATCAGTGGTCCAGGTAGGTTCCAAAGGTTATTTTTGTCCTGTCAATGGGACTTTTTTAGTATCGATACCTGCACAAGCTTTAGCATTGATTCATATTTGATTTTCATTAGTACTGACAACACGACCAGGAACCAGACAGTCTGTGACGTTTGACTCCAGGACACAGGCTTTCAGAGGGAGGGTCTATGGAGCGCTATGGGAGAGTCACTGTTTTTGATGACAAATATGAATCCAATCAATCAATCAATCAAATCACAAATTTCATTCCTGGTTTAAGCCTTAATCTAGTCCTGATTTAGTACTGGCTTAGGTCCTGGCGTGGCCCTATTCTTGTCCTGGTTCAGTCCTCGTTCAGTCCTGGTTTCATCTTGGTTCAGGCCTGGTCGACTCCTGCTTTAGTCCAGACCTGCTTCAGTCTAATTTAGTCTAGTTCCACTTTAGACCAGCTTCAGTCCACAAATGTTGAAACAAAATGTATTCCAATTGTGATTAGAGTTGCAGTTTTTGAATACAGTATATTGTACAGCTCGATTAGTCAGACGGCTCTTTTTCAGTAAGTGCACCTCGGTCGTTTTTTTGTTTCATGTGGACAGGCCCAGTCGATCAGAGTGAGCTGTGACTGATATAAAGCACCGTTCCTCCATCCACCAAAAACATGCACTATGGGTCAAATACTCCACATGAGGTAGACCTGTCAGACTGAACCCAGAGACACTGAAGGACGGGTCAAATGCAGAAAGTGTATTTCTTGTATTTGGTTTAATGAAGTATACAATCTAACTTTTCTGATGTGGCGATGCGTACCTTACGTTTGCACGGTTCCAGATCCTGCACGTTTGTAGGTTATAGAAGTGCGTAGTGAGTATGAGAGAGGAGTGAAAACTGCACTGGAGCAAAGCATCATGGTCTATGTAGTCCTGTGTGCTGTTTGTAGTGACTAAAGCATGTGTCAAGACTCATATCTGGACCACATCAGTCCATAGTTTTAGGTTTGGTCTGGTTCAGGGCTGATGTTCTATAGCGATAAGAATATATGTTCTCAATTTCAATGATTTTCGATTTTCTTCTGACACAGTTTGAAACTATATTCCTGGTATTTGCTAACTGAACCCAAGAATCCCATGCATTTCATGTTGGTCTAAGTCTGGGTTAGCAGCTTTAAAGACTCCACACAGACACGGGGATGGCATCTGACACACATCTAAGATATTTCTGCTTAAAATGTGAACTTTGAGCAGAATCCTAGTATTAAAATGTCATGTTTGTCAGAAAATCACAATTACATATTTTCCCCAAATACTTCAAAGTGACTCACAGTGGCATTAGCCAAGAAGATGCTGGATGGTTTTGTCCTGGTTTAGGACTGGTTTAGTCCTGGTTTAGGACTGGTTTACTCCTGGTTTAGGACTAGTTTAGTCCTGATTTGGGACTGGTTTAGTCCTGGTTTAGTCCTGGTTCAGTCCTGGTTCAGTCCTGGTTCAGTCCTGGTTTAGTTCTGCTTCAGTCCTGGTTTAGTCCTGGTTCAGTCTTGGTTTAGTTCTGCTTCAGTTCTGGTTTAGTCCTGGTTCAGTCCAGGTTTAGTCCTGGTTCAGTCCTGGTTCAGTCCTGGTTCAGTCCCGGTTCAGTCCCGGTTTAGTCCTGGTTTAGCCCTGGTTCAGTGCTGGTTCAGTCCTGGTTTAGTCCTGGTTCAGTCCTGGTTTAGTCCTGGTTTAGTCCTGGTTCAGTCCAGGTTTAGTCCTGGTTTAGTCCTGGTTTAGTCCTGGTTCAGTCCTGGTTCAGTCCTGGTTTAGTCCTGGTTTAGCCCTGGTTCAGTGCTGGTTTAGTCCTGGTTTAGTCCCGGTTTAGTCCCGGTTCAGTCCTGGTTTAGTCCTGGTTTAGTCCCGGTTTAGTCCCGGTTCAGTCCTGGTTTAGTCCTGGTTCAGTCCTGGTTTAGTCCTGGCTCAGTCCTGGTATAGTCCTAGTTCAGTCCTGGTTCAGTCCTGGGTCAGTCCTGGTTCAGTCCTGGTTTAGTCCTGGTTCAGTCCTTGTTCTGTCCTGGTATAGTCCTAGTTCAGTCCTGGTTCAGTCCTGGTTTAGTCCTGGTTCAGTCCTGGTTCAGTCCCAGTTCAATCCTGGTTCAGTCCTGGTTTAGTCCTGGTTCAGTCCTGGGTGAGTCCTGATTAAGTCCTGGTTCAGTCCTGGTTTAGTCCTGGTTCAGTCCTGGTTCAGTTCCAGTTCAGTCCTGGTTTAGTTCTGGTTTAGTCCCGGTTCATTCCTGGTTCAGTCCTGGTTCAGTCCTGGTTTAGTCCTGGTTTAGTCCTGGTTCAGTCCTGGTTCAGTCCTGGTTCATTCCTGGTTTAGTCCTGGTTTAGTCCTGGTTTAGTCCTGGTTCAGTCCTGGTTCAGTCCTGGTTTAGTCCTGGTTCAGTCCTGGTTCAGTCCTGGTTCAGTCCTGGTTTAGTCCTGGTTCAGTCCTGGTTTAGTCCTGGTTTGGGACTGGTTTAGTCCTGCTTTAGTCCTGGTTTAGTCCTGCTTCAGTCCTGGTTCAGTCCTGGTTTAGTCCTGGTTCAGTCCTGGTTCAGTCCTGGTATAGTCCTGGTTCAGTCCTGGTTCAGTCCTGGTTCAGTCCTGGTTCAGTCCTGGTATAGTCCTGGTTCAGTCCTGGTATAGTCCTGGTTCAGTCCTGGTTCAGTCCTGGTTCAGTCCTGGTTCAGTCCTGGTTTAGTCCTGGTTCAGTCCTGGTTCAGTCCTGGTTCAGTCCTGGTTCAGTCCTGGTTTAGTCCTGGTTCAGTCCTGGTTCAGTCCTGGTGAGTTGCAGTGACTTGGGGAGATGTTTGTTGCGGTGCAGAGGATGGGGTGAAGCTTGCCGCATTGTCAAGGACACATCAAGGGGAGATTGAGAGAGAGAAAGAAAGAGAGAGGGAGGAGGAGAGAGGGAGGAGGAGAGGAGGAGGGATGGACAGTGAAAAGAGGACAAGCTCTCTCCTCTCCTCTTCCTCCTTCCTCTGGTCTGATCCTGTTGAAACCCGCTACATAACTCCCGAATGCTACGGCTAACATTTAAGCCAATATCTGCAAAACGCTACGGCTAAACATGCTCCGGTGACTGACACTTGTTTCGACCAATTATGGCGTCCGAATGTCCCTTCCCCTTTCCCGAGAGCCTATAGAAAAAAAAGAATGGTTCAGAATGCCGCGTTTTCAGCAGTGACATCACCTGTTGCTGGGCAGAAACCTGTGGGATGCAGGAAGCGGCAGTCCTGGTTTTGTGGTCTCCATGGAAACTCCATGTGTGAGGGGGGAGGAGGCTGGTTTTGCAGAGTAAGACTGAAGACGAGACACCAGAAAGCACTTTCTGTCGAGTAATATCTGACTGAGTTAATTCTTGACTGACGTGTAGATGCATGGATCAGACTTTAAAGTGTATAATCTTTAGTGTACCGTGCATTTTGTTGTTTCCTTACACCTTCTTACAGATATAGGATCCAGTTAGATCGAGTTAACCCTTGTGCCCGCTCCTTTTCACCACTTTTTGTCACTTAACTGGTCCATCATTTTCTTGTCCTAGTATTAAAATGTATTGTTTATAGAAAATCACAATTAGATATTTTCCCCAAATAGTTCACAGTGAGTCACAGTGACTTGAGGCGAGAAGATTTTGGTTGGTTTAGTCCTGGTTTAGTACTGATTTGGTCCCTGGTTTAGTCCCGGTTTAGACCTGGTTAAGTCATGGTCAAGTCCTGCATTGGTCATGCTTTAGTCCAGGTTCAGTCCTGGTTCAGTCCTACTTTAGTCCAGGTTCAGTCCTGGTTCAGTCCTACTTTAGTTCTGATTCAGTCCTGGTTCAGTCCTGGTTTAGTCCTAGTTTAGTCCTAGTTTAGTCCTAGTTTAGTCCTGGTTTAGTCCTGGTTTAGTCCTGATTCAGTCCTGGTTTAGTCCTGGTTTAGTCCTAGTTTAGTCCTAGTTTAGTCCTAGTTTAGTCCTGGTTTAGTCCTGGTTTAGTCCTGGTTCAGTCCTGGTTCAGTCCTGGTTTAGTCCTGGTTCAGTCCTGGTTCAGTCCTGGTTCAGTCCTGGTTCAGTCCTGGTTTAGTCCTGGTTCAGTCCTGGTTCAGTCCTGGTTCAGTCCGGGTTTAGTCCTGGTTCAGTCCTGTTTTAGTCCTGGTTCAGTCCTGGTTCAGTCCTGGTTTAGTCCTGGTTCAGTCCTGGTTCAGTCCTGGTTCAGTCCTGGTTTAGTCCTGGTTCAGTCCTGTTTTAGTCCTGGTTCAGTCCTGGTTTAGTCCTGGTTCAGTCCTGGCCCAGTGCAGCTTTAGTCGTGTTAGTCATCTGTGCTGTGTGAGAGATGTGGATGCTGTGTGGGGCCAGGCTTCGTTTGTGTGTCTCTGATATCAGACGGATGTGTGCAGCCCTCGCACTTCTTCACATCGGTCTGGGACGACTCACTGGAAGAGATGGGAACCAGTGATCACGGCGTCAAAGCAGACTTCACACTGATCCGAGGAGGCGTCACAACAGCGCGACATTCAGAAAACTCAAACCTGAGTTCGGTCCCGCTGAGAGAACAGACATCTTCCCTCCACAAATGCACAAAGCTCTGCACGATTTTCACAACCTAAATAGTCTGTGATGCTCTGTGATTGGTCAGTTTCTGAATCAGCTGGAGATGGACAAGACGGATTTTGTGAATTGAGAATGTGTATTGCTGCTGAGATTTGATTATTTCACTAGTGAAAAGTAGTATTCTGTATGAGACATGTCACAGACCAGTTACAGCATCGGCTTTGAGGGGCGTTCGCTTTTTGTGCAGGAACGGCGTTTTTTTTTCTTCCATATTTGATCTTCTTCCTCTTTCTTTCTCTCTGTCCCAGGCCTGAGCGGAGAGCCTGGAGACCTGGAGCGCAGGGGACAAACTTTTGGGCAGAACTTTATTCCTCCAAAAAAAGCCAAAACGTTTCTGGAGCTGGTCTGGGAGGCCCTGCAGGACGTGACCCTCATCATCCTCGAGATCGCAGCCATCATCTCCCTGGGCCTGTCCTTCTACCAGCCTCCCGGCAAAGACACGGAGAGTAAGACCTGCTTTAGACCAGGTTTAGTTCAGGTTTAGACTGGCAAAGACACTTGGGGTGTGAGACCTGGTTTCCACCTGGTTTAGTCCATGTATCCCTGCTGTAGAACTTCAATAATTAGTTGTTTCAGAATGTTTCCAAACTCTTTAATCATGCCTAAAATGTGCACATTGATGTTGTAACTAAACTTTATGTCTTTCATGTTCAGTGTGTGGTAACGTGTCAGCGGGAGCGGAGGACGAAGGCGAGGCGGAGGCGGGCTGGATCGAGGGGGCGGCCATCTTGTTGTCGGTGGTGTGTGTCGTCCTGGTGACGGCGTTTAACGACTGGAGCAAAGAGAAGCAGTTCCGCGGCCTGCAGTCCCGGATCGAGCAGGAGCAGAGGTTTGCCGTAGTCAGGAAAGGGAACGTCATCCAGATCCCAGTGGCCGACATGGTGGTGGGGGACATGGCACAGGTCAAATACGGTGAGTCGGTTTAGTTCTTCAACGTTCAAACCACAGACTGTATACAGAAGTGGACTAAGTGAGTGTGACGTCACCCATAGTGTTCAGCTCCAGCCAAATGAAGCTCATCAAGGCTTGGATTTATACAGGTGAATTTGGAGCCAAGTTCCATGTTTGGAATTCTGACTGCGAGTATCATATCGCTCTGTATGGTGCTATAGTTTTTTGAGCTAGAAGTCCAGATGGTGCAGGTCTTTGGTGTGCCTAAAGCCACACTTATGGATGTTGTGTGTGTGTTCAAACCTTGTTGTGACCAGTAGTTTAGTAGTTAATAGTTTGCCTTAGTGTTTTTGGAAGCTGATGAAGTCAAACTCTCTAGATGAAGGTATAATTGTATTCACCATACGTGAACCAAAATGAACTGTTCTGATTCACTTGACCATGACAATTGTGATGCAAAATTTCAGTATTGTCCCATTCCGCTGAGCGCTGACTCTGTCTGTGTGTTTGTAGGAGACCTGCTTCCGGCCGATGGGATCCTGGTGCAGGGGAATGACCTGAAGATCGATGAGAGCTCTCTGACCGGAGAGTCTGACCATGTCCGCAAGTCTGTGGACAAAGACCCCATGTTACTGTCAGGTCTGTACAAGAGGGTTGTAGTTAGTTATAACACTGTGATAACAGTGTGATAACGCTGTTAACACACTGTTATCACAGTACTTCTAATAGTTATAATAGACTTTATAATATCATCATTGTCATAGACCCCATGTCACTGTCAGTCTGTGCTCCACGCACAAGAATATGTAGCAAGTGTTGTTAAAGGAAATGCATGTAGTCTGCACTCTTAATGTTTTTAAAAAACACATACAAGTTTTCTAGTCACTAGTCAGTTTGGTGCAGCCCTACTTTTGAGGTATCTTTGACTGTATAATCTGTTGAAACTATTGAAACTCATTCGAGCAGGTACTAATACTAAAAAGTCACATTCACAAGGAAAGTACTATGACTTCATGTTCAAAATCAGTCTATTGTCTAAATAAAGAGTGTTTTTTATTATCGTGGTACAGAAATCTAAGTCTAATGTACAGTATATTTGTACAGGCACTCATGTGATGGAGGGCTCTGGGAGGATGCTGGTCACTGCAGTGGGAGTGAACTCTCAGACTGGAATCATCTTCACTCTGCTCGGAGCCGGAGACATGGAGGAGGACAGCAAAGACAAGAAAGGTCAGACTCTAAACAAGCTAAGAACAAATGAATACATGGACAGAGCTGTACATGTTTATTTTGTACTCATCCAGGACAGTACTTCAGTGCTACTGGCTCAAAATCCAATTGACCTAATAATAATGTTTTAGAAAATGAACAGGAGTTAGAGGAGGTGTATTCAAGTAATAGGAGCATACGTTTACAAAATGAGAGGGTTGTGTAATAGAAAGTAAACCTGTGCATCTGATGATGCCAAACTCCCAGACAGGGCAAGAGGCAGATTTAACTAATGATACTTTGCAGTGACATCACACTGGGGGTGTTCTACATGTACTTCTAATGGTGGAAGTTACCATGGTGACACAATACACACAGCAAACATTGTCAAAAAGTTTTAAAGTTGAACTCCGGCACATTTGAAGCTAAAGTCCGGTGCTAGAGGTGGTGAATTCTGTCAGAAGCCAAAAAAACGGCACAGATCAGTGTTTCTCACTGTGGCAGTGAGTCTGTCAAGACAACAAACTAGTGTAGTGATGGGGGCAAGTTCTGAACTTCCACGTAAAACACCAATTTGCTTCAGACTGAAGAAGCTTAACACCACTTTAACCCATCTTACAACAGCCACGAGTCTAACAAACAAAACGCTCTGCCTGGTTCACTCATTAGTGTCTGGAAACGTTAGAAAACAACTTTATAAGCACCTTACACTTCCCTCTGTTGATTTCCCACTGCACAGGCCAAAGCCCAAAAGACTCGATCGCCGATGTCGTTTCTAATCCCATTTATTTACCAGTGAATTCTATTTTTTTTTAAACCTTAAAAAAATACATTCCCAAACCATTTTGTTTCAATAACTTTCAGTTTCTCTTCTTCTTCACCGTCAGTAGTCGATCCTCACTTGTTGATTCTGTCGGCTTGAGCCTTTTGCCGCCGCTGGAGTCGACAATCGAGTCTTTTGGGCTTTGGCCTGTGCAGTGGGAAATCAACAGAGGGAAGTGTAAGGTGTTTATAAAGTTGTTTTCTAACGTTTCCAGACACTAATGAGTGAACCAGGCAGAGCGTTTGGTTTGTTAGACTCGTGGCTGTTGTAAGATGGGTTAAAGTGGTGTTAAGCTTCTTCAGTGTGAAGCAAATTGGTGTTTTACGTGGAAGTTCAGAACTTGCCCCCATCACTACACTAGTTTGTTGTCTTGACAGACTCACTGCCACAGTGAGATCTCCACCGAGGAAACACTGATCTGTGCCGTTTTTTGGCTTCTGACAGAATTCACCACCTCTAGGAATGGATTTTAGCTTCAAACGTGCCCGAGTTCAACTTTAAATTGATCTGAAAACTCAAGAGAAACACAAAATAGGTTTAAAGAGCACATTTTCAGGAGCCTGTGAGTCTGAGTGTTCAGGGGCCTGTCTAGGAGCAATGCTCGCTGGCGTGTGACTGAAATGTTATTGGACAAGAGCTTGTTTAACAGCACAAATCAGCTTGCCTGTTGCAATTCCAGATAAGTCACTTCTTTCTGGTCTGACTGTATTCAAATAAATTTCAAAAGAACGAAAAACAATAAAATGGGAAAACAGTTTATTATTTCATTATTTCGTTTTATGTCAAACAAAAAACAGATTACAACCTCTATTTCCAATATTTAATTAAAAATTTCTTTCAAACAACACCAATCAAAAACATTATTTTATTTTATTCTGTCTGGTTTATTTGCCCTGGAAGTTCTGCTGCTAGAGTGTGAAGAGTGCTTCACGTGTGAATTCAGAGTCAGCCAAGGATCTATAATTAAAAATGTTTTTTTTATTATAGGTCTGTGGAGTCGATTGAACAAAGGAGAGTTTATTTCTGTTTCCTGTTTCTCATTATGGAGTTCAACAATTACTTTCTAAGATGCCAAAGTAAATGCCACAAAACTGCAACGATTTTTCACATAAGTCCTTCAGCAGAATTTCCAGGGCAAATAAAGCAGAGAGAATCAAATATCAAAATTAAAATAGGCACCAGAACTGTTTTTTTGATTGGTGACATTTGACACAAACTTTAAATTAAATATTGGAAATAGAGGTTGAAATCTGTTGGAATAATGAAATAAACTGTTTTCCCATTTTATTGTTTTTCGTTCTTGATTGAAAGAACAGAAGGTACACGGAGCATTTTAGCCGCTGTTGTGATGTCTTCTGAAACCTACCGCTTTTCTGATGAAGTGTTCAAAAGTATCTTTAAAGAAGATATATTATAGTTCTTAAGGGTAATATTTGAACACGTACATAGAATAATTGATACTTGAATGAGTGTTTGTGTAGGATTTTGAATGGTTCTGTTTATAAAAATGTGCTCCACAAACACACTGTAGTGGAAAAAGCAGAATTTTCGTTTGTTTTTGTCGGTCCTGATCTCTGCTCGTGTTTGTGTTCATATAAAACTCCACTCAGCCTCTACTCCAGTTTAACCTCATGGATTATTCACAACACATCCTCTGCACATCTCTATCTCTGTTTTTCTCTCTCTTTCTCTCAATATCACCCTCTTTTTCCTCTTTCTCTGTCCTTCTGTTGATCTCTCTCACCTCCTCTCTTTTTCCCCCACCCAGAATCTCTCTTTCTCTCCTTTCTCTTTCCTTCTCTCTCCATTCTCCCCCACTTCCTCTCTTTTCCTCTCCCAATCTTTATACCTATCCCTCTCTCTCTCCCTTACTCTTCTCTCTATCGCTCCTCTCAAATTTTCTCCTCTCTTTTCCCCTTTTTTCGTGTGCGATCTCTCTCTCTCTCTCTCTCCTCTTCCCCCCTTTTCATCTCCAACACTATATCTCTTGACCACCTCTCTCCTTTCACATTCCCTCTCTCCTTCTCTTCTCTCTACTGTTCTTTCTTCTCAGTCCTGTCTACTACTTCTCTCTCCCTTTCGTTTTCTTCAAAGAAAGAAAGAGAAAGAAAGTTGGAGGTGAAAGAGAGATATGGATGGAGAGAGGTAGAAAGAGGATAGAGTGAGAGAGAGACACAGACAGAGAGAGAGAGAGAATGGAGTGAGGATAGAGATGGTAGAGAGGTGTGTGGGAGAAAGGAGGAGAGAGAATGGAGAGAACGAAAAGAGATGGAGGGATTAGAGGTATGGGAGAGATGGGGCAAGAGCGAGTTAAAGAAAACAGTGCAGGCAGACAGAGGAAAAGAGAAAAAGAGAATGGGAAAAGAGAGAGGGAGAAGGAGGAAGAGGACTCTCCTGAAGGGTGGTAGAAGAGATAGAAGAGAATGAGAAGAGAAGAAACAGAGGGAAGGGGAGAGAGAGGGAGAGGAAAGAGAGAGTGAGGGACGCAAGAGAAAAAGGAGTGAGAGAGAGCGAGGAAGGAAGGAAAGTGGGGGATAACAGAAAGTAGGGATAATGGAGAAAGAAGAAAGAGAAGAGAGTGATGGATAGAGAGAGACAGATACAGCTGTAGAGACAGAGCAGTGAGTTAAAGCCTCGTTCTGGGACATTGAGCTCTCTCACAGATGATGTGGTTGGTGCATCACTGCAGTGGCTCCCCTGCTCTAACCTGCTGCAGAATCATTAAAAAAAAAAGCTTGTATCCATGACAACCACCACCAGAGAGATGCCGGTTCCATTCCCACACAAGTACAGGCTGTTGTTGTGTCCCTGAGCAAGACACGACAACCTCATACCTCACTAAAGTCACATTAAGCGGCCCATGGTA
>CM068345.1:42115139-42130139 GCA_034769755.1 Odontamblyopus lacepedii | reverse complement strand
TGGAATAGTTCTAGTTTTGTCCCTTGTTAAGCTATGGTTTCAGTTTCTGTTTTAGTCCTTGTTTAATCCTGGTTTAGTCCAAAACTCCAACTCAGAGTTAGCCCTATGTCCGTATAGTCTGTATCATGGGAGCAGTGAGCAGAGGGCAGAGAGGCTTCATATTACTTTGCTGATAACATCTTTTAGACTGTTCCTCATCTTTGTTTGACCGGTGTGTTACAGGGAAACAGCCTGACGGAGCCGTGGAAAACAACCAAAACAAAGGTAAACACCACTTCACTACACAAACGGCTCCTTTCACTGCCTGTCCAAATGTGATTCCACTGGAGCAAGCGGCAGAGTTTCACTTAGAGGTTTTTATTATTGAAAAGTGGCTACACAGATGTCTGACCGAGAGTCTGAACTTTTCACTAAACATAAGACAGTGGGCGTGGACAGGGGGTAGATGAAAACTAAACAAATTAACAAAAGCCTCAAATGCAACAAGCCAATACAGGATTCCTCAAACATGTGAGTCAATCAATACTACTAATGCAGTTTTATGTTTAATGGCTTATAAAAATGTTAGTATAAAGTAATAGTAGTCATTTTGGGGGCAATTTTAGTGGAAACTAGGTACATTTGCAGCTTTGTGGTCAAAAATGTATGAAAATAGGTGTGTCCAGCCCATAGAACTATAATAAAATCTGATGGTGAACCCAAGATGGTGTTGTATTGTTTTCTGTGGCGTGTGCTTATTGGCTCATGGGCCCAAAAATAATTTTCTCTTCTGCATTTACTTCCTCAATACGGGCGAGCTCCTCCCACCGTGTGACGTGTGTAATGTGCATGGCGTGGAGCGTTTGGACCAATCAGAGCGAGACCTGCGAGAGCGGAGCTAGTGCAGGCTAGGAGCAGGGCAAGGCTAAGTCTCACAAAGATTACTTTTAGCTGCTTTAAGGATTTAAACATTGAAAAAAAATTGTGACAATAAAAAAAGAATTCCTTCACTGTCAACCAAACACGGCAGTTTGAATTCCCAAAAAATGCACTGTGCTTCTAAGCAAGGCCGAGCCTGGTTAGTACCGTACTTGGATGGGAGACCACTGGGAATTCCAGGGCCCACAGGGGGCGCTAGTCCCAAAATCTTTCGTCGTTGTGTCCTTAGGCAAGGCCCTTCACCCACATTGCCTAGTAAGTGGTGTGTGTGTGAGTGATGATGGTAGAAGGGGCTGATGGCGCAGATTGGCTGCTTCACTTCTGTCAGTCTGCCGCAGAGCTGTGGCTACAATAGTATCTTACACCACCATATACTCTATGGAGTGAATGAATAATGAACTGTAAAGTGTCTTTGTCACATATGTCTGTGATAAGTGCTATATAAATAAACACTTACTTCTATGGGAGAATTCTCTCTGGGTCCAAGCTAGTCGGTCTCGAGCCGGGACATCCAGTTTTTTATTTTAGACAGGGACAGAAGAAGCTGGAGATGAAAACATTTCCAACACCAAAATGTCTGGTTGATCTGTGGGTGGTTGTCCGAATCGATATTTTACCAGGAAACTAAAGTTTTAAAGTTTTACTCACTGATCGCACAAGGACCTGGCACCGTTTGTCAAAGACGGCTTGTTGAAGAAATATTCTCGATCTTTTGACAATAATCCTTTCGCAGAGCTCGACAAGCTGCTGCGTTCTGCCGTACTTCTGTTGCCAAAATGTGTGCACAACCGAGCCTCTGTCATCACTGTTTACTCACACTAAAAGGGTCTATAGATCCATGCTCCTGCCTCCAGTGGGTATTGCAGTTTCCTGTAGTTGGTGACATTACAAAAGACTGCCTTGATCACAGACAGGTGTTTCTGATTCACACACCTGTCTGCAGGGGCGGAGCTTGGAGTGTGGACACCTGTGAGACCAATCACACTGTTCCTATATCTGTGTATTTAAGTCTGTATTTTAATACTTCAGTCAACACATGTTGTCTCCATGTGGTGTTTTAGCCAAGAAGCAGGACGGAGGAGTGGCGATGGAGATGCAGCCTCTGAAGAGTGCAGAGGGAGGAGAGGTGGAAGAGAGGGAGAAGAAGAAAACGAGTGTGCCCAAAAAAGAGAAGAGTGTCCTGCAGGGAAAACTCACCAAACTCGCCGTGCAGATTGGCAAAGCGGGTACAGTATACAAGCTAAGGCTAATGCTAACGCTAAGGCTAATGCTAAAGCTCACAAAAATCACCATGCAGATCAGCAAAGTGAGGTCTAGGGTTGTTAAATGTAATAAAGAAAAATGAAATGAAATGGAAGTATTATCCAAGAAAGCTTTGTAAAGTTTTAAATAGCAAGTCAAGGGCTGAGGAAATTTGACACAGTTTGTGATGAAACACTTTTAAAAGGTAAATGTCTCTTGTTTGACAAATAAGGAACAAAAAAAAAGTTAGAAATCAAATGTGAAGTTTCTGGTTCGAAGTGACTTCACATTTTACTCTATAAGGGTGGAATTTACCTGCTGAAGATTGTTATTAAAATGTTGAGGTTTGTTCTGGATAATGACAATCATGAGGAATCATAAAAATAAAGCCCAGATACGTTTTCTATTTCAGTTTTTCTTCCCATTAAAATGTCAGCATATTGCACTCTTTAACTCTTGTGAGTTTTTTCAAAACATACGTGGAGTTGCGTTTTGTTTCATTCACATGGTTGAGTAAGTCTTTATTATTATTATTAGTCTGTTTACATCTCCAAAGCTCAAAATGCTCTGTCTCACCTTGTGATGTCATCAAGTGGTTGTTTTCAAGTTAACAACTCCTACCTGTAGTTAAGTAGAGATGGACAATTCCAGGTCTGAAATTACTCAGTGAATCTAGTGAAGGTGTATTGAGACATCACAAGGTGGAGTGGAGTGTTTTCTGTTTGAGAGCTGAGAGAAATATGCAGGGTCTGTGTGTGCGTGTGTGTGCGTGTGTGTGTGTGTGTGTGCGTGTGTGTGCGCGTGTGCGTGTGTGTGTGTGTGTGTGCGTGCGTGCGTGTGTGAAACAAAACACACTCCAGATACTGAATGTTTGTGATGAGGAAACATAACATAGATCAGAAAATAGAAGAATATGAGCTCTTTGATCATGAGAGCGCAGGTTTGCATAGTAAACGTGATGTGTGTGTGTGCAGGTCTGGTGATGTCCGCCATCACCGTCATCATCCTCGTGCTGTACTTCGTCATCGACACTTTTGTAATTGAAGGTTTGTGTAGGATTTCTCTCTTCACTGCATTGTTTGGTTTAGCCCTGGTTTAGGCCTGCTTAAGTCCTGGTTTAGCCAGTGCTTGGTCCTGGTTTAGTGCTGGTTTAGTCCTAGTTTATTCCTAGTTTAGCCCTTGTTTGGTCCTGGTTTACTCCTGGTTTAGTCCTGGTTTAGTCCTGTTTTAGACCTGTTTTAGACCTGTTTTAGACCCATATATGTTGTGTTTTCCAGGTCATACGTGGTTGGCAGAGTGCACTCCAGTTTATATTCAGTACTTTGTAAAGTTCTTCATCATTGGAGTGACAGTTTTGGTGGTGGCTGTTCCAGAAGGACTTCCACTCGCTGTCACTATCTCCCTCGCTTATTCTGTCAAGGTAACTACACAGCAAAGGACTCTTTTAAAGCTGCATTGTGTTACTTTTCTGGTAACGGGGCTTCCAAATGCTTGTCTGAGTTTTAAAAACATAAACTACCTTGTTCAGTCCTGGTTTAGTCCTGGTATAGTCCTGGTTTAGTCCTGGTTTGATCTTGCTTTATACCTAGTTTAGTCCTGTTTTAGACCTGGTTTAGTCCTCATTTTGTCCTGTCTTAATCTCGCTTTATAACTGGTTTAGTCCTAGTTTAAGGCTGTTTTAGACCTGGTTTAGTCCTAGTTTAATGCTGTTTTAGTCCTGGTTTAGACCAGGTTTAGTCCTAGTTTAGTCCTGTTTTGATCTTGCTTTATACCTGGTTTAGTCCTGGTTTAGACCTGGTTTTGTCCTAGTTTAGTCCTGTTTTAGTTCTGGTTTAAACCTTGCCCCAGTACAGATATACTGAACAAGCAGCTGTTATAAAGTGTTATATATCTATCTCTAAGATTAGTGAAAAGTGCTTACAAAATAATTAGCTCTGAATGCATCAGGTAAGTGAGGAGAACACATGGGACTCTTGTATGAGTCCAGATTTGAGTCTCCTCAGATAAGATAAGATAAGATATCCTTTATTTGTCCCACAATGGGGAAATTTCAGTGTTGCAACGCACAGTTAAGAGAACAGCAAGAAACAGTAGCAGCAATAGAAGTACAGTTAAGTTAAAAATAGACAAACTCTATATCTATATCTATAAAGATAAGGATTATAAAACTATGTATAATATAAATTGCTATCTAAAAACTATATATACAATAAATTACTATCTTACATTTCACAGTATTGCACAGGGTCCCAGTATTGCACAGGCAGCAGAGTTAGCAGTGTTCATTGTAAAGTCTGACAGCAGCAGGAAGGAAAGACCTGCGGAACCTCTCCTTCACACAGCGAGGGTGGATCAGTCTGTCACTGAAACTGCTCTCCAGAGCAGACAGGGCCCTGAAGAGGGTGAGACTCCAGGTCCAGAGCAGACAGGGCCCTGAAGAGGGGGAGACTCCAGGTCCAGAGCAGACAGGGCCCTGAAGAGGGGGAGACTCCAGGTCCAGAGCAGACAGGGCCCTGAAGAGGGGGAGACTCCAGGTCCAGAGCAGACAGGGCCCTGAAGAGGGTGAGACTCCAGGTCCAGCATAGAAGTGAATCTGGCCAGAACCCTTCTGTCCCCCACCTCCTGCACCGAGTCCAAGGCACAGCCCAGGACAGAGCTGGACTTCCTGATGACTTTGTCCAGTCTCCTCTTGTCCCTCTCTGTGATGCTGCTGCTCCAGCAGACCACACCGTACAGGATGGCTGATGCCACCACAGAGTCGTAGAAGGTCCTCAGGAGTGGCCCCCTCACTCCAAAGGACCTGAGTCTCCTCAGGAGGTAGAGCCTTCTCTGGCCCTTCCTGTACATTGCATCTGTGCAGATGTGAGTGTCCGGGCTTCGCTCAGCGCTCTGTCTGATTGACGGTGTTTGTAGTTGTGAATGTGGCACTGTTGCCTTTTACTTGAACATGTTTCGAATCGATTTCAGTCGTAAACATTGATTTTTCTTTCTTTCTGGTTAAACACGGCCCATAGAGACTTGCTGCTCACGCCGTACACAGTGGGAATGATGTGGGTGCAAGTTCAATACAGAATTTTACGTTTTTGTCTCGTAAACTTCAAACAAACATACAGTATATATCTACGTGCCTTTGAATAACTTCTATTCATCTTATTTTGCGTAGTTTGAACAAGCTAATTACAGCCTACTAGTCTTTATTACGGATTCATTCAAGTAATTCAGGTTTAAGTATGACTTTATTTTGTTTTTACTTTAATTCTCATCAGGGAAAAAAAGATGAACTGAGGAAAACTATGGCAAAGTATTTTTGTTGGCGACGCTAGCATGGAATCCAAGGTTTTCTGAGAAGTTAACAAGTTAAAAAATAAAAAAAAACAGGCCTTCTTTATTATTCTGAATGTCCTCCTGAAATTTGATTCTCACTTTCTGATTTCTCCATGAACAGAAAATGATGAAGGACAATAACTTGGTGCGACACTTGGATGCGTGTGAGACAATGGGAAATGCCACGGCCATCTGCTCCGACAAGACCGGGACTCTAACTACCAACCGCATGACCGTGGTGCAGGCTTATGTCGGTGAGAGACGGGATTTAGACGATTTTATGTTTAATACATCATCAGTGAGAGTTGGCGACATAAAAAAGTTTATTTTGTAATGTAGAATATTGGTGTAAAAATGCTATCACTGAATAAATGTATGGACAATTCTGTTAATCATTTCAATAGTTTATATGCCTCAAATGTCATATATTGTGCACAGTGACTCTTGTGAGCTTTAAGGTAAAAGTTCTAAGCTGTTTCCTCCGCAAAAACATTTGTGGAGTTGTGTTTCATTCACACATGTTTGAGTAACCCAGTCTGTGTACACGTCCAAATGCTCTGTTCCACCTTGTGATGTCATGAAGTGGTAGTTTTCAACATTTTACCTTTTGTCAAGTAGCAGTCCAGGGCTCAAATGGCCCAAATGATTCTAGTGAAAGTGTATAGAGTTTAAAAGCAAAAGGGGAGCACTTCCTGTATTGCCCCAAGACATCACGAGGTGGAACAGAGTGTTTTCTGTTGGAATCTGCGGGGTTTGTGTGTTAAACGTGTGGATAAAACAAAACACAACTCCAGGTCTGTTTGTGATGAGGAAACAACATTAGAACAGAGATCAGAAAACTGTGTAATATATGAGGTCCTTAAATGTTGGCACCTGGTTTAGATCTGGTTTAGACCTGGTTTAGACCTGGTTTAGACCTGGTTTAGACCTAGTTTAGACCTAATTTAGACCTGGTTTAGACCCAGTTTAGACCTGGTTTAGCTTCAGATGTGTTGCTTTTTGCATTGGGGGTTGTTAGTCAAATGCACCCTGGCACAGTCCTGGTTTAGTTCTGTATTGGTTCTAGTTTAGGCTTGAGTTTAGTCAAGGAATCAGGTACAAAAGGATGGGAGTTTGGAGTAGCTTTATCGATTCATCAATTCCTATTAGTGATATGGTACCTTGACTATTTGCTTTTCAGTTTCTTATACAAATATTGTGTCTTTATGTATCCGCTTTAGTAAGGGTATATTTTCTCATTTTTCTGAATACATTAAAACTTTGCTGCATACGTAAAAGCGTCAGAGGTAAGAGTGAAAGCGTCCACGTGCTGTGTGTCTGTGCTGTTCCAGGGGACGTGCACCTCAGAGCGATCCCAGACCCAGGGCAGATCAACCCCAAATCTCTAGATCTTCTGGTCCACGCTATCTCCATCAACAGCGCCTACACCTCCAAGATCCTGGTGAGTCTCACACAGACAGTGCTTTCTATACAGTCTTCAATCATTTTTTGGCATTTATTATTGGCCTTATTATTGGCGGTTCATGTTCTACAGTCGTGGCCAAAAGTTTTGAGAATGACACCAAATATTCCATTTTCACAGGGTCTGCTGCTTCAGGGTTTTTAGGTGTTTTGTCAGATGTTTCGATGGTTTACTGAAATATAATTACAAGCATTTCATCAGCATCAAAAGCTTTTATTGACAATTACACTGAGTTCATGCAACAAGTCAATATTTGCAGTGTTGACTCTTCTCTTTCAAGACCTCTACAATTCTCCCTGGCTGCTGTCAATCAACTTCCGGACCAAATCCTGACTGAGGCCGTCCATTCTTACATAATCAATGCTTGGAGCTTGTCAGAATTTGTGGGGTTTTTTTTGTCCCATCGCCTCTTGAGGATTGACCACAAGTTCTCAATGGGATTAAGATCTGGGGAGTTTTATGGCCATGGACCCAAAATCTTTGTTTTCTTCCCCGAGTCATTTAGTTATTACTTTTGCTTAATGGTAAGGTCCATCCTGCTGGAAAAGGCTTTGTTCATCACCAAACTGCTCTTGGACGGTTGGGAGAAGTTGCTCTCAGAGAACGTCCTGGTACCATTCTTTACTATTGTGGCACGGTGGCTGAGTGGCAACACTCAGGCCTCACAGCAAGAAGGTTGCGGGTTCGATCCCCGGGTCGCCCGGGCCTTTCTGTGTGGAGTTTGCATGTTCCTCCCCGTGTCTGGATGGGTTTCCTCCGGGTACTCCGGTTTCCCCCATCAACCTAAAAGATGAAAAATAGCCGTCTGGCTAATTCTGGCATATTTACATGTAAATGTTGATTAATGTGCACTGTCCCATAAATAAATAAATTAAATAAATAAATACTCATGGCTGTTTTTAGGCAAGATTGTGAGAGAAGCCACTCCCTTGACTGAGAAGCAACCCCACACATGATGGTGTCAGGATGCTTTACTGTTGGCATGAGACAGGACTGATGGTAACGCTCACCTGGTCTTCTCCGAACAAGCTTTTTTCCAGACACCCCAAACAATGGGAACGGGGATTCATCAGAGAAAATGACTTTACCCCAGTCCTCAGCAGTCCAATCCCTGTGCCTTTTGCAGAATATCAGTCGGTCTCTGATGTTTTTTCTGGAGAGAAGTGGCTTCTCTGCTGCCCTTCTTGACACCAGGCAAGACAACTTTAAGAGACGGTCCTGGTGCTTGCTGGAGTTTCTTGGCAACAATTGAACCTCTCTCCTTGAAGTTCTTGATAATCCAGTAGACGTTGACTGAGGTGCAATCTTACTAGCTGCTATAAATTTCCCTGTTATGCCCTTTTTTGTGCAATGCACTGATGACTGCACATGTTTCCTTGCACATAACCATGGTTAACAGAAGAGGAACAATGATGTCAAGCACCATCCTCCAGTGTCCAGGTGTCCAGTCTGTTATTCTAACCAAAATCATGACAGGCCGATCTCCAGTCTTGTCCTCATCAACACCCACACCAGTGTTAAAGGAGGAATCTTTAAATTGATGGTGGCTGGTCCTTTTGTGGCAGGGCTGAAATGCAGTGGAAAAGAGGGACTTTGCAATTAATTGCAGTTGAGCTGATCACTCCTCATAACATTCTTGAGTATATGCAAGTTGCCATAATAAATACTGAAGCAGCAGACTTTGTGAAAATTAGTATTTATGTCATTCTCAAAACTTTTGGCCACAACTGTAGAATTTGAAGCTGTGATCATTTCTGATGGTGGACAGGGGCCAGCTCCATTGGAGATTTTTGAAACACGTATTCAAACTTCTGATCCATAAATGTTTCTCCTTCTCATGATTGTTTGGGATCAGCTCCACAAACCTGTCATATTAAGCAGAGATGTCCCGATCAAGATTTTTGGCTTCTGATCGGATCCTCTTTTTTAAAAGAGTGGTCTTTCTGATACCGATCCGATACCTCTGCCAGTGTTTGCTGTTGTGGCTTTGCCGCTTGGCGCTTGTAAAGCTCAAACTCATCGAGATGCTTCTTTTGTAAGTGATAAATCAAATTGGTCGTGTTAAAGTGGCTCTGCTGTTTCCCCCAGGAGAAGCTGTTTGTTTGCAGCGATTGCGTCGCTGTTTGACTCATTGACTCATTTCGCTCATTCTGTTGTACAGTTGTCCCTCATTATAACATGGTTCACCAGATTTTTTTGGTGCAATTTTGCATGCTTTTTTTTTTACAGTGTATAAACATGGTGTTCTGTGTTCTGATTGGCTAAGGGAGAATGATGAATACAAAACAGTGTCAACAGCTCCCCATAACTATGTTTTTCACCCCCCCGCTCCTCAGTTTAGATTGCAGCCGATTTGCGCAGAGCAAATAATGGCACTTTCTGAAGCTTTCTCCTGACAGAGAAGAGGCTGCACTTTGCATCAGTTTTTGTTTCATGTGGACAGGCCCATTAATCACAAAGATATGAACCATAAACCAGGTCAACAAATCTGCATCTGACACAGAGCACCAGACCTGTCTCCTGTTCAGTTTAAACTAGGGATTCTATAGTGTAGCAATACATAAGATTTGAAAAACCATAGCTGCACTACCCTGATGCACTGAGGACAAACTAATGACACACAGACACACACCGACTGGGGCAGGGCACAAATGTTCCGTATTGGACGAGTCATCCCGAGGTTCTAATGTTGGTTCCTCATCACAAACACACCTAGAGTTGTGTTTTGTTTCATTCACACAAGTTTAACACAAACTCTGCATATTTAGGCTGAGTTCTCTCAAAGAAAAAACACTGTTCCACCCTGTGATGTCATGTGCCTCACTGTGTTTTTAAACCTCATCCACCATTATAATCATTTGGGCAGTTTCAGCCCTGGAATTGCTCATGCCTACTGAACAAAAGGTAGCTGTTAACTAGAAAACTACTGCTTCATGACGTCATGAGGTGGAACAGAGCATGTTGAGCTTTAAAGATGTACAGACAGACCTGGTGTTGTGTTTTGTTCCCTCTCAGCCCCCAGATGTGGAGGGTGGTCTGGCCAAACAGGTGGGGAACAAGACAGAGTGTGGTCTGCTGGGCTTTGTCCTGGACCTGAGGCAAGACTATGCACCAGTGAGAGAGCAGGTCCCTGAGGAGAAACTCTACAAGGCAAGTGCTGGTTTAGACTTGGTTTAGTCCTGGTTTGGTCCTGGTTTAGTCCTGGTTTGGTCCTGGTTTAGTTCTGGATTAGTCTTCCTAGTTTAAACCTAGTTTAGTCCCACTATACTGCTGACTTAGCCCTGGTTCAGTCCTGGATTAGTCCCAGTTTAGTGCCTGGTTTAGCCTTGGTTTATTGCTGTTTTAGTCCCAGTTTAAATCCTGGTTTAGTCCCTGTTTAGTCCTGGTCCAGTCCTGGCATAGTCCTGATTTAGTCCTGTTTTAGTCACTGGTCTAGTCCTGATTTAGTCCTGGTTTAGACTTGGATACAGGAGGATGGGAGGTCATCTGACACAGGTGTGCATTATGTTCCAGGTTTACACATTTAACTCTGTGCGTAAGTCCATGAGTACCGTGATCAAACTGTCCGACGGCACGTTTCGTCTCTACAGCAAAGGAGCCTCAGAGATCATGCTCAAAAAGTCAGTTCACATGTTTGTTTTTTAACAAAAGTGAAACATGATCAGAAGCTCATGTTTTCCTGTGTTTTTCTCTTCAGATGTTCATATATCCTGGACCCCAATGGAGAGCCGCGCAGTTTCCGCCCCCGAGACAGAGACGAGGTTGTCAAACAGGTACAAGAGCATCACAACAAGCATTTCATATTGTCTGGATAAAGCTTTTGTGTTGATTTACTCACAGTGGGAAGAGAAACCACAACTTTTACTCAAGTAACTAGTAAATACTGTACACTATACAGTAGATTACTCAAGTAGGAGTGAAAGTATCATGTCTGAAAAACAGTTTGCAGTGCTCCAAAGTTATTCCTCACTGACATTATGATTCTGAGCATCCTAATGATTCACCACAATGAGTTTATAAGCATGAGTTTTGATGTCACGGTTAAGCTAACAACTACCATACTAACACACACTTCCTGATTATCTCCTGATTATCTGACAATAAAACGCTTCATAATTAGATGTAGAGCATACACAGTGGACTTATTTTGACCTCAAGAGTTGCTTATATAATATATCTACTGGAGCATTTTGGACATTTTGCTCAAATACATGGGGGAAAAAATCAGGTATAGGCTCTTTAACTCAATTTCACAAGAAAGGCTACATTCCAGCACAATCCTGCACAAACATGAGACTGATCAATTATGCACAGAGCCCGGAACACAGGAAGAAACAATGTTCTCATCTCATTCACTTCTCCTGTGCCTGGAGTAAAATCATTTCCACAACTTTGTCCCATGGAGCTGTGCCTCATTTCTTATTTAGTTCAGTGTCTGTGGGCTGTTCCAGAATGATGTTATAAAAGGAAAGAAATGAGAAATCAAATTAAATCAAATGATCGTCCAGAATTGTGTAAACTGTGCTGGGACTTCACGCACGCTTGAACCGAAATTGTAATTTGTATGGAATGAATTTTTTCCTAATTTGATTATTTTGTCTGTTCTTCTACATGTGTTTAAAATCTGAACTGTGAACTAGGCTTGTCAAAAGTATAAAAAATCACATACTAAGCAATACTACATGGAGCATTATGGAACCTACCTGGACCACTGAGGGATTACACAGATAGAAGACCACATGGAAATAGAAAAGAAAGTACTACTATTTAATGATGACAAATAACATTCTATTGTTTAAAAAAACTACCATCACTAACTAACAGAACTAACATCAAGGACCATGTTGTCCACCCTCCTGTGGGCTCACCACCTGCAGAGGGGTTCATAGGGGGGGGGTCAGGTGCTATGAGTATTGGCAGCAAGCTGCCCCCGCGACCCAGCCGGATTAAGCGGGAGAAGATGGATGGATGGATGTTTAAAAAAACAATATTTTTATTATCATCATGGTATTGGAATTGGTTTGAATATCAAGTCTATTCCTCAAAATCTTGTTTGAAATAGTAGTACACTCCTGCCTCCGATGTGGCTCCCATTTCTTCTCCCCGAGTTCAGAGAGGCATGACCTGACGTGTGTCTTGTCAGTGTCAGATCGTAACCACCAAACATCAGCAACGCTACGGTAACAGCCGATAAACCAGAGCATGAGGAGCAGAGGAGTGACGGACACAGAGACGTAACAAACAAACTCGGGATAAAGAGAAAATAAAGACTTTATTCCTCACCTCTCGTAAAGTGGTAAATTTAACCTGCAGAATCTCATCCACGTTCATCTTTTTGTGACTCCAGTCCACAAAACGATGCTGTGAATCCAGTTTTAGGCATTCTTTAAAAGTAAAAAGTCTTGATAGTTCTTCTGTGTGTCTGTTTCCATCCACACAGTGAAGTGAAGCTGAAGCTTTTAAAGACTCACATCTTGTTGAAGGGAAATTAGATCCACTGCAATTTGCGTATCAGCCCAATAAGGGAGTGGAGGATGCAAAACTTTTTTTATTGAACATTGTCTATAAGCACCTTCAAAATGCCAAGGCATATGTGAGACTTTTATTTGCGGACTTTTTCTCTGCTTTTAACAAAATGCAGCCCCATGTCCTGATTCAAAGACTGGCTTCAGATTTTAATCTCCCTGACCAGCTTCTTTTATTGATTTTAAACTTTCTCACCGACTGGGTCCAGCGTGTTTTTCTCAGTGGACGATTGTCTCCTCCCTCTATCTCTAACACTGGATCACCTCAAGGTTGTGTGCTGTCACCTCTCCTTTTTATTTTGTACACAGACAGCTGCAGATCCTCAGAGGAAAACAGATTCCTCATCAAATTTTCGGATGACACGGTCCTGGTGTCACTACTTTCAGGATCTGAGGAGAATCATGGCCCTGCGCTGGGGCAGTTTGTCAAATGGTGTGAGGACAACTATCTGGATTTAAATGTTGCTAAAACCAAGGAGGACGGTGGCACGGTGGCTGAGTGGTAACACGCATGCCTCACAGCAAGATGGTTGCGGGTTCGATCCCCTTTCTGTGTGGAATTTGCATGTTCTCCCCATGTCTTCCTCTGGGTACTCCGGTTTTCCCCATCAACTCAAAACATGCCAGCACCCTTATGAACTAACATCAAGGACCATGACGTCCTGTGGGCTCCACTCACAGAGGGGTTCATAGGGGGTCAGGTGCTATGAGGATTGGGCAGCAAACTGCCCCCACAACCCAGCTGGATTAAGCGGGAGAAGATGGATGGATAAAACCAAGGAGATGGTGATTGATTTTAGAAGCGCACCTTCTCACAGTGTTAGTGTCATCCACAGTGATGTTGTCGAAATTGTCGACAGTTACAAATATCTGGGCACTGTGTTGGACAATAAACTGAAATTTGACCTAAACATTGAAACCATTGTTAAACGAGGGCAGCAGAGAATGTACCTGTTGAGAAAACTGAACTCTTTTCATGTAAACAAAACTATTCTCTTCTTATTGTTCTTTTATTGAAAGTCTGCTCACTTTCTCCATCATTTGCTGGTTCTGTCCTTGAAGGATAAAAACAAACTGCAGAACATAGTAAATACCTGCTCAAAAATCATAGGGGTCAAACTGAGGGAGCTGCATTCTCTGTGGGAGGAGCGAGTGCTGAGCAAAGCCAAGTGTCTCCTGGCTCAGCCCCTCCATCCTCTGACTCCTGACTTTACCTTGATGCCTTCAGGATGTCGTTTTTATGCTCCAGTACGGAAGACTAACCGGTTCTCCAGTTCTTTTGTGTCTTCAGCTATTAAATTGCTAAATTCTGAGGGTCGTGTTTTTTGAGGTTTTGCACTGTCATATGTATATTGTTCTTATATTGTTCTTTGAGTTCCACTTGTGTCTGTAATGGTCTGACACAGTGTGTTTGTGCATGTGAGAAGTGAGAACTGCTCTGTGAATGCTGCAAATGAATTGCCCTCTGGGATCAATAAAGTTTTCTGAATCTGAATCTGAATCTGAAGCTGCAGATCAGCGACAGTGACTCTACTTCCTGTGGACTTTATTGCCAAACTTTTAAAAATTCAGTATCTGAAGTATTGCTCCACATTTCACAAATAATAATAACACAGTTTTGACTTGGATCGAAACTCAAAGTGCAGAGTCTGATCTTTGAACACTTCAGAGTCTCAGAGCGAGTGGTTTTACTATAGACAAACTGGAAACAGCTGACGCCATCGCGCTCACAGCTTTTGTAGCTGTTTTACATAGACATGTCCCTTTGCAGTTTTTGTGATCGGCCTTTAGTTTCCTTCCATTGTGTCTGCTGTTGTGCCTGATGTTGTGGCTTTTTGTGGGGCAGGTGATAGAGCCCATGGCCTGTGAGGGGCTGAGAACCATCTGCATCGCCTACAGAGACCTGTCTCCAAACCCAGAGCCTGACTGGGAGAACGAGGCCGAGATCGTCACTGAGCTCACCTGCATCACTGTGGTGGGCATAGAGGACCCCGTCAGACCTGAGGTAAACTATAGACACAACTATATGGATAACACAAGAGGTATAAACCAGGGACTAAGCTGCATCACTGTGGTGGGGATAGAGGTATAACTGCAAAACACATTCAAAAGACACTCTTTGCTCCTATGAGTGAATGTCTTGAGTATTCTACTGAACCACAGTGCTCCAGAGCAGCTGTACTTCCATGCGTTAGTTCCACTGCCGGCTCCAGTCCCTGCACACACACATGCTGGTGTGTGTGTACATATATATCTTGCTGATTCTTCTTGTGCTCACAAGCAGCACTATATGTACCTGTTACATGTTTGAATGTATAGATGTTTGTACAGGGCTTAGAGCATTAGTCCACAAATCTAAAGGTTGGCAGTTCAATCTCCACTGGGCAAGTGTGTTCTGTCCTAAGTGTAAGTGACGAGTGAGTGTGATGGAGGCTGCATTTGCTTGTTGACACAAGCGGACATTGTTTTTAGTTCTTGTCCCCTGCTGCAGAGTTTTATATGCTGACAGTTCATAAGGAGATGATTTCT
>CM068345.1:41895139-42110139 GCA_034769755.1 Odontamblyopus lacepedii | reverse complement strand
ATACAGGTGCAGGGACTGTGTGCTGCTCATTACCTTTTTGTCCCTAGTATCACTTAAGATGGCTCTTTAGACAAAAATATGCTGTTATCAATTTGTTTAATTATAATATCCTTAATGATTCTGATGTCATAAAAACCTACCTACAAAAAACCTACCTATAAAGAACATTTTATATTTATTAGTGCTGTCAAGCGATTAAAATATTTAATCGCGATTAATCACACGAATGTCATAGTTAACTCACGATTAAGCGCATTTTAATCGCAGATTTTTGACACATGAAAAACCATTGTAATTCTCTTATCAGCACAGAAAAGTGAATGGGCTTTGTAAAAATGTTTTAGTTTTATCTATCGAACCATCCTTCCGTGTTTTTAATCGAAACTTCCCGTTCAGAAGTGTTTCTTTTGCTTCTGTCAAGTTGGCGCAGTCTTGGCTGGTGTTGCTCTAGTTGAGTTCTTCTTTGTTTGATATTTGGAAACGTATCGCTCCGTACCGCCACCATGTGTACGGGTGTGATATTACAGTCTGTAGTTTTTCTAACGTTCGTGGCAGTTTAAAAAGCTTATAGAAAAACTACATCAGGTCACACAGCGTTAATCAGCGTTAAAAAAATTATCGCCGTTAAAATGAGCTTGAGTTAACGCGATAATAACGCGATATTTTTGACAGCACTAATATTTATATATCATAACTTTATATTTGATTTCACCTCATTTTAAAATCATTTCGAGTAGACCTTGCTAAGTGCCTGTGTCACTGTACTTCTTGGTAAACACTGGTGTAGGGGTTAGTAAACAGAAGAGAGTAAACAGAGTTGTGATGTAATGGACAATGAGCTTTTATTAATACAAAAAATGAAAGTTTGTACTCAATCTACTGCAGCTAATTACAATATATAGACTAACATATAGCATAGTTTTCAATGACAACGCTTTCCCTCCTCTCTGTCCATCTGATTCTGTTGCCTAAATCTCCTGACACATGGATTTTCAGAACACATCCAGTTTACTGTAAACTCATTATTCCCCTGAGGAGAGTCCTGGATTTCTTGTTTTGTGCAAACCCACAATAACACTATCTCATTTCATGAACGTCACCATATGTGCACATATGTAGGACTACCATGTGATTCTCTCTAACCTTCAGGTCAGAGGGCTATTGCTGTGCAGCATTTAGAACATCATGATTACAATAAGTAGACCTCCTGTCTTTCAATTAATACCTATACAATTACAGAGCCCAGTTTCTGTTGTTAACTTGGTCTATTGAACTGCCCTGAGTGTGGGCTCATATTCCCAGAATCATACAGGACCATAACGTTCACACCTCTGGGTCTCACCTGGCCACACCTAATATTTCCTTAGTTTGTTTTGATTTGGGTTTGATGATGGAGTTATGATTTGGAGACTGCTGGTGTCTGAGTCCTCCATTTTTGTTTAAAGAAGGATTCTCTTTTTTTATTTTTTTTTATTTTTATTTTTTTACAAAAATAGCCTCTTTATCTCCCCTCTCAAACCAGTTCTTCTCTCTGGCTCAGATCTGTACCTCACTGTCCTCAAACAAGTGGCCCGTGGCTTTTAGGTGCAGATGTACAGCAGACTGAGGTCCTTTTAGGTGCAGATGTACAGCAGACTGAGGTCCTTTTAGGTGCAGATGTACAGCAGACTGAGGTCCTTTTAGGTGCAGATGTATGGCAGACTGAGGTCCTTTTAGATGCAGATGTACAGCAGACTGAGGTCCTTTTAGGTGCAGATGTACAGCAGACTGAGGTCCTTTTAGGTGCAGATGTACAGCAGACTGAGGTCCTTTTAGATGCAGATGTACAGCAGACTGTTGTCCTTTTAGGTGCAGATGTATGGCAGACTGTTGTCCTTTTAGGTGCAGATGTACAGCAGACTGAGGTCCTTTTAGGTGCAGATGTACAGCAGACTGAGGTCCTTTTAGGTGCAGATGTACAGCAGACTGAGGCCCTTTTAGGTGCAGATGTACAGCAGACTGAGGTCCTTTTAGGTGCAGATGTATGGCAGACTGAGGTCCTTTTAGATGCAGATGTACAGCAGACTGTTGTCCTTTTAGGTGCAGATGTATGGCAGACTGTTGTCCTTTTAGGTGCAGATGTACAGCAGACTGAGGCCCTTTTAGGTGCAGATGTATGGCAGACTGAGGTCCTTTTAGATGCAGATGTACAGCAGACTGAGGTCCTTTTAGGTGCAGATGTATGGCAGACTGAGGTCCTTTTAGGTGCAGATGTACAGCAGACTGAGGTCCTTTTAGGTGCAGATGTACAGCAGACTGAGGCCCTTTTAGGTGCAGATGTACAGCAGACTGAGGTCCTTTTAGGTGCAGATGTACAGCAGACTGTTGTCCTTTTAGGTGCAGATGTATGGCAGACTGTTGTCCTTTTAGGTGCAGATGTACAGCAGACTGAGGCCCTTTTAGGTGCAGATGTATGGCAGACTGTTGTCCTTTTAGGTGCAGATGTACAGCAGACTGAGGCCCTTTTAGGTGCAGATGTACAGCAGACTGAGGTCCTTTTAGGTGCAGATGTACAGCAGACTGAGGCCCTTTTAGGTGCAGATGTACAGCAGACTGAGGTCCTTTTAGGTGCAGATGTATGGCAGACTGAGGTCCGCTCTGGCTCTCCCGTCTGTGCTGGTTCATCCTCTTGTGCAGTGGCTGTTTTCTTTTGCCAATGTAACATCACTGCAGTTTTCACTAGCCTGACTAGAGTAGAACACAGTGGTTTGTTTGTGGCTTAGAGGTAGAGTCAATGGCAGTTTTTCCTTTTGCCATGGATTCTACCTGGACGACTGAGGGATTGTCCACATAAATGTTTATATGTTTGTATAATGAGTCTTGTGCTTCCAGGACTCGCCGCTGAAGGCCGTGCAGATGCTGTGGGTGAACCTCATCATGGACACATTTGCGTCTCTCGCCTTGGCGACCGAGCCTCCGACAGAGGCACTGTTGCTACGGAAACCGTACGGCCGGAACAACCCTCTGATCTCACTGACCATGATGAAGAACATCCTGGGTCACGGGGTCTATCAGCTCGTCATCATCTTCACCCTCCTCTTCATCGGTCAGAGACAAATGCATACAAGTGACTTAACAATACAGGGTGTAGTGTGGAAATACTAGCACACCTATAGTTTAGACTGGAGACAGGACTCTCAGGTGGAGTTTGCTGTGGAACTGTCAGATGAAGATTTGTTGACCTGGTTTATGGTTCATATCTACATGAAACAAAAACTGGCACAAAGTTCAGCATGTTTTCTGTGAGGAGAAATAAACTACTGTAAAGTGAAATTCTTTGTTCACAATAGCTTCAGAAAATCTTGCCATTATTCAACCCCCAAAGACGTGATTGTTGTCAGGTGAAAGGACTTTAAGACTTAAGCTAGAACTGAAGAAGCAGCGTGGATGAGCTGCGAAGCGTATTCGATCTCAAAACTTTTGTCTAGTTGAATTTCTCCTTTAAGCCATATGATTAATACGACAAAACAAATAATGAGAAGGTTCAACATTAGTGGATCAGATGGTAGAATAGAGTTACACAGGTCCAAGCACAAATCAGCTCGCCCCTTGTAATTCCAGATAAATCAGCTCTTTATGGTCAGATTGTGTTCAAAACAAAGCTCAGATTAAAGTCTAATGTGAGTAACAGAGCTTTAGACAGTGCAGTCTCTACAGTTAGCCTCACAGCAGTTGATGAGCTCAGCTGCAGAGTGTCTATAAACTCGTGTGTGTGCTTGTGTTTCAGGCGAACGCATGTTTAACATTGACAGTGGCAGAAACGCTCCGCTCCACTCTCCGCCCTCAGAACACTACACCATCATCTTCAACACCTTCGTCCTCATGCAGCTCTTTAACGAGATCAACGCTCGCAAGATCCACGGAGAGAGAAACGTTTTCGACGGAATCTTCGGAAATCCCATCTTCTGCTCCATCGTCCTCGGCACCTTCGCTGTGCAGGTAAGTGCTAAAATCATTTTGGGCCTCATTCATGAAATGTTCTTATGAACACATTTATACTTAAGGCTTTCTTATGAACATTTGTGGTATTCACAAAACTTTTCTTATCTAAAAATGTTCTTCTGGCAGAACACAACCTACGACCAGTCAGGAGCACTCGTAAGAACAAAAAAATCTACTGTTTTAGAATATTATTACTCTGATAATGCAGATTAATGCAGATAAGATTCTCATTCCTCCATGACTGTATGTTATATATTTTCTTAAATTATTTCTTATAAACATTGTGAAATAATAATAATAATAATAATAATAATAATAATAATAATAATAATAATAATAATAATAATAATAATAATAATGACGTCCTCTTAAAGACACGGCAGCGTCAAGGCAGGGAAATTTGCACAAACATATTACAGTGTGATTCAATAACATTTATGAGGCGTTTCATAGAGCATGCTGTCTACTGGGTCTAACAGACTTTATATAGACTCAATACCACATCACCCCCTTATCACTCCTCTCTCCATAACTGCTGCACTGAGCCTCTTCATTTTGGTCTTATAATGTTCGTCTGAACCTGCGACACAGGATCCTGAATTTTTCATTTCTCTATCTTGTTCCTAAATCAAGATATGAGCATATATAATGGACCAATCAGACGCCTTCATTCCCCGAGGTCCCTCCTCCTAGCATTAGCAACAGGTTTGAGTGACAGCTAGTAGGTTTTGTTGCTAAGTAAGTTCCCTTCCTGTTTCCTGCCCCGATTCACTATTTTTTAAATAAAATGACAAAATATCTTAAACAGTTACAATAGGTAACGTTACTTGAAACTTAACTAGCATAATTTAACTAGCATAAAGTAAATGTAAAGTGAATTTTGTTAAATTGTTGTTCACGTAACAGAACATAGAACATAAATCAAATTAAACTTACTATTTAAAGATTGATGATAAAAGCTCAAATTTTCCTTCTTATTCTGAAGAATCAGTGAAATCCAGTGTCCTGCAGATGCAGAGTATCACCACTCTGAGGGCAGCACGTTTAATGGTTCTTGTGGTTGCTGATACTCGCGGTCGGATTTCCAAATATGGAGCCTGGCTCCAGATTCACTCCTATCACCGTGGCATCAGGAGCCTCATTTGAGCAGCGCTGACACTGTGGTGACACTCATATATACGGACTATGATGATAATAAGGCATGGTCTTCCTCATGCTCCTTTTCACCCATGTGTTGTCTTAACTGTAACATGCACTGTAGGTGTGAAAGTCGTGTGTGTGTTAGTGATGATGGTGGTCAGAGGGGCTGATGGCGTTGGTTGGATTGGCACCTGCGCTTCTGTCAGTGTGCGCCAGGGCAGCTGTGGCTACAACAGTAGTTTACACCACCGGGTCTGGAGTGAATGAACAATGCTCTGTTCATAATGCTCTGTAAAGTGTCTTTGGGGACATGGGTCTGTGAAAAGCGCTACAGCTGTTGTAAGGTGACCTTGGGTGTCCACAAAGGCGCCAAATAAATAAATACAATTTATTTTGTTCAAATACATTACCAAAATTTCATGGCTGAATAAAAACAAATGAATTAATGAAAACATTTATGAATATATGAATTTCAACAAAAAGGTGTGCATCACTCACAAAAAAACTGGCTAACATGTGACTGTAATGTTATTTGACAGGGACTTATTTAACAGCTTCTCTTACAGATTTTCGAAATCAAAAACTGGGACACCCCCGGTTTGGAGTGGTCGGTAATAATAAAATTGTGAAACGAGTGCGAAATTAAGGAAAATTGTTCTGCACCCTGCTTAATCATGGCTTATTCACGACTAACATGTGAGTCAGTTACATTAATGTCATTTTTAAGCAGCTTTTCTGTATTTCACATAAACAAATGACTATTTATACCTCTCTTTACTGTTGGTAGGCAACAAATCGGTCAAAAATATGCCTGGGACATTTTTTGTATAAAACTGGGACAAATCACTGGTTTTGGATAAATCTGCTGGGACATGGGACACAGTGCTAAAAACTGGGACTGTCCCGGGGAAATAGGGACGTCTGGTCACCCTATTTACAGCACAAATCAGTACCTCCTGTTAGCATCACAACCCCATGGAATGTTGATGACATCACCCGCATCAATATCATGCATTATTCAGTTACTCCTTATCCTTATATTTTGACATCCAGCCCTAACCCTGCAGAGCTCGCACTGATCTGTCTCTCTGAGCGGAGACCATCACATTATGAATGTGGAAACTCTGTCACTGAAAGCATCAAGCAACCACAACACTGCCCTGTGATTGAACGGGTCATCCAGTGGCTCCAGCCCAAACGCAGGAGTGCTACAAGACAAATGGATGTGATGAATGTATTTATATCACGTCTTGTGGAAGGTAAATAGAGGCAGTATGAAAGTAGTGTGTGTGTGTGAGCGATGATGGTGGTCGGAGGGACTGATGGTGCCCGCTGGATTGGCAGCTGCACTTCTGTCAGTCTGCCCCAGGGCAGCTGTGGCTACAACAGTAGTTTACACCGGTGGGCCTGGAGTGAATGAAGAATGCTCTGTAAATAATACTCTGTAACGCGTTTTTGTGGCATATTTGTGAAAAGCGCTTTATAAATAAACACTTACTTAAACTTACAGCGTAGGAGAAAAGCGCCACCTGTAGGATCAACTTGGACTGACAAAACTACCACCTCTCAAGTTTGCCTATTAGGGCAATTGTACAGTGACATGGGGAGAACATGCAAATGCCACAGAAAGGCTTCACTCGGTTCAGGGATTGAACCTGTGACAATGTGGTGATAGAGTCGTAACCCCTGTGGCCCATGCAGGTGACATGTTTGTCTCGGTCTACTGGTAAACATGATGTTTGTGTTCTCACAGAGTGAGAGTTCAGTTCTTATTCTTCAATCCATGTTTTTGTTCCAGATGGTGATAGTCCAGTTTCCATGACTCTGTATAACATGTTGTTGTATTTGTATTGTTCTTTCAAATGCTGATAGTGTAGTTTTATGTTTTAACACGTTTTCATTGTTGTTTCAGATTGTTATAAAACAGTCCTTATTCTGTACTGATAATACAACCTGTACTTTTATTGCTCTTTCATTTGGTGATAGTCCAGTTTTCATTACTTGCGATATTTTTGTATTTGTATTGTTCTTTCAGATCGTGATAGTCCAGTTCTATATTGTAACTCATGTTCTTATTGTTCTTTCAGATCGTGATAGTCCAGTTCTATATTGTAACTCATGTTCTTATTGTTCTTTCAGATCGTGATAGTCCAGGTTTATATTGTAACTCATGTTCTTATTGTTCTTTCAGATCGTGATAGTCCAGTTCTATATTGTAACTCATGTTCTTATTGTTCTTTCAGATCGTGATAGTCCAGGTTTATATTGTAACTCATGTTCTTATTGTTCTTTCAGATCGTGATAGTCCAGGTTTATATTGTAACTCATGTCCTTATTGTTCTTTCAGATCGTGATAGTCCAGTTCTATATTGTAACTCATGTTCTTATTGTTCTTTCAGATCGTGATAGTCCAGGTTTATATTGTAACTCATGTCCTTATTGTTCTTTCAGATCGTGATAGTCCAGTTCTATATTGTAACTCATGTTCTTATTGTTCTTTCAGATCGTGATAGTCCAGTTCTATATTGTAACTCATGTTCTTATTGTTCTTTCAGATCGTGATAGTCCAGGTTTATATTGTAACTCATGTCCTTATTGTTCTTTCAGATCGTGATAGTCCAGTTCGGGGGTAAGCCGTTTAGCTGTGCTCCTCTGAACATGGAGCAGTGGCTCTGGTGTCTGTTTGTGGGAGTGGGAGAGCTGCTCTGGGGACAGGTCAGAGGGCACATTATTTCGTCATATTATACATTATATTCAGTCATATCGGACACTATTTCTGATGAAATATCTGATGACATTTAAGTTTTAATATCAAACAATCCGTGTTATTTATTTAATATTTATGTAAAATCCCTCAGTTGTCCAGGTAGAATCCACGGCAAAAGCAGAAATTCAATTGAAATTCATCTGCACAAAAGATTATTTTTTCCAGTTTATACATAAATAGAATAAATAAACATTTGTCCAGTTGACAAATAGATTTTTTCCTTTTGCCGTTATTTAATATTAATACATTATATGCACATTACTTATTTAGCTGATACTTGGAATAATCGCAACTAACTTACTTAGTGTTTGTGTTGGAAAAAAAGCAACTACCGAATGCACAGAGGTGGGTAGAGCAGCCAGCAGTTGTACTGAAGTACTGTTACTGTGGTACTTTTTCTTCCAAATATTATTACTTGTGGAAATACAAACTGTCAGGACAGAACATCTGATTTTTACAGACAGGACGGACACAAAAATGAGATAAAGTAAATCAGATCTGAAGGAGCTCTGCAAGAAAAACAAAGGTTCAGATCATTTCATATTCTCACATAAAGCTTTGGTCACTTTAGGCATGCTAACAGTGGTTACATTCTACATTATATTACTCTAGAAGAAGTACTGTTACTGTTACTTCAATAAAATATTACGCAAGTAGGAGTAAAAGCATCTTGCTAGAAAAGTACTCTGAAAAGTACAATTTCTCTAAAAGTTATTCAAGTAAGTAACTGAGCCATCCCCACGGCTGGTGTTGTTGTAGTTGATAGCCACAGTGCCCACGGAGCGGCTGCCCTGTCTGAAGGAGGCCGGGCTGGGTCTGGAGCCGGGAGAGGAGGAGGGCGAGGAGCTGGCCGAGGACGAAGAGGAGATCGACTGTGCAGAGAGAGAGCTCAGGAGGGGCCAGATACTGTGGTTCAGAGGCCTCAACCGTATACAGACCCAGGTACAATATATATACAATATAATAAATGAATATATAGATAGATAGATAGATAGATAGATAGATAGATAGATAGATAGATATAGAGGATAGGGTCTAGGATATTATCTATTATATATTATAATAAAAGCGTATGACACAGGTGTGATATATATAAACCTTTACTATAACAAAATACATATTCAACTGTATAATATATATAGTTATAGTATAACTTTGTATACATATGGCATAAGTATTCAAGTATAACTTGAATACATATGGCATAAGTATTCAAGTATAACTTGAATACATATGGCATAAGTATTCAAGTATAACTTGACAGTACACAGAACATAAGCACCCCAGAAAGTAAATGAAAATATCATGAATACTTGTCAAAATTACTTAATTTAAAAGTTTCACAGTTTGATGTACTCAAAAATCACAGTATTTAGGATTTAAAAAATAACTCTCTGTTTGTCCTGATTGTTTTATAAATATTTTCCCACTGAATTGCCAGACAGAGCTAACTGCAGATTTTACTCATTACAAGGAGTTCCTAAACCAAATGACTGTTAGTCTTTAAAAGTCCACTTTTCTGAATGTGCTGTTTTAACTTGTGTCTTTCTACTTGTGCCAAATAACCTGATGTTTCTCTCCATAGCACCATTAGATCAAAAGTATTCTAACTAACAGCCTTCTGTGGTATGTATCCAATGTGACAGTTCAGTTGTGCCTGACGCCCTGATCATGACCGTGTGCTTTTATGGGAGAAAACCACAATGTGATTATACTGGAATAACAATGGACATTTCCATTTGGAGATTTGATCTGAACACGTTTACACCAGAGTCCTGAATGACACAGGTCTAATGCTCCTGTCTTCTGATAAAGGCACTTTTGTTTGTGATTTGAACCATGTTTAAATGATCTCTTATCAAAGACATTCTCCAGACAGTGCACATGCTCACCTGTCCTGTCTGAACACTAAATAAAGCTAAAGTTACTTATGAAGAATAGATGTATAGGGTGGTTAATGAGGATATTTAAACAGATAAGACTCACCTGAATGTATACAGAACACCTAGAATTTATACATAGGGAGTAGCTGTTTTAGATGAGCTTTACACAGACGTGATCAGAATGAGTGAAGGCAAATAGACACAGAGACCTGATGGCATCAAGCAGTGGTGGTGAGATTTTTAAAGAACACATATTATGCATTCTTGCTCATACTTTTGGTCGTCATGGGATCATTATTTTATACTTTCTAACTTAAATATTGGCAGTGACATTTGGAAAATACAATGATAATAACAGTTGAAGTCTGTCCTCCATAAATACTATGCCATGTGCTCTCTATGAACACAGTTTGATTGCAGAACGAGTTTAGTGTTAATTTATGAACTTCAAGACCACGTAGGAAGTCCAGTTTGATTTGTGATGCCACAAAACAGTATTTTTGAGGCTCAGAGAACTTAGGATTAATGGACTAATTATCTATAATTATTTATTATATTATATTTATTAATTATAACATGCTTAAAAGTTAAAGATTACATTTTGCATATGTGTCCTTTATGCCTCTAAACAGGGTCTGGATGTTTTTGACAAGGAAAAAACACATGGAAAAAGTCAGTTTATCAGAATAGAGGAGCTAAAATGTCTAAAATGTTGAATCCTCTTGTCGACCCCCCTCACACACACACACACACACACACACACACACACTCTCTCTCTCACATGTACCTGTTGGGCTGACCTGGTGCTGCTGTTCTGTGTGTGTCCTGCAGATGGAGGTAGTGAGCACGTTCAAACGCAGCGGTTCGTTTCAGGGCGCCGTGAGGAGGCGCTCGTCTGTGCTCAGTCAACTTCACGACGTAAACACTCTCTCTACCCCCTCTCACGTGTCTCTGTCCGCCACAGCCAATCCCAGCTCAGCGGCGCCCCCCGGGAGTGAGTCCGCCAGCATGCACTCAGACACCACCGCAACCACACAGACACACCAGCAGGGGGAGCAGTTTTATATACAAGAGACGGGGCAGTCTGCAGGCAACACAGAGACTGCCTCATTTAGCTGAGAAAATAGCAAGTACTAGAAACATTCTTCAGCTGTAAAGGCTTACAATGTCCAATGTTTTTTTGTAATTTAAGAATAAATGATCAGTAAAAAATCTATTTGCTATGAATCTGCCTGTCTCTTACCTGGTGACACAGATAAAATTTCAAATCAAATTCTTACCCCCAAGGACATTAATAATAAAGCCTTATATCTGTATTGCACTTTACAAAATGGGTTAAAAATATAATGGTTACAATTAGAACTATCACCCCCATCTCAGTCTATAACACTTCAGGGCTATAGGAGGGTGGGAGGGCATCTGACACATGGGGATTTATATATATATATATATATATGGGAAGACAGGAGGGCATCTGATCTGATCTGACACAGGGATACAGGAGGACGGGAGGGCATCGGACATACAGGGAAATATATAGGACGACGGTAGGGCATCTGACACACTGCACACTCCTCCATGGCCCTGCTCCGGTCCCGGGACACTCTCTCTCTGCACTGCACGTGTTCTGCGGTCCTGGTTGTCTCCTCCTCTTCCGCTCGCTGCTCGTGTTTTACCCCTCTTTCTAAAACAGCATTTCGCCCCGGTTCCTGTGTTGATTTGTTGAATGTCTTTTGAATTTCAAAGCAGGAGGTGGGACTATTCCTCTCTTATTATTCATTTCAATAACTTTCATTTAAATTTGTAAAAATAATAATAAAAAAAACACATATTACAATTGCAAATTTAACTTAAACTTTTTAAAATATTTTCAAATTTGAGAGAAAAAGTGCCTCCTCTTGTGTTGGTGTTTCCATGTTTGTGAATGCGGTCAAGCGTTGTGGAGCATTGCGAAGATGTATTTTTTTTTACAATTTATTTCATGATTATTACTAGCCTCTGAATTATTTTCAACAATTTCCGATGAAACAGAATCAGGTTTTTCCAACTAAATATTGGTAAACCTTCGAGTATACAAGGCCCATTGGTCGGTGTTGTTAAGACTGTGATCGGTTAATTTTTAACAGTGTATTTACAGCGGCCGTGAGTTCTGGCTCTCCTGACGTCTGCAAAAATCTTTTCTTCTTATTTTCAAATCACTCTATTTGTTTTTCTTGTATCTATCCCGAGCTATTCCAGGTTTCCAGAAGTTGAAGTGAAGTCAGCTGAAATTTGCACCAAAATGTGTCCTAAAACACTGCAAAAAATGAATTTCTGCATGAGTTTAAATGACTTGAATTCCCAATTTTGATTTGAGTAATTTTGACAAGATTTATTTAGTAAGTTATGACTAATTCCATTGCATTTCCGACCAGTTGCAATGGATTTTTTTCTTATTTCAAGCTAAAATGTCAATTGAGTTAAGAAAGTTACACATAATAATAAATTATATATTTAACCTATGCCACAAAAAAAAACTTGAAATATGAAAAAACGAAATTAATTACGTAGAAAAATGTAGACATATTAAACAAATGTATTCTTTTCAATTTTACTCAAATAAATTGTGAATTGATGTGATTTTCGCTCATGGGGACATTCTTTTTGTTCAGTGCAGTCACAGAGTTCATACAGTGGGATTTAGATTGTAAACAATCTAAATCGCGGCTCTTAGATAAGCTTTCGTTTTTCATTTTTGTGTTTTTTTTCCCTTTCTTCTTCCCTTCTTCCATCATCACGTCCCGTTTGTCCCCGCCCCTCTTGTTTAGCCCCTCCCCCTGGTTTAGCCCCTCCCTCCCTGTTCATGTCCTTTTCTTCCTGTGTGTCAGTTCCGTGTGTGTGGGAGCGCGTGTGCATGTCGTAGTGACAGTTTCAGTGCGTCGGTGCATTTCTCTAAATGTTTGTGGCGTTGGGGCTTTGCGTGAGAGCTGCATGTGAGCGCTTGAGCTGCTCCTGGTTCTGCTTTTCTTTAATATTAGTTTGTTTTGACTTAGTTTTCTGAGGCTCCATCCCTCTCTCAGCCCCGGCCTCTTCTTTTGCTCCTCCCACTTTACCTCCTCCGTCCTCCATTTTAGGCTCCTTTCCTCCTCCTCAGAGCTGCACCGCTAAGCTCCATGCTAAGCTACATGCTAAACTACACCGCTAAGCTACACTCTAAGATACACCGATAAGAGTAGATTTAGACAAACTCATCAACCCAAGTGACTTTGGAAATCCATCCCTCTTTCCACGACTCACATGTGACTCAAGAATGGTGTGAGAATGTTCTTGTGTTCTAAACAGGAGTGTTTGGGAAGAGGGATGTTCTGCCAAATGAAAAGGAGAGATAGACTCAACACTTCCTTTTCCATTTTCCAAATAAACAGACTAGACTAGAAACAACCAGAGATGTCCCGATCCACAGACTCATGTCAGGATTGACTGATTGGATGATTCCCCAAAGACATTTGTCTTTATGTTGTGATGCTAATGCTAATGCTAACATGTATATGTCTAAAACTATACTATATGTTAAATCAGTTAAAAGTAATATTATGAAAACATTGGTATCGGGACCAGGTTGTCCAATACCAAGTTGTGAAAGAAGAGTATGGGATGGGGACATCGCAGTCAGAAAGTGTAAGTCTCTTCATTGTGTCATCCATCACACGTGTCTAATATGGAGGATGTAGTTTAGACACTGCCATATAAGGTACTGTCCTGGCTGCCATATTAGGTCCTGATCACTACAGTTAAACTGGTATATTAAAGTGAATGCCACTCACATGTGCATGTGTAGATTAAGTGTTGCCAGGCAGAGGTGGGTCTGGAGGTAAAGATATACTCTGGGACATTTCCTTCAGTAGAGTATGTACTCTGTGCTCCTGTCCCCCCTCTGCTCTGCTCTCGTCTCTAGTTCTTTGTCTCAGTTAAACAGGTTTAGACACATTTGTGTTTCATTCACTAAAGTCGATCTGTCTGTGGATCCTGTTTGTTTTCATTTGGTCTGTGCCCAGTGCAGACTGTGAAAAGGGGAGGGCTGTACAAGGGTAGGACCCGCCGATATATCAGCCGATATTGGCACTAGTTAGAGAAATCAAATCGACTGATAACACATCTTACATAGTGCAGATAGTGATATATACAGCCCACTCATGGGTACCCTGCTTCCTGATGCCTGTTCTAATGTTTCCTCATCACAAACAGACCTGGAGTTTGTGTCATTCACACAAGTTTAACACACAAACCCTACATAAATATTTAGAGTTCTTCTCTCAGACTGAAAACACACGGTTCCACCTTGTGATATCATGAGGTAATACAGGAAGTGCTCCACTGGGTTTTTAAACCCCACACACCTTCACTAGAATCATTTGGCTGATTTCAGCCCTGGAGATGTCAATCTTTACTGATCTAAACATAAAAGGAGCTGTTCACTTGAAAACTATCACTACATGACATCACAAAGTGGAACAAAGTATTTTGAGCTCCAAAGATGTAGGCAGACTAATAAAGCAGGATTACTCATACATGTGAATGAAACAAAACCCTATGTTTTTTAATAAGGAAACAATATTAGAACGTGGCTTAAAGTTCTGTGTAATCTAGGACCTGTAAAGAATAAGGAAAGGCCCATTGTTCCTGATCAAGTGTCCCGTATACACACTGTGTTACTTCATTACACAGTGGATCTCCTTAAAACACAGTAGTTGAACGTGTACTCAAGTATAAACCTAGGCTAGGACATGACCTCATCGCTCTCCGCTTCTGTCTGTGTTTCTGTTGCTGTTTCTCCATCTGTAGATTTGCACACAGCCTCTACCTTTCCGCCATTTTGTTTTGTAACATTCAAGTTTTTCCATCTAGCACTTCTGAAAGAGCCAGCAGGGAGAGAGGGATGAGGAGGGAGGGATGAGCAGAGATGTTTTTGCATATATATATATTTGTTATTTGGTTTAACAACAGTAGATTTCATGGAGGGAGGAGGGGAGAGGAGTAACAGTGGTCTGAGCTCCTGGCAGCTCCGTTCACTGTGTGGGCGTTCTATACTCGAAAGTTTACAGAAAATCAAAATGAAAACAAACGTGACGAGGCGGCCATTTTCTGACGCAGAGGCCATTTTGTGATGCGCAGGCCATTTTGAAGCATGTTGTTTTTCTGTCCGAGGCTCTTTGGAAAAACAGAACTGCACTGAACCTGAGCTTGACCGCCTGTCGATCATGAACAGGGCGCGTTCATGGGACATGTTTTGAATGGGTTTTATTAAAAATCAAGATGGAGGAATGGTTTTGGTGCTATTTGTAATCATTGGGCCTATCCACATAAACATGCTGAACGAACTAGAGTAATACAATATACCAGATTTCAAATTGCTAAAATAATATACTCAGATTCAACAATTGTGGATTATTAATTTTAAAATCTCAGGCTTAAATTTGGTTTTATTTGCTAGGGGGGGAAAAAAAAGATGATATGAATAGTACTATGCCATATTTTAAATTTAATTATTGGTAATTAGTTGGTCCACATAAAACAAATCTATTTAAAATTAAGTATACCAAATTTCACACTGATAAAATAAAATACTTAGATTCAATAATTGTGGATTAATTAAAAATTGTTTTTTAAAATCATTTTTATTTGCTAGTAAAAGATATGAATAGTACTGTCATATTTTCATATTTTCCATTTAATTATTGGTACTTAGTTGGTCTAAATAAAGTGAATCTATTTAAAAAATATACATATTTATTTATTTTAAAAAAATTACTTAAAGTCAACTAAAGTTGTCTGAGTTATATTGACTCTTGTTCTTTAACACACCAAGTTGTAGCCACTTCATTTGCACAAAAGGATTAGATTTGTGGAGTTTATAGCCTCAATATGAAATTTAAAACTGACTTAATATAAAACATGTATAAAACAATAGTAAATAATAATAGATTTTTAATTTTTTTGTTTTGATCTTTCAATCTAAATCTGGGCTTTTCCTGTTCTCCATCTTGGTTTTTGTCTAATTTCTGTTTCATGAACACAGCCTCTCACTCCAATGTCTGTTTAAGCTGTTTGGAGCTGTCCGCACCATGGGCCATTTGCTTCTTTCTCCTCTTGATTTATTTGGGGTTATTTTTGGGGGGGGGGGGGAGGGGGGGGTTGCATGGACCGACTGCGAATGTGACCTCTGCACGGAGACACTACACACCATAATGTTCTTTCATTTTTCACTGCAAAAAGGAATTTCTATGTGAGGAAAAATGACTTGAATTTTCATGGATTCTTTGAGTAGGTTTGGCTACTAATACTGATTGATTTGACGATTGGAACTGTTTCTTTCAATGTTTCTTATTTTAAGCTTAAATCCTTCAAGCTTACCAGTGGAGTTTCTTATCCTATTGACGGCTAAGATACGTTTATGCGTCTGGTTAACAGGCTGCATATGCATATAACTTACAAAAAACATAAAATATGGCTGACTTTGTTTTTGTAATTTAAAGCAGAACTCACTGTAAACCTGAATAAGTTTCCAGAACTGAAAAAATTGAGACAATTGATTGTCTCAATTATTTTAAGATTATGAACTTAAAAGTCACAGTCTGCCAGAACTTAAAAGTTTGGACTCGCTACTTGTACCTTTTGAAAACAGCTGAATTAAAAGTGTTCATTTAGCTCAACTAAAACATTTGCAGTTAATATGACTCATAGTTTTCTATTAAAGCAACTCAGTTATTTTGAAACTGTATTAATATTTTATTTATTTATTTGATATTTTTATTGTATTTTAGCATGTTCTATATAAATTAAGTTTATTTTTCAAATCATCCTCATTTGAAACAATAGAAATAACATGACTTTAAATGACTAAATTCTACTAAGTTGTGCCTCATCTATGTTTTTAAGTTATGCCCAAGTCGACTCACAATAGTTCACTTTAATCAAAAACTATTTGTTAAAATTACTCAAAAAGAAGAACATGTTACAGCAACTTGACATAATTAAGTTAGGACTTTTGTAGTTTGCTGTGCAGTAGTAGTGTACATAACATTTTGGGGGTCACGGCCCCGAGTGCGCCGATCACCACAGGCACCACCGATGCTTTCACCTTATATATATATATATATAAATGTATATCCATTTTTAATTTTGCCTAAGTTTTGGCCAAAAAATCAAATTGAGCTAATCAGCACAGAAAATTGATGAGAAAAGTTTAAAATATTGATTTAAATTAATATTTAATGGGGTATTGTTTGGAGTTTTTTTTTTTTTTTTACCATTCTCTCTGTGGATATACAGTATATAATGATGAATAAAGAGATGAGAGACTGGACAAGGCAAGTTGTATTGGCAGTAAGAGTGGTAGCCCAGAAGGGACAAACATAATCCATCATAAATGAAGCATAAAACTAACATTGGTTCTTGAAGCAAAATGAAGCAAATCATCAAAACTACTTAATCCAAGTCATCCGACCTCACATGGAACTTCTCCTTTGCAGAGAAATCACATGTTAGTGAGCATGACCTGCTGCCTTTGTGTGACAGGGCGCAGAACCAACAACCTTCTGTTTGCAGCATTCTAACCCTCTCCTTTTAACGCTGAGTTTATGTTTTTTCACTTTTACGTTGCTTTTTTTACAGAAAGTTTCATCTGCCTCATCTGTTCAGTCACTGTTTCTGTTCAGTTTGCTGCATGTGCACTGCATTCAGCACGACAGAGAAGAGAGGGATGGAGAGAGAGAAAGAAAAGAGATGGAGAGTGAAAATGTGGAAAGAGAGAGGGCAAGACAAACAAAAAGAAGAGTGGAAGAGTAAAGTGAGGGGTTGATGAAGACGAGAGAGGGAGGAAGAGATGAGGGATGGAAAGAACAAGAGAGGAAGGGGGAGGGAGGGAGACAGAGGGAGTACAGCGATGGAGAGAGAGAAAGAGAAAAAGAAAGAGAGTGGGAGGAGAACAGATAGAGAAAGACATGAGGAGAGAGATGAGTAAAAGGAGGACAGAGAGGGGTGATGCATAAACTGAGAGGAGAAGAGGGTGAGAGGAGAGGACGAGAAAGCAGAAGAGTGTGAGAGGAGAGGATGAGAGAGCAGAAGAGTGAGAGGAGAGGATGAGAGAGCAGAAGAGTGAGAAGAGAGGATGAGAGAGCAGAAGAGTGTGAGAGGAGAGGATGAGAGAGCAGAACAGTGAGAGGAGCGGATGAGAGAGCAGAAGAGTGTGAGAGGAGAGGATGAGAGAGCAGAAGAGTGTGAGACGAGAGGATGAGAGAGCAGAAGAGTGAGAGGAGAGGAAGAGAGAGCAGAAGAGTGAGAGGAGAGGATGAGAGCAGAAGAGTGAGAGGAGAGGATGAGAGAGCAGAAGAGTGAGAGGAGAGGATGAGAGAGCAGAAGAGTGTGAGAGGAGAGGATGAGAGAGCAGAAGAGTGAGAGGAGAGGATGAGAGAGCAGAAGAGTGAGAGGAGAGGATGAGAGCAGAAGAGTGAGAGAGGAGAGGATGAGAGAGCAGAAGAGTGAGAGGAGAGGATGAGAGAGCAGAAGAGTGAGAGGAGAGGATGAGAGCAGAAGAGTGTGAGAGGAGAGGATGAGAGAGCAGAAGAGTGAGAGGAGAGGATGAGAGAGCAGAAGAGTGAGAGGAGAGGATGAGAGAGCAGACGAGTGTGAGATTAGAGGATGAGAGAGCAGAAGAGTGAGAGGAGAGGATGAGAGAGCAGAAGAGTGTGAGACGAGAGGATGAGGGCAGAAGAGTGAGAGGAGAGGATGAGAGAGCAGAAGAGTGAGAGGAGAGGATGAGAGAGCAGAAGAGTGAGAGGAGAGGATGAGAGAGCAGAAGAGTGAGAGGAGAGGATGAGAGAGCAGAAGAGTGAGAGGAGAGGATGAGAGAGCAGAAGAGTGTGACAGGAGAGGATGAGAGAGCAGAAGAGTGAGAGACGAGAGGATGAGAGAGCAGAAGAGTGAGAGACGAGAGAATGAGAGGAGAGGATGAGAGAGCAGAAGAGTGAGAGGAGAGGATGAGAGAGCAGAAGAGTGAGAGGAGAGGATGAGAGAGCAGAAGAGTGAGAGGAGAGGATGAGAGAGCAGAAGAGTGAGAGGAGAGGATGAGAGCAGAAGAGTGAGAGGAGAGGATGAGAGAGCAGAAGAGTGTGACAGGAGAGGATGAGAGAGCAGAAGAGTGAGAGGAGAGGATGAGAGAGCAGAAGAGTGAGAGGAGAGGATGAGAGAGCAGAAGAGTGTGAGAGGAGAGGATGAGAGAGCAGAAGAGTGAGAGGAGAGGATGAGAGAGCAGAAGAGTGAGAGGAGAGGATGAGAGAGCAGAAGAGTGTGAGAGGAGAGGATGAGAGAGCAGAAGAGTGTGAGAGGAGAGGATGAGAGAGCAGAAGGGGGAGAGGAGAGGATGAGAGAGCAGAAGAGTGAGAGGAGAGGATGAGAGAGCAGAAGAGTGAGAGGAGAGGATGAGAGAGCAGAAGAGTGAGAGGAGAGGATGAGAGAGCAGAAGAGTGAGAGGAGAGGATGAGAGAGCAGAAGAGTGAGAGGAGAGGATGAGAGAGCAGAAGAGTGTGAGAGGAGAGGATGAGAGAGCAGAAGAGTGTGAGAGGAGAGGATGAGAGAGCAGAAGAGTGAGAGGAGAGGATGAGAGAGCAGAAGAGTGAGAGGAGAGGATGAGAGAGCAGAAGAGTGAGAGGAGAGGATGAGAGAGCAGAAGAGTGAGAGGAGAGGATGAGAGAGCAGAAGAGTGAGAGGAGAGGATGAGAGAGCAGAAGAGTGAGAGGAGAGGATGAGAGAGCAGAAGAGTGAGAGGAGAGGATGAGAGAGCAGAAGAGTGTGAGAGGAGAGGATGAGAGAGCAGAAGAGTGTGAGAGGAGAGGATGAGAGAGCAGAAGAGTGAGAGGAGAGGATGAGAGAGCAGAAGAGTGTGAGAGGAGAGGATGAGAGAGCAGAAGAGTGAGAGGAGAGGATGAGAGAGCAGAAGAGTGTGAGAGGAGAGGATGAGAGAGCAGAAGAGTGAGAGGAGAGGATGAGAGAGCAGAAGAGTGAGAGGAGAGGATGAGAGAGCAGAAGAGTGAGAGGAGAGGATGAGAGAGCAGAAGAGTGAGAGACGAGAGGATGAGGGCAGAAGAGTGAGAGGAGAGGATGAGAGAGCAGAAGAGTGAGAGGAGAGGATGAGAGAGCAGAAGAGTGAGAGGAGAGGATGAGAGAGCAGAAGAGTGTGAGAGGAGAGGATGAGAGAGCAGAAGAGTGTGAGAGGAGAGGATGAGAGAGCAGAAGAGTGAGAGGAGAGGATGAGAGAGTAGAAGAGTGTGAGAGGAGAGGATGAGAGAGCAGAAGAGTGAGAGGAGAGGATGAGAGACCAGAAGAGTGTGAGAGGAGAGGATGAGAGAGCAGAAGAGTGAGAGGAGAGGATGAGAGAGGAGTGCTAGAGGAGAGAAGAGAGAGTGTTAGAGGAGAGAAGAGAGAGAGCAGTGCTAGAGGAAAGAAGAGAGAGAGGAGTGTTAGAGGAGAGAAGAGAGAGAGCAGTGCTAGAGGAGAGAAGAGAGAGAGGAGTGTTAGAGGAGAGAAGAGGGAGAGGAGTGCTAGAGGAGAGAAGAGAGAGGAGTGCTAGAGGAGAGAAGAGAGAGAGGAGTGTTAGAGGAGAAGAGAGAGAGAGGAGTGTTAGAGGAGAGAAGAGAGAGAGGAGTGTTAGAGGAGAGAAGAGAGAGGAGTGTTAGAGGAGAAGAGAGAGAGGAGTGCTAGAGGAGAGAAGAGAGAGAGGAGTCTTAGAGGAGAGAAAAGAGAGAGGAGTGCTAGAGGAGAGAAGAGAGAGAGGAGTGCTAGAGGAGAGAAGAGAGAGAGGTGTGCTAGAGGAGAGAAGAGGGAGGAGTGTTAGAGGAGAGAAGAGAGAGAGGAGTGTTAGAGGAGAGAAGAGAGAGGAGTGTTAGAGGAGAGAAGAGAGAGGAGTGTTAGAGGAGAGAAGAGAGAGAGGAGTGTTAGAGGAGAGAAGAGAGAGGAGTGTTAGAGGAGAGAAAAGAGAGAGGAGTGCTAGAGGAGAGAAGAGAGAGAGGAGTGTTAGAGGAGAGAAGAGAGAGGAGTGTTAGAGGAGAGAAGAGAGAGAGGAGTGTTAGAGGAGAGAAGAGAGAGAGGAGTGCTAGAGGAGAGAAGAGAGAGGAGTGTTAGAGGAGAGAAGAGAGAGAGGAGTGCTAGAGGAGAGAAGAGAGAGAGGAGTGTTAGAGGAGAGAAGAGAGAGAGGAGTGTTAGAGGAGAGAAGAGAGAGAGGAGTGCTAGAGGAGAGAAGAGAGAGGAGTGTTAGAGGAGAGAAGAGAGAGAGGAGTGTTAGAGGAGAGAAGAGAGAGAGGAGTGTTAGAGGAGAGAAGAGAGAGTGCTAGAGGAGAGAAGAGAGAGAGGAGTGTTAGAGGAGAGAAGAGAGAGAGGAGTGTTAGAGGAGAGAAGAGAGAGGAGTGTTAGAGGAGAGAAGAGAGAGAGGAGTGTTAGAGGAGAGAAGAGAGAGAGGAGTGCTAGAGGAGAGAAGAGAGAGAGGAGTGTTAGAGGAGAGAAGAGAGAGAGGAGTGTTAGAGGAGAGAAGAGAGAGAGGAGTGTTAGAGGAGAGAAGAGAGAGAGGAGTGCTAGAGGAGAGAAGAGAGAGAGGAGTGTTAGAGGAGAGAAGAGAGGGAGGAGTGTTAGAGGAGAGAAGAGAGAGAGGAGTGTTAGAGGAGAGAAGAGAGAGGAGTGTTAGAGGAGAGAAGAGAGAGAGGAGTGTTAGAGGAGAGAAGAGAGAGAGGAGTGTTAGAGGAGAGAAGAGAGAGAGGAGTGTTAGAGGAGAGAAGAGAGAGAGGAGTGTTAGAGGAGAGAAGAGAGAGAGGTGTGCTAGAGGAGAGAAGAGAGAGAGGAGTGCTAGAGGAGAGAAGAGAGGGAGGAGTGTTAGAGGAGAGAAGAGAGGGAGGAGTGTTAGAGGAGAGAAGAGAGAGAGGAGTGTTAGAGGAGAGAAGAGAGAGAGGAGTGTTAGAGGAGAGAAGAGAGGGAGGAGTGTTAGAGGAGAAGAGTGCGAGAATCTGACTGCAGAGACATTTGTTTGATTGACAGACGCATGAGGACGTTCGTGCCTTGAGCGCCTCGTGTGGAACGGAGCTGCACTGCACTCGATCCATCTGCACTGTAAAAACTATGAACACAAAATATACGAGCAGAATCTGTCAGTATCAGGATGACAAGGGCGGCTACGGCTCATCGAACCAATCAGGATCAGTCCGTCCGCTGGAGAAATATACAGGGAATGATCTCATGACCACTGGGCCCTACATTTTCAGTTTATACATTTTTTATAATAAAAACTTAAAAACACTCAGGACGGCAGTGAGTCCGTGCACAGTCCACAGAACTCTTATTGACGATGGATAATGGATTCTTTCATCAGTCCATGAGGTCAGGATTGGTGGGATAGTGGCCGTAGCCCTGCTCTTAAATCCGCTTAAATGCGAATGGCCTGGACCCTCACCAGGGCAGTGCGAGTGCAGCTCTCTTCTGCTCCTCTGCAGAGCCCGAGCCGCATGAGTCGAACCGTCACATTCGCACCGCGCTCGCGTACAGACGATCGCAGACTTCCAACTTGCACGAGTCCCGAGTTTGACGGGGTTAACGGTTTTAGAAATCTCTCATTTGGTCTTAATTTGGTGAAATATTTCTTGTAAATATAAAGCGAACTAAAAGAAATATGTTCCTCGTGGTAGAAATCCCCTGACTGTAGCCGGACCCGTGTGGTCGGAGTCTGTATCTCGCGTACTCCGAGCTGCGTGAGGCTGTGACGAGGCGACGCCGCTTTGACTGAATGTGGCGAGAACTGACCAAAAATGCCATGAGCCGAGTTCTGTTCAACCCTCACCCCGAACACGCTCAGGCGGAGACCTTCAAATCAGTGGGGAATGCACCTTTGTACTACTGCTATTTCAGATTCAGTCACAGTATTTGCACTACCTCAAAAAAGAAAGATAAATAAAGATATCATTTGTCTTCCATTTTTGACAAACGTGGACAGCGATGCTCCTGAAAGCATCCTGTCGCTCACCAACAAACACTTCTATTTGATTTGAGATGTTTGGAATAAAGATGAAGACCTCTACAGACATGTTTCTGGGGTTCAGGAGGTTTTTGTCTTAGTTTAGTGCTTCAGATTTCTGTCTTCTCTCAAACATTAACGCCACTGGACTGTTTGGAACGTGAGCCGTGACCTGAATCCACAAATTTCAGACAAAAATCCGGTCTATAAAAATGACCAAACTCTTGGGCCTGAGCGTGTCTCTGTCTCCCCGCGTTTGTGTCTTGTCTGCACTGAAGGACACTGGTGCGTTACGGGCTGTCCTCTCCATTCTCGATCTTTACTCGTCTATTTCTAACTCCCCCTTTCCCCACTCTGTTCTCTCTCCCTCTCTCTCTTTCCCCGGTTTTCCTTTGGCAGATGCGTGTGGTGAAGGCATTCCGTAGCTCCCTGTACGAAGGCTGCGAGAAACCCGAGTCGCGCAATTCCATCCACAACTTCATGGCCCACCCCGAGTTCCTCATCAACGACCTCATGCACAACATCCCGCTGATCGACGACACCGACGTCGACGACGAGTCCGAGATCAGCCGACATCAGCACCTGCACCCCGCCCTGCGCAAGCCCCCGCCCCCACCGGCCAATCAGCATCCGGCGCGCGCCCGTCCGTCCCGCCCCTACCGTCAGCACAGCCTTCCGGTCACGCCGTGCAATAGAAGCAACAACAACAACAACAACAACCTACAAACCCTCCATTTTCCACGTTTCAGCCGCCATCACCACAGTAGTTCAATGGAGAAACCTACTACTATCACTACGTTTGACCCGACGCATTTGACCCATCCCTACTGTGTGGAGACCTGCTTATAAAGACTAAAATGGGTCCGGGAAAGAGGACGTTGGAGGGTAGATTTGAAGAGTTAAAAATGTTGCATTTCGTCAGATTTCTCCATTGGAAAAAGCAGAAGCGACGGACTAAACGGGACGGGGAGGAGAAGAGGGAGCGGACAATCGCTCGCACCAAACTCCCACGAGAAGGGAATCATTTCTGTCGCTTCACTCCGGAACATTCTGCTTCACCCTCTCCTCTCTCACCCCTGCCCCCCCATCTGCTACCACACTGCAAAAAATGAAAATCTAGAACGTGACTAAAATGACTTCAGTTCAGAATATTCATTTGAGGAGTAGAACAAGATTTCTGTGCATTTTTAACTCATCAAATCTATAGATTAGTGGCGCTCAAACGTTCCACACCAAGTATCAGCAGAGACAGGATTCTGCATGGCGAGTACCATTACATCAAAACCAAATTTGTACCATTAAGCTAAAATCTAAATGATATTATTATTATTATGATTATTATTACGTTCTTCTTTCATTCCATGCATGTTTGAGTGTTTTAGTGATCTCTGCCAGGCCCTATCCGAACTGTCCTTATGATTAGCTGTACGATTCTGTCCAAAGCTCCGCCCACAAACCTACGTCGCCCACACTCCCACACGACAATTCTCCATAAACGTACAAAAACATGATACAAAACTGTACACGGCAACTTGACAAACATGAGGCGATGTGCAGTGGTTTCATTAGAGGGGTGCACGCTGATTGTGTTGTCACAGCGCTCTGAAGGGGGAGCGGGCAAAGGAACATGTTCATGTGTGTGTGAGCAGTTAATACCCCATAGAAGTCGAATAATCTAAGTCTTAGTCTGTAGACAACTCTTTGAAACTACTTGTCTTTGATATTCTGAATTTAAGTGAGTTTAACTCGTTCAGATCTTCACGCGTGCAGCGCCCCCTCCTGGACAAACCCTCTCACAGGTCCGAACAGGTCGTAGGTTTGGGGAGAGGTTGTCGGTTCGATTCCCACGGCGCACACACACTCTTCGCTTAAGCAGATCAGGGCCTCGTGGCTTTGGGCAGATGAATATATATCGTTACTATGTCAGTGTTTATTTTTTAGAGTGTCATTTTCGACCGTTCCAACTACACTGCAAAAAAGGGAGGTCTCGCGTTGGTTAAAATGATGATATTTCAAAATATCCATCTTGATTTGAGTCATTTTTATTTGGATAGATGTATTTGCTTGAATTAAATTATTCTTCATCTTATTTAAGATGATCGTGCGTATAATATTAAATCAAATCTGCCAGTGGGGTAAGTGCAATTTTCTTAACCAGTTCCAAAGATAATTTAGCTTGAAACTCAGTAAAGTAATATTCTGAAACAAATACAGAAATACACTGGAGAGTGGAAAATATAGGTCCAACTTGTAAATAATTTAAATTAAGATTCTGAGTTTAAGTTCAAACATATTTGTCGAGCACTTGTACCGACATATACGAACCTACACTTTACAAATCACTACTTTCTGCTTGTGACATCATTAACTGAAGCTTTAACTCATTTGATTTCCCTCATTTTTATTTGAAGACATAATGGTGCTTGTTATTGGTCTGTATTATTTGTATTGATAATTCCATCGGTTTCAATATTTTGTTTTGTATATTGGCCGAGGTTTCTGTTCCCTGTGCTGCGCTTAGGCCATATTTCATTCCATAACATTCACACAAACAAGATGGCTGAAGTGTCTTGCCCAAGTACACAAAAACTGTACTCTCAACCTTGTAATTCAGCTTTCCATAAAGGTGCACTCTCTGATTTTTCCTGGAATGTTCCACTATATGGCATTAAACGTATACATCTTGAATTGACTAAATGACACACTTGCTCAAAAATACCTTTAAAAACATGCACTCGTACTGTGAGCGCCCTCGCCTCTCCACAGATCTGAGCTAGAACTCGGCCCGCCTGTGCCACCTGCTCGTCTCCATGAAGGTAGATATGTTTAAAGCCACACTGTGGGACATCGCCAGAGACAAGCAGGTGGAAGACTCTGCACTGGAAACGTTCCTACTTGGTGATCAGGAATGTAATAAAATAGCGAAATATTCAAAGTTTAAAGCAAATGAATCTAAACGAGTAAAAAGTCCAAATCAGACTTTCTTCCCAACAGTCGTAGATGACATTTTTTGCAGTGTTGTCATGTCTCTCGTCTATGTCACTGGGTGTTTTGGGCTTTTTCCAGAAAAGCTGAATGCTCCTGAAGCATTAACCCTTTAATGGCACATTCACACAATGCACAGACGACGGCCCTTTAAACGAATGCACTCTCTCTCCACTCCCCAGCGTCTCCGTCTCCTCTCTTCACGCTCACGACGCATGTGTTTAAAGCTGTGTTCACCAGTGTGTCTGAATGTTCACTCCGTCACCTTCCAAATGCCTCTGTTCACTCCGTCACGTTCTAAATGCCTCTGTTCACTCCGTCACGTTCTAAATGCCTCTGTTCACTCCGTCACCTTCTAAATGCCTCTGTTCACTCCGTCACGTTCTAAATGCCTCTGTTCACTCCGTCACCTTCTAAATGCCTCTGTTCACTCCGTCACGTTCTAAATGCCTCTGTTCACTCCGTCACGTTCTAAATGCCTCTGTTCACTCCGTCACGTTCTAAATGCCTCTGTTCACTCCGTCACGTTCTAAATGCCTCTGTTCACTCCGTCACTGAACCGCACAGGAAAAACATGACTTCACATGACTTCACATGACTTCACATGACTTCACATGACTTCACATGACTTCAGAACATTCAGCTGTTTTCAGGGACGCGCCGATACCGATACTGGTATCAAATATCAGCACAGATACCGAAAAATGTGCTGGGCCGGGTATCGATTCCATGACATCAGTTAAGTTATTGTGATTTGGTCTTTAATTGGACGTAATGAGCCTATTTCCAGACTGACCTCATAATGTTGAGTCATTTAAAGGAGAAATAACAGTCACATGACTCGGTTTAATCTCTTTTGTAATTAGTCAACTGTGTTTTAAGGAATAAGTGCCATTTTCCATCCCTGCACTGGTTTCGGCCGATATCGGGTATCTGCAGATACTTGGAGAAACGGCGATATCGGTATCAGAACTGAAAACGCTGGATGAGTTCATCCCCAGTACTTTTGACGAGTTTAGAAGCATTTACTTTTCAGAAAGGGACTGCTCAACTTTGGGGTTTTTTTAACACACAAAATATCTGTCTAATATTTATAGTTTTATGATTTCAAACGCAGTTTTTCTTGCAGGTAGAAAATGGTTGGTTGAAGTAAGAGGACATTTGTGTCTCAGCCAATATGAAGAATTATGTCTTAACTTGTCAAAACGGCCGACATCAAAATTCTACGTTCAGATCATTTAAACTTAGTGTCATCTCAGTGTATCTGATTTAATATACTAGAAATATTTACACATATCAGGACGTATCAGGATTTTCAACAGGCAAATTTAAAATATAAAAGTAGTTTCTATTAAACTTTTTCAAATATTTCCAGTGTCAGGAGCATAAATCTGTGTTTAACATTTATATGAAGCATTTTTAGTGTAAAATATCATGTGGTGCGACCGAGAATAACCTTAAAATAGTTTTATTTTCTAAAACATGGTTGGGATATTAATCTAAGTTGTGAGTAATATGAAGTGTATAGAAACAAACTGTTGTGTTTCTTTAGATTTTTAATGCATATTGATATTTTCTTTTGCTCCAATATGACAGTCGCCTGTTTGTGTTTAATGAACAAACTACTGCCCTGGAAAATGCATCAAATGAAGAAAAATGCCTAAAGAACCATTCACCCAAGTCGACTTTGTCTGTTATTAAACTCCAGCCATAGAATTCCTGCTGTTATTAGTCGCACCACATGATGCACGGTCGCACCACATGACATTTGAACACTTTAAGCACAAAAAACATGCAGAATAACTCAGGATTTCTGAAAAAATGATTTGGTTCCCTGGAGGTCAGAGGTGCTACAGAAATGTGCTGAATTATTATGAAATTTGAACCTTTTTAACTGAGGAAACTACAATTGGACAGAAAATGCAGGCGTCACGTCATTGACCCTTATGCAAAAGAGAATGCACCGATGGACCAAACAGACCCGACTTTCACCGACCATTTGACCCATCGCCATCGCCACACACTCCAAACATCTACACAGACTCACAATGAACACAGAATCAAACACTTTTTGGCAAGTTCAGATATATTTACTCAAATGGACCTCGATTATTGGATTTGTTTTCAAACATTTGCCCTCATTTCAGGCCTGTCTTTCAATCGAGCACAATACTTATCCTATTGGTCATTTCGTTTATTCATTTAATCCATCTAAACCGCATTGAATCTGGTCAGAAACGTGGTGCGAGTGTCTGGACGGCCGAGTCCGTGCGCTGTGCATCTAAACGAGTCAAAACGAGACGCTTCTTTGGTGGATACTTTCATTTTTTGCAGTGCACCTGAACATTCCGCGGACGCTCCGTGCTCTCCGTCACATTCCGCCGCGTCGGGTTTTTTTCCCATCATGCATCAGGTGTGTGCCTCAGACTACAATGCAATGCAATTCTGGATCTCTCCCCCCCCCCCCCCCCATAACGCCCCCTATCTGCAAAACCGAACGATCCGCACGAGTTCAAACAACCAGATTGAATCGTTTTGACTTGTTTATTGATGCATTTGCTCCTTTAAGCTATTTTATTTCACTTGTTTTAAAATATTGCTTAGTGATGGTTTCATAGCATAAGAAAATGACTCCATGGATTTTAAAAGGTTAAATTCTATATATTTTTTTTATTTTCAATTTGTTTTTGTCTGTTTTTCTTGCCTTCTCCTCTTCGGCATTTATTACAATGACTTTTTTTCTTTTTTTACATTTATTTTCCTTTTTAAATTCCCCAAGCCAATTAAAAGAAATATCTTGACATGTTTAAATAATTATAATCTCGTAAAACACAAAATCTTGGTCAAAACTACAACAACTGAGTTAAATCCGCTTCATTTTAACTCCTGTAGAGTTTGTGATATTTCTTGCAGCTCTCTCAAAACTCCCCCTTCACATTGTCTCCGTCCTGTCGTTCCCTGTTTCCGAACTTAAGTTAACAAAGGCATAATTAAAGGCAGACTATGCAAGCGGACTGCCGTGGTTACCGAAGGAGGACTTTACATTACGGAGCATTGCCAGTGATGTCACACATGCAAACGACGCGGAAGAACCGAGAGGAGGAGGGCGGCCATTTTTGGGAACCACCTTAAACCTGTACAGAACTCTTTGTCTTCTTGAATGCACCATCAAACCGTCACCCGACATCGGCCGCGCCCGCTCGCAGTAAAAGTCGGCGGGCGCTCGGCTAATATTGTATTGGTCTGTCTGTTTTTGAAGCATGCATTTGGTATCATTGTCACTTTTTATGTGTTGGTAACTCATTTAGACGAATACTACCACAGCAGTTGTGCTCTTTCGGCTCCTGTTCATCATATGTACCCTCACGAACGCATCCACTGTCCTGTTTGAGTCCCTAAGATGTCCGCACAGCTCTCGTCACTGCTTTTCAACCCTGCCGGCAGATAGAATTCAACAAAAACGGTGTAAAAACGAACCTGTCTTGGAGCTCATTGTTTGTCCACCTGTCTGACCATCGTCCATCCAAATGTCGTGTGAGACGAATTCATAGAAGGCAAAACATGTGACAATAACAACAAAGAGTATATTATATTTATCAAAAATTATAAAATTGTAAAACACTATTTACTGTACAGACCGCCTTGTAATGTGCACATCTATGATTTCTATGTTTATTTAATTATTTATTGATTTAAATCCTGCTTTTGTAAAGAGAGGGACACAAAATGGACGCGCTTGTATTATATTCTTCTTCTTATGATTATGATTATTATAATTCTTGATTCTCTCCACCGGTGCTCCCATGGATGAAAGACAGTTGCACATTTTCCAGAGCATATCCCAAAGGCTGGGTTTTCTGTCTGAACGAACAGCCGCGGTGCGAAAGGACGGAGTTACCCGGACTTAAAGGAGACATGTCGGGCTGAGTTCACTTTTTGGAGCTGAGTTATGACGATGTTTCTGCGCTACACGAACTTGGAGTCGCGTTTTGTTAACTTTGTGCATATTTGATAACTCGCGGTTAAAAGTTGTCTAGGTTGCCAAAAAATTCATTGCGATTATTATGTTGACTTTAAGCGGTGACGACAGCTCTATTTGCTTCTTCTAGGAGTCCAAACTTCACTGTGATTGAAGAAATCCAACTCTCCCTGACCAAGAGAAGCACATGACAATTAGCAGCACCTAATGACTTCAGCACTGATCACTTTACCCTGCAAAAGATGAATATGAAGGATGTCCCAGAAATGGAACATCATTTCACAGGGCAATCAGTTTGGCAATTCTTGTCATAATAACCTTGAAATAACTTGAAATAACCTCAAATTTTCATAGAATGTATAGAAAGTAGAGGTGTAACGATATCCAAGTGTCACAATACGATATAGTCACACCGATAGTCAACCTCACACTACGATATTTATCGCGATATGATGGGGAGGCTCATGATATTACGATATTCTACAGAATAACAGACTCTAAAATGCTTTGATCAGTCATTTGGTACATTTACTGTCATTAGGGATGGAACGAAATCCAAATCTCTGGACCAGATTTTCCCCATAAACATCTCACTGTACCAGATTTATTACAATATAAAACTGTGAATCTGCTCCTTTTTCCTCTAAAAATGCTTCACAGACTTAATCCAAAGAATGAAGATGTAAAAGTGCTTAGAACAGTTATTTCTTCATGTCGTCTGCACTGAAACGGAGCAAAGGATCATGGTCTATGTAGTTCCCTCTGGTTTTTAACCTATTTCTGCATCAGAACTGTTCATTTAAGCAAAGACACTTGGGATTCGATATATTGTGATGGTCCATGATATTATTGTGAGACCTTTGACGATACGATATCACAGTATTTCTGGTATTGTTACATCCCTAATAGAAACAGATCAAGATTTTATATTTATTTATTTTTGCTGTGTTTTCAGGTTGAGCCGTTCTCTCCCAAACAGAAGTCACTTTGTGTCTTGAATCTGCTGCACACACTCACCTCAGACTGTGCAGCCTTCAGCGCAAAATTTGGAAAAACTTCAGCAACTGGCAAACAAATTTACACTTGGTACTAAAAATGTAAAGATCTGGCAGACCAACATTAACATCAGAAGAGAACGGGAGTGAACGGCTCAACCTGCAACCAGAACAACAAAAACATTAAATATAACATCTTGATCTGTTTCTATACATTTGGTAAAGATTTAAGCTTATAAGAATTGCCAAAATTACTGGCCTGTGAAATTATGTCAAATGTTTTGGGGCACCCTGAATTCATATCACCAGTACTGCTCCTCTGGATTTTTAAAGTCTCTATACTTTATATTTCGATGCACAAATGGTCTCAGTGCTGCTCTATAACCATTTCCAACATGATTCACTTCCTACTGTTGCCAAAAGAGTGCGTCAGACCCTTAAATCCGAGGGTTCAAATGCACACTTCAGCACATTTTTTTACCGTCACTACAAAAATGAACATCTAGGTGCATTAAAATTACTCAAAATTAAGAACATTTGACTTGATTCGAGTCGATGGATTAATAAGAAAAATGATCGGCCGAATGAATATGCTTTTCGTTTGAATTTAAGCAACATGAGTTTTTGTTCCTTCAAAGTCTTGTCGCATTGATAGCCGATAGCCATTTTACTTACTTACTTAAAAACAGCAGTCAAATTCTTAATTCAGTTTTTTTTCTATACATATATTTTATTTGAACTTATAGGACATCACATAACAATGCAAAAATGTCTTTTAAAAAGTTGACAGAAGCAAGAACATGTCTCCTTTAAGACTACTACTGTAAATACTACGAGCTGGGGTTCCTTATGCAAAGCAGGTTTTGAGCGACGTGAACAGAGCCGGAGCCCGCAGCAGTGCACAGCCTCCAGGGGGCGCTGTTTAGGCTGCTCTCGTGGATCTGCCCTTATACTGCCATGGAGACACTTTTTACGTGATTCATTTCCACTGTAAATAACGAGATTTTACCACGCACACGACCGACATGTTCCACCGACAGAGAACGCAGCCTACAACTGTGCGGAAACGAAAAAGACCAAAAAAAGTTTTAAAAAATTAAAAAAAAGAGACTATTGAATATATAAAATAAAGAGTTACCTGCCTGTTATTTAAGCGATAAATAAATATATCTATACGAGGAAGATCACACCTGTAAACTGTAGACTAAACTGTATGGAACCTACCAGAACTTAACGGGAAATAAGTCCAACACCTTTTGTCTGTATGAAAGAAAAAATACAACAAGTATTCTACAATAATAACTTTGACAAAGTCTGTGGAGTCTGGCTCTTTTCTTCTAACATTCATTGGAGGTGACCTGTGGAACTTTTCAGGTGGTCGGTGTGACGCATGTCAGTTTCCATGGAGATGTTAATGCCGCTGTATTTCAGCCCCGCCCACTTAGTCCTTGCGTCTTTGGCACTGGGGTCATATTAGAGGCGACTCTTAGCAACAGCGTGTCTGGACTAGGGACGGGCATTCGATAAAATTTTCTTAATCGATCGTCGGGAAAATTAACGATTGATTTTCGATTAATCATTAATATTTTATTTTAAATTGTCATAATTATTACCGTTACTAATCTGCATAAATACATTCAACTTTACAACATATAAACCATCACCACCCAGAGCCACATCAGTGTGAGATCAGAATGTGTTTAAAGCAGCTTTGGCACATTTGTTTATGTCTTAGAGAAATAAAACTTAAACCTCATGGCTCATTTGCATAAACTGTAAGGGCTGAAAAAAGCAGCTCTTTCCTTGTGCTGCTGCTTCAGCTTCTGTGGGACTAAAGGACTGGACTCAGTGAATATGAGTGTTCTCTCTGTGACAGAGGATGTTCTGCTGATGCTGAGTCTGTTCTGTGCGTATGTCGCGTTGCAGATGCTGCGTAAACATGTGAAACCGGGACACTCAAAAAACCCGATCATACCCGGGACACTGATGTGCAGGGAAACGCACTCTGAGGCATATAGGGATCTCCAAGGAGCCAGAGCCGAGACGTGGGACTGTGGGGCCACAACCACAGACCGTATATATGAGTCAACGGCCGCAACTCCAGTGTTTGTGCTCAGACGCAGCCTTGATTCCTCACGCTACGTTACGCACAGACACCTACATTCAGTTTGTTGATTAAAATGAACGTGATCGACGAAATTCTTAATGATCAATTATCGATTAATCGACTAATCATGCCCATCCCTAGTCTGGACAGTAGAAGTCCTTCTCTTCTGTATCACTTCTGACCATAGAAGTGACCATCTGTGGTTCTGACCATCTGTGGTTCTGACCTGCCAAAATGTTCTCGGATCTTTTGTTTCAGTCTCAAATGTGTTTTTCTTATTTAAGCTTGAACCAAACAGTGCTGGATGTAAACAGCTTAGATCTGGACAAGAATCCATTCAAATCACATACCAGCCCTTTAAACTCACTGACAGGCCAGATTACAGGTCAGATCTGTGGAAAGGCGCCTGTCACAGAAAGTCTGTTTGGCTGCATATCGCACCTGGGACTGAACAAGTGTGACAGAGCAGTTTAATTCTACACTGCAGAAAAGGCATAGAAGATCTCCATGGAGACAACGTGGTGACAGAAATGTTACACAGTGCACCTTTATCCACTCATAACAATAACAGGTACACCGGCAAATCAGTTCACGCTAGATTTCATGTCCTTAGGCAAGACACTTCACCCACAGTATGAGTGTGAACGTGTGTGTATGTGTGCGTGTTTGAGTGTATGTGTTGTGTTTGAGTGCATGTGTTGTGTTTGAGTGCATGTGTATGCATGTGCGTGAGTGTGTGTGTGTGTGTGCGTGTATGTGAGCGTGAGTGTGTTTGAGTGCGAGTTTGTGTGTGTGAGATCAGCAGCCTCACTTCTGTCACTCTGCATTATTATAATGGAAGTGTTTGTTGCTATAATTCATTTTGTCCCATTAATAAAGAAATCTGAATTAAACTACTCGTATCAAGACTTATATCCAGTTTCTTTTGTCAAGCCAAATGTTCAAGCAACCAGTGAGAAATCTGTATTATTGCAGTGAGGCAGGCTACAGTACAGTAGCAGTACTGTGGTTAGAAGCCTTCTGACATGACATCGGTCACTTATTTGGTGGATGTTTTTTGTCCAGTCCCTGACAAGTAAACTATCAATCAAAATAAAATAGTGATTCTGTGGACTGGGGACTTTGTGCTTGTGACGTTTGAGGTCATGGATAATTACGCTGTTTCTCACTTGAACCTCTAGGAGGCAGACTTCTCCTTTTCTTCACTCTTCAGCAGAAGCCGGAGGAGGGTCTCCACACACACACACACACACTCATGAATCAATACTCCATAAAAAGTAGTGACATGTAATACCCAAGTGTAAAAAAGTATATGAAAATACTTCATTATGAGAATAGTGGAGGAATGAATGATTTTTGTTGTTTTGAAGAAGTCTGCTGTAATTACACACCATTCTGTTTGCAGGAGCCATTCTGGGCCATTCAAAACATCCATTTTCATTTGAATTATTAACTATGACAAGTGCAGCCACTGTGAAAGCCCGTCTAGTGTTTGGTCTGTGAACGTTTCACTAAAAACTGTGGTGGTGACCAATGTTCCCTCTAAGCTGCGCGACTGCGCAATTGCGCACTGCTCGCACACTCTCAGCGCACAAGAAAACCTATGTAGCGCACTGCAAATAAATTAGATCTATACCATTTTTTTCTGTATCATTTTGCTGTGTATCTCAGTGAGTGACAGGTGTCCAGCCAATCATATGATACGATGCAGTTACGTTATGCAGCCAATCACGGCATTGACAGTACGTGCACACGTGCTCTGCTTATACGCGGTATATAACAATAACAGTGCTGTGGAGTTAAGTGACGCTAATGCTAATCCCTTATCATGGCGAAATGAACGGGCAGTGAATGTGATGCGTCCACTCACCAAACCAAAGTAAAGTGGCTGTCACACCTTTTTTGTATAAGTTATGAGCAGCACACTGGCTACATCCACATACGGCAAGGTCGCCGAAAAAAATTCATGCTTAAAATATCTCCGCCATAAGTTGTAGTCGTTGACACACGTTAATTGTAAGTTACCCATAAGTCCAAATACATTGAGATCATGTCTAGCGTATCCGTGACTCATGAGTAACGAGCTTTGTAACTTATACCGAACTTATCTCCAGCGCATAATGACGTATGCAGACGTATTTGACATGTTCCAGATGACCACAGAACTTCCTGAACGTGTTTCTAACTTATAGCTGCCGGATAACAGACTATTGGCAGCGTTTAGGGCAATTGTAAATTGGATCTGTGGAGAACACCACAGTCTAAATAACCAATCAAGTCATTGCACCAGCTCAATGAGAAGACTTTACTCCCCCTCATTATCCATAGAATTTGTCCTCCGCAAATAATAACATCCAGTCCACAAAACTGCGATATTAATACCATTTGAGGCGTTCTTTAAAAGTAAAAAGGCGAGAGTAGCACATGTGTGTTCGTTTACGTCCAGCTGTGTGTGAAACTGCACATCAGTGACTACTTCCTGTGGACTCTCCAATCTCTTATGCTTTAAAAAACATGTATCTGAAGTATTGCTCCACATTTCACAAATAATAACAGTTTTGTCTTTTATCACAACTGGACGTGCAGAGCTCTGATCTTTGAACGAGTCTCAAATTGAGTAGTTTTACTGTAGACAGGAAACAGCTGAAGCCATCGCGCTCACAACTTTACAGCCTGTGGTCTGCAGCCAGATCCCGCTGCTCTATACCAACCCACCTATTGATCAATCTGCTGCATTCAGCACCATAGACAGTGAGAGACGTAAAATATGACGTGTCGGAATAGCGTTAGTTGGTATAAGTTAAGCAATAAGTTATCAAAACGTTTTTTAAAAAGTTACTAATACGCTATGTATACGTCCAACTCGTTGTGAATACGCTATGTTATGCGCCCAAAATTAAAAAAAACAAAAAAAAAACATTGAAAGTTCAGCGTATGCCAGCGTTTTAGAGAAATTCTGGTACATTGGCATACACAGGCTAAATCATCAAGGTGCGACAGGGCCCTAAAAAAGATATATGGTTCTTTTAAGATGGAATGGCTGTCGGAATATGTGCAAATAGAAGAACAAGCGATGAAACTAATGGAAACTGCTAATGGAAATTAATGTTAATTGTTATTAATGTTAATTGTTAACTAATGGAAAACCCTGTAATTTGATTCTTTTAATAATCCATGAAACTTCCTATGATCCCAGGTGCGCATCTGATGTTGCTCACAGTGGTCCTCAGTGTATTCAGGGAGGTTGTCTGTATGCCCAGACATATGAAAAATTAGAGGGAACATTGGTGGTGACAGGGGCTGTGATACAAGAGAAGTCAATGAGTTATTACATGGAACATTACATCTGTTCCCATCAGAAAGGCCTTAAGATCTGAACAAATTTAACCCTCCTACTGGATGGAGAATTAGAGAGTTCAAATAAACTCAGGGGCCGAGGCTCAAATGTGAACGAGGGACATGGGCCTGAGGCCTAGTTTCCATAAAGACGGCAAAACGTGTGGATGCCACTGTATGCACACAACACGGTTCAGAACAGCAAAAGTAAAGAGCAGCATTTGGCTTTTAGAGGAACTGAACCTTTTCAAACATTCTGGGGTAGAGCTCATTGGCTTCTATGGTATATTCATGCAGCATAATTCTGCCAAAAAGGTTTGTTTCCCTTTGACACAAAGGCCTTACATGAGTTTAGATTCGGTGGGATAATCTGTCATGGAGTTCAGTGGGTTTTCAGGTGTTAGGACTAAAGAACCCCTAAACCTAAATAACCCACTTGAGGAAAATGTTCATTTGACACTTTTCTAAAGTAATTCTACACTGAACTCGAGTCACTTCTCCAGCTCGTGAGCTGCACTGTTCAAAATCAGTCACTTACAGAACAACACTGTAGCCTTAGATGTATTCTACTTCTACTCAAGTGTTAATATTTCTCTACTCGAGTCCATTTCTATTCTTACTGTTCTTAGTCTTGCAACACCCGAATTTCCTCATTGTGGGACAAAAAAAAGTTGCATGATTTCATCTGTACCTCCACTTTAACTGTGCAGTGGCCAGTAAACAGGTTTGATTACAGTTGAAATCAGAAATATTCACCCCAAACTATTCCACATTGGAACAGTGTGTCAGCACTGGTCACCTTCACCACGGCCGTGAGGCTTCACCTTTTTGACCTTGGCCTATTCACAAATTCTATACTTTATATTACAAAGGAGATGCCTGTGGTTAATGAGTCATGTTAAATGTTTAGGAACATTTGATTGGGATGATGTGCTGCTAAATGAACAGCGGCTAAAACTGTCCTGTGACGGCTTTATCAGTTATGCGCCAGCAGGGGGCACACTTCTTCGAGATAAAACCTTAAGGCCTGCACATTTTAGAATCATTTAAAGGCTCTAAACATCTTTGCACTTTTTCTACATGGCTTTTGAGGGCCTGTGGCAGCATGCAGTGACGGACAAAGAGTCACTCAATTTACTGAAAAGGACGGCTGTCAAATCAACCATTTTTTTGAAGCCATTTTGGGCTCTACAAAAAGAAAACTTCTCATAGTTATTACACTGCTGTTCAGCTGGGATTTCATATTTCTGATTGCAAATGTATGTTCACTTTACTGAGAACTGATGGAGCTCGACAGTGTCCCCCCCACACCCTGGATCCAGAAGTACATTTCCCTTTCATTCTCTCACAGAACAGTTTGAAAGCTCAGGACGACTCTGTGGGAAATACGGAGCATGAGCCCCATCATTTCATTTCAAGTGTTTTTAGAAACACGAGGTAAGCTAGCTCATGTGTGTGGAAAAACACTTGCTGTATACATTTAATGCCGCACTGTGGAACATTACAGCCAAAGCAATAACGTCACTCCATCAGATCTGCCTAGAGACAAGAGGACGACGCCCAAGCAGAAAAGTTGCATAGTGCACCTTTAAACCAAGCCCCTTACAGACATTAGGCTGCACAGCGCCTCTGAACCCTTCAGCTTTTTAAGTCTATGAGGAAAATGAAAGTCAAATTTCCTTCCAGAACCAGAGCGGACTTTGAAGGGGACGGGCTGTTGAGCTCCATATCCGAATAATGATCCAGATTGGATTCATTCCGTCTTGTCTCCTCTTTACCAGCCTTGACCCAAAAGTTGAGGATTTTTAGACCGTAATGGGAGCAGAGCTTGCTGTTCAGAAAGAGAAAGAGAAAAGCATTAATATCAAAGATTCACTGAACATTTGTAGCTCAAAACATTAAGCAAAATATTTATTTTTTGTACATATTTTTCCATCATAAACATTACGTAATCAAAATTATATACAGTACAATCTATAGACAGCTTAGGAGTCTACACATGTCATTCCATTAACATATAAACAGGTTTGGCTCTTAAAATCGAGCTGATTTAGAGCTGTGAATAAAAGAAAAATGACAGATACCATTGATACCGATACTACCTTAAACAAATACTCAGGCCCCGGGCGACGCTCCACAGGCTGCTCCATCTGCTCCCACTTTAGCATAAAGAAAGATAGGGGGCGCTAAATCAAATGGGTTCTCTCTTTGACTGGTGCTGATTCACAAAGAGATGCAACTCACAAGACTAATTCCACAGATTCACTTTCATTTTTACTTTTGTGAGTTTTAAGCAATCTTATGTTTCCTCAATAACAGACCTGAAGTCGTTTTGTTTCCTTCACACATTTGAGGAATTCTGTTGCACTTTGTGATGTCATGTAGTGGTAGGTTTCAACAGCCACTACCTTTTACCTTTTGTTTGAGGTAGAAGGAGTTTAAAAACACAGTGGAGCACTTCCTGTATTACCACATGAGGTCACAGGGTGGAACAGTTGCGGTTTGGCAAAAGTAAATGTGCAGGTTTGTGTGTTAAACTTGTGTGAATGAAACAAAACAACTCCAGGTCTGATGAGAAAACTACAGTGCTACCGAGCAGAAAACGGCGTAATATGGAAGTTTTTATTTTTATTTTTTGGTTTACTCTTTGTGGATCTTCACCATTTTTAATTTTATACAATTTAAACTGGCTAAACTAGCTTCAGTTATCTCAAATATCTCAAAACAAAGGCATTCAAGGCATTAACAGTAGCTGTGTGAACCTGAAGGACTACAGCTCACTGCTTAACTTCCTGTCTCTTTCAAAGTAAGAGTCTTCAGTCCGATCCTTACCATGGACTCAGGCAGGAAAAGCTGATCAGACTGGCTCATCTCGCTGCGCCATCAACCAAAACCTAGAAGAAACTGTCAACAAGGTTTAGCAGTAACGAGTCAATGAAAAAACATCACATGCAAGTAGGCTGCGTTCAAATAAACTAAAGTTCAACCATTTTTTCACAGTAGCCTCAGAAAGTGGAGCCATTATTCCACCCCAAACACCGGGCTGCACTTGAAGTTTTAAGGTTAATATGACAATCCCAAACAATTGCTGATTAAGTTTTACCTCCCGTAGTTAAACAAACCCCTGCTGTCACGTCTTCAAATTCTAGAACGTGAACACAACCCATTTTTTGTCGTTTTGGTTTTCTGTCTCTAAACTACAAGCGTCTTCACAAAGCTCTTTAAGTTCAGTCTCAGTATCAGAAAAGAAGATACGGTAATTACTTGACCCTACATTTTGAGTGCCGCGCTGGCGCTCTCTGAACACTTGGGGCAGAATTCCACAGACACATGGTCCCTGTCCACATGTAGGCAGACCCCGCCCGCCGCCGCCTCGCCCTTCTCCTCCACCCGCGCCCGTTTCCGTGGCAGCGCGTAGTCGTGGTCGCTGGGGTCGTTGGCGGATCCCTGGAAAAGCGAGCAAGATAATTTCATCCCGTTCACACCGCTGAGCCTGGCTAACAGCTGAGCCAGTGTGCTCTCGTTGGCCAGCACCGCCCGCAGGTACCTGGTCTCATCCTCCAGCTCCTCCACCCTCTTCGTCAGCGCACAATTCTCTTGTTTCAGAGCAGAATTTTCATTAGACAGTCCCGTAACTTTCCGCTCCAAACTGCTCACGTATTCCTTCTTCTTTATCCGATTCAACCGGGCTGCGATGGCGTTTTTGTTTAACCCGTGGACTTGGTTGCTCTTCCTCATCTTCAAATTCGTCTCTCTACTTTCAGGAGATGAAGCCGATGAAACTCCCCGTCCGGAATCGGTCTCTGCACCAAAGATTCCGAACTCTTCCAGCTCCATATCGAGCAGGGGGGAGGTGGAGTCTCGGTCTAGTGTCCATTTGAAGTCTTCAAACAGCTCATCCAGATGAAGTGTGGCGTCTAAATCTTCTCCGGGAAACGTTTCGCTGGGACTCATCTCACTGTTGCACACTTCCACTTCCACCTCCACCGGCTGCTCCTCACTCACGTGCAGCATTCGGCCTCTTCGTCTTGTGATCATGGCAACTGGTGTTTTTTTTTTTAAGATTTCAAGCAGGATTCCTTGACCTGTGAAGACAAAATGTTGGTTAGTTTTGTTAAGGCTATGGTGGAACTGACAACAAAACAAAAACACACACACAATAATAATCAAGCATTTTAACTAGGGGTGTAACAATATCCAAGTCTCACAATACGATATCATCACGGTCTGAACCTCACAGTGCGGTATTTGATATCGTGGGAAAGTTCACGATATGGCGGGGAGGCTACGATGCCGTGTCGCAGATGTTTTGACGCAGAACCATAAACTGGCTTTAATAAATAAATTCTGCAACAGGTAAAACTGAATTACAAGCATTTTTATTTGTTTCACAGAATAAAAAAAAAGTTATATAAAATCTTCAAACAAAATCACACAAAGGACAAATGTAGAACTATTTACAAAAAAAAAGGACAACTTGTGCAATTAAATGGAAAAGTGTAACAAGTGTAACTAAGCACAAAAGTAGAAGTATTTACAAGGGGACAGACAGTGTTGGGGAGTAACGGATGACATGTACCGGCCTTATGTAATTAGAATACAGATAATGAGTAACTGTATTCCGTTACAGTTACTGTTTCAATGAGTGGTAATTAGATTACAGTTACTTTGTTGAAATAAATGGATTACACGGCGGTATTTTCCTGTTTTCACATTTTGGGCTATAATCCTTTTTCTTTGGGTAATTCCACTCACCCAAACAGAACAGGCACTAAGAGCGATGTAAACGTCCTGTTAACGCTGGTGGCGCCGCGTCAGTCACACAGTGGATGAAGTGGAGGAGTCAGTGGAACAGAGGCAGCAGTGCACGGGCAAAAACACATTTGTGATTCCACATCACTTTGTATTTAAAGAAGAGAGAGACGAGCGGGATCTGACCTGCAACACAAACTCTGCTGCAGCAACCGAGCGGCTTTGGACGTCGAGATTTTTAAAATCTAATGTTCTACTGCAACTATGTGGGTGGTGCCAGAGCCACTTCAGGAACAGAAATGTACTATTTGCTTTGTGCTTTTAATATGTGCACCGCACCTCCTCCCGTGCGCTGTCTTCTCACATACGCTGCGTGAACCCATAGACCATGTGCATCTCCTCCCGTACACCACACACACCTCATCTCCTCCAGTACACCACACACACCTCATCTCCTCCAGTACACCACACACACCTCACCACCTCCCATACACATCTCATCTCCTCCCGTACACCGCACGTCCTTCCGCTCTCATATTCTGCACTGTACAGCGTGGACACCACGCGTGTACAGTGTTTTGTCGCGCACGCCATGTGGACCGCACTTCCTCCTGTGCGCCAGGACTAAGTCAGGTCTAAAACCAAACCAGAATTTGCAGGAGGTGGTTGCTACATTCATGTAGTTTTAAAAAGCCTGATAAAGTAATCCAAAGTATTCAGATTAAATTACTCACTTTAATTAATTTAATGGATTACGTTACAAACTACATTTTGGGGTATGTAATCTGTAATCTGTAGGGGAATACATTTTAAAAGTCGCCTTCCCAACACTGGGGACAGAAGGTGACTTTACAGTTCCTTCTGATCATGCCACTTGCGGTAGCAGTTTCTACTGGGTACAAAACAGAGTGGCACATCACAGGACTCACAGCCCACCGGGGTCTTTTTGTGGCACAGTTTGCACAGTCTTCTGCCAGCAGAGGCTGACTGCTCTTTAGGAATATTTTGGCCCTCCGTGAAATAAATGAGTTTGTGTGTGGTTGTTGTTGGGCCAGAAGTTGGACGGTTGGTAGAAGTGGAAGGACTTCCACTGTTTGACAGCTCCTCTACTAGGGCCTCTCTGAAATCCCTCTGTGTGAGTTTACTGTCCTTGTGTTGTGAGCGGTACAAGATAAAAGCATTTACAACTGCAATGTCCAGGAAGTGGTAAAACAAAGTGCGATACCACTTTCTTGTCTTATGTAGTACAGTGTAGTACCCAATAAGTGCATCCGAGAGGTCCACACGCCCCATGTGGCAGTTGTAGTCTTTCACAGCAGCAGGGACCGGAACATTTACCGCCGACCACACGCCCTGGTCTTTCATCCGTCTGTTGACAGTGTCTCCACTCATAACAGTGTGGATGGTGGAGCACATGATGACCTCTCGTGTGTCCTTCCACTTCACGAAGAGGAGCTCATTGTTTCTGATCCATCTCACACTCCCCTGAGGGTCACTCCTGCCAATGTCATTTATTGTGGTTTTAGGAAGTCCCGCTCTGTTGGCCCGCACGGTGCCACAAGCTCCAGTCTTTTGGGCTAACAAGTCCTTGAAGAGATGAGGGCTAGTGTAAAAGTTATCCACATAAAGGTGATATCCTGTTCCCAGTTTTTCGAAGTCCATGAGAAACATGACAGAGTCATAACCAAGTCCTTTGCCACTGTTGGAGGCCCTGCCCTCATAAACAAAAAAATTCCAGGTGTACCCTGTTTCTGAGTCTGTAAGCACAAAAAGTTTGTAGCCCCACTTGGTTGGTTTGTTTTTCATGTATTGTTTGAGTCCAGTTCTTGCTTTTGATGCAACCATCCGCTCATCAACCGATACGTTTTGCCCTGGATGGAAATGCTCTTTGCAGGCCTCAACAATCTGCTGGTACAGAGGCTTTATTTTCCCCAGGCGGTCAAAGGCTGGAGTGCCCTTTGCTGCTTGATTTTGTACGTCCTCCTCCAAAGGACAAAGGTGTAATGACCTGCACATGAGGTGAAACTTATTCCTTGAAATGACAGAAGCTGGAAAACTTAAGTTAAATAAACGGTGCTGTCGCCAGTAGTCCACTACTTCTGGGAGCTTCACTAATCCCATATATATGACCATGGCCAAAAAAGAACAGAGGTCAGGCATAGTCAGAACCGTCCAGGTTTGTCTTTGTTGGGCCCCATGGTCATTCATATTTGCCAACAGTGTGGACATAACCAGGTCAGAGAAAAACAGTCTAAAAAAATCCAGTGGCGTAGCAGCACGCCTGCTCCTGGGCTGTGGTCCTGGTTCTCTGGCAGGCTGGAAGAGCAGTGGCACAGGCACAGTGTCCACTTCATCCGGTGTACGCCATCTTTCCCCCTGTGCAGTAGGAGAAGGTGGGGGCACTGTTGCTCTTGGTGTCTCCCCTCTTGCCTTTTTTGCCTGTTCTCTTGCAGACAATGAAGCAGCAGTGGGGGGTGGTGTAATGTCCCTCTTCACTTCTGGCTCATAATCACTGTCCTCACTGGACACTTCTTCTGTTGTCCTATCAACAAATCATCATAAACACACTCTTAGTAAATATGTGGGCTTCAGACATTTACCAATATAACAGAAACATTACTATGACAGAAAATAACACTAACAAAATGACTACAACTCTACTACTATAAAATGCATAGCCTCTTGTCTAAAGAATGCACATTCTGGTAGTACCAGAACAGCAGCATTCGTGCTCTTAGATAAATGCAGAGTTTACAGAGCATTCACCTGTATAATACATTTACACTGTAATGATCATTATTATATCAAATACATTATCTTTTGTCCTAAGAATATCCACTCTGTGGTAGTTTACTTGGCAATAAATTAATAATAATTTAGTATTATTATACTAAACAATTATTACATACTAAACATAATTACATAATAATTCAAATAACTGCTATATAATAAGACCAGATATTACATTCAAGGCACTTACCGATCTAATAGGACGTCTTTGCCGTCCAAGAACAACAGCTCTGCTTCTGAGTCGTATTTGCTGTCCTCAGACTCAGAAGTGTCAACAGTCAGCGGAACAGCCTCACAAGCCGTACACTGCCGAGTTTTCTTCGGAGCTCTAGGCATGTTTTTTCAAGGTAAAAACCTAAAAAACAAGGGTCATTCCACATCAACTCTTTGAATGTCCCTGTTCGACCATTTGACTGAAAACATTCTAGAAGGTTCACACACTTTCCAGTAGGAAATGTCCTAAATTTTAGCTCAAACTCCTTATAGTTTTGTCATAAAAAGAGATTTTGTCAACTCCCCCCTGACCTGTTTTGAGCAGTTTTCTGAGGAGCCAATTTCAGACTGCTCTATCTACAAAACTATTTAAGGCAAGTCCTTCAAATTTTCAAGGGTTAAAATTTGGCAAATGTACTTGTAAAATCTGGACTTTTACACATGTGCTTACGATTTATCACAGATTTCTGAGGGCTTGAATTAGCTTGAAAATTCTCCTCTTCAAATTTGCGGGCATCTTTGAAGGGCTATGGAAAGAGCAATTTCAAAGACAGGTTTGATATTGAACATCCACCTTCCCACACATGCTGTGGACTTTGTATTTTAAAACTGGCCCTCTGTGATGAACGTTCTAGAAGATATTAAGGTTTAAAAATGGCCCAGCAAAAAGTGTCTTCTGGCCCAGGAGAGAAGACTTGTGCTGGGACATTTACAACACATCGTTTCTAAAAATAGATGTTCCAATACAGCAGGAAGCCTATAAACAATTCAGGAGTGTTACACAAAACATGTGAAAGTTTCCTCAAAGAGTTGAGATCTTTTAAAATAGTTGAGTAATCAAAGAAAGCATTGTGTTAAGTTTAAGTTGTGTTTTCTTCTGAAAGTGCCTCCATAGGCCATGAATGCTGCATGTGTGCAGACACCACATTTTCATTAATTCATTTTGCAAAAATAAGACAGAACACCGCCCCAATTTTTGGATACGTTAGAGACAGAATCTAATCTTTATAGGACAGTCCATTTAATGTTGGGAGTGCTGTCATTTTTTTTTGGTATACCATGACAAAGATGGCATCAAATTAATTTTTTCCATTTTTAAACCATAATATATTCTAGAATGTTCATCACAGAGGGCCAGTTTTAAAAATACAAAGTCCACAGCATGTGTGGGAAGGTGGATGTTCAATATCAAACCTGTCTTTGAAATTGCTCTTTCCAGAGCCCTTCAAAGATGCCCACAAATTTGAAGAGAATTTTGTAGCTAATTCAAGCCCCCAGAAATCTGTGATAAATCGTAAGCACATGTGTAAAAGTCCAGATTTTACAAGTACATTTGCCAAAATTTAACCCTTGAAAATGTGAAGGACTTGCCTTAAATAGTTTTGTAGATAGAGCAGTCTGAAATTGGCTCCTCAGAAAACTGCTCAAAACAGGTCAGGGGGGAGTTGACAAGTTTGAGCTAAAATTTGGGACATTTCCTATTGGAAAGTGTGTGAACCTCCTAGAATGTTTTCAGTCAGATCTGAGATGGCCGTGCGGGGCATTCAGAGATTTGGCGTGGAATGACCCACAAGCCAAAAATGTCTCCCAAGATACGTCGGACCTGTGAGGTGTGTGCGCCGGTGCATCTTCACTAGACTACAGCCTGGCATCACAGCTGTAGGCTTCTGAATCATAGAACTATAACGTACATCTACGATATGAATGGGGAACAGGTCTTTGCCACACGTCCCGCCCATTGTTGGAAAGCTCTTATGATAGGCTAAAACAATATGTCAATCACTTTCTGGAAGAACCAATGACTGAAGAGCTTTGCTGTAAACACGGGCAAGCATGCGTAAAAGGAGAGCCAAGAGCTCCTTTTACTCAACAGGCTGTGCCAGCTACACCGAACCACGGAACGTCTCGAGGATGGTCTCATTTTGAAGACAACAGTGTAAAGGAAAACAAGCTTACCCAACCGCGCCAACCATAGACCGTATATATGAGTGGACATAGCTAAAGCGCTAGTTGCCGCATGCCAAACAGGAAGTGCTCCAAGAGGCTCTTCCGGCTCCTTCTCTCCTTTTTCCCATCGACTCACATTGGGATCTTATCGTCCCTCTGTCTGTACCTGCTGCTCTGAGCCTCGTCATTCTGGGCTTAAAATGTTCGTATGAGCCCGTGACACAGGATCCTGAATTTTTCATTTCGTTATCTTGTTCCTAAATCAAGATATGAACATAAATAATAGACAAATCAGATGCCTTCCTTCGCCGAGGTCGCTGTCGCTGAGCGTTAACAGGTTTGATTGACAGCTAGCGTGTTTCGCTGCTAAATAAGTTCCCTTCCCGCTTTCCTGCCCCGATTGACAATTTTTTAAATAAAATGACAAAATATCTCAAACAATTAGAATAGGTAACGTTCCCTGAATCTTAACGAGCATAATTTAACTAGTATAAAGTAAAGTGAATGTCGTTAAATTGCGACTCTATTGTAACAGAACATAGAACATAAATCAAATGAAACTTACTATTTAAAGTTTGATGATAAAAGCTAAATGTGACCTTATTATTCTGAAGAATCACCGAAATCCAGCGGTCTGTGCAGATAGATGGATAAATAACTTTATTGATCCCGAGGGAAATTGTGCAGCAGTCTATTGCTCCCATACAAACATCACACAGGAGATACAAGATAAACATCCACACATTAGATAAAAGTGTAATAAATAATTAAAAACATACAATGAATTCATCAAATAGATCACTAAAAGGTCAAAGTGCAAATCTAATAAAAACACACATTTCAGTGTACCCCCTCTTCCCCCTCCCCTCCCAGTGGCATTGTACAGCCTTATTGCACTGGGGACAAAAGACTTCCTGAATGTCTCAGTGGAGCAGGGCAGTGAGAGAAGATTACCGACAGAGCTCTTCTGGTCAGAGGAGACTGAGTGCAGGGGGTGGCCGGTGTTCTCCAGGACTGCTCTGAGCAGATTGGTGCAGAGTATTGCATCACTGCTCTGCCATGAGTAGGGCGGCACATTTACAACCTCAATCATGATTGGCTCTTGTGGTTGCTATGATACTCGCGGTTGGATTTCCAAATATGGAGCCTGGCTCCAAATTCACTCCTGTAAGATGCCACACCATAGAACTATAACAAAATCTGGAAGATGAATCCAAGATGGCGCCCTTTTGTTTTCAATGGCTTGAGCTCTTTGGCGCATGGCCGCAAAAAAGACTTTCACTTCCACATTTCATTTCCCTTGTTTGCAGCCCAACGCAGGCCGTCAGGCAGCCCAAGACTGTTGGGCTGTGACGTCAGAAACGCAGTTCTGACCAATCAGAGCGCGAGCTGCTAGAGCGCGAGCTGCTAGAGCGGAGCTAGCGCGGCTCAGAGTGGGGCTAGGCTAACTTTTACAAAGCTGATCTTTAGGCACTTTGACGATACTTATTTTTATTTTTTTTTTTTTTAAGTTCATATTGTAAAAATACAGAAGAATCCCTACAAAACTTGACCATCATGAAAGCTGTGGATGCCCTGTCAGCCAAACACAGGTAGTTTGATTTCTCAAAAAATGCATTGTGCTTCTATGGGAGAATTTTTCTTGGGCTGCGGCCTGCAATATCTCGTTCGGCCACACGTCAGTCTGTGGTCACAGATAGAAGGGGCGGGGCTTATCCAGCTCTTATTCCAGCTCCATGTGTCACACTCAGTCCACTCATATACACACTCTATGGTGCCAAAAGAAGTGAGTTTTTTGGAAGGACGGAAATAGTACAGAATAAGTATTCATTCCCTCGTACACCCATTCAAACCATAGGCCATATATACGAGACTCATATATACAGTCTATGATTCAAACAGACACCGTTTTTATTCTTTCCCCAGGTAGAATCATTTAATGGAAAAAAATATTCTTTTTCTGTGGACGGTACAAGTACTAAGAGTACAGCTATCCCTGGACTGAACCCATTTTTAAAACAATGTATAGCATGTCAATAGTGTAAAAAAAATAAAGAAAAATAATTAAGCTAAATATCTGGCATGACTGTTTAATGTTGCAAAATCACCGCAAGAGGATGTGTTATCAGGTTAAACAAAGAGACTTGTGATGGTCCATGATATTATTGTGAGACCTTTGACAATACGATATCACCATATTTCGGTTATTGTTACATCCCTAATTTTAACTACTCCAAGTGTATATTTACTTGCACAGTTCTATAATAATTTTTATAACCATTTCTTTATTGTCAATAGTAACAGTATTAAACATATCAGAGCCTGCTTTGGTTCCGGTTTTCCAATTGACCAAGCATATTTTTTATTTCTTATTGATTAAAAACAATGCATAATTTCGTGTTAAGCAATCTTTTAATTGCATGAGCACAGATTTCACATTGGCAGAGCAAAATGAAGGAGCAGACGTGGCTTCCGGATTTCCACGAGGCTTAAGGCAATGTTTAGGCTCGGCTCTTGTTTCCTAATATAGGCCTTTAAGTTATTTTAAAGAAGAAAACATCAGTATAATGAACAGTGTTACACGTTTTCAATACTCTGGCCTACGAGGCATTAAAATAAACGAAGATATAAAAAAGAGCCTTTTTTTTTTTTTTTTACATTTATCGAGTTAGCTGCTAACAAGAGGCCAGACAGACACTCTTTCTATCGGCCCTTGCAAAATATCCGTGGAAATACCTTTCCAAATCCTCTTTTGTGCGTTGTCCTAGTTGAGTCCTTATCTAAACTTGATTTAGATTTGTTTCAACGCAATTAAGAGTGATTTTGGCCGGATTTACATCAGTTTTAGACCTTCGATTCTGATAAATTTGTATACAAGATTAGGAATGTTTCGCGACATCAAAAGCGTTTATGTTGCTTCTTGTCGCAATTTGAATTATTTTTGCACAGAACCGCCAGTTCTGTGCAAAAATAACTTAAATTGCGCCTTGTGTCTTTTGATCTCGGGTAGTTACCCTACCCGACAACAAAAGACAAGGCGCCAAAACGAGCACATGACGCAGCAGCTTTCCGAGAACGCACTTACCTGCACAAAACCACAGAAAACCTCACAAAAACAGCAGGCACTGCGGCCCTGAGCTGTGCGTGGGGTGACGTTCTCAAAAATCTCCCTCCAGATGAAAAAATCTGAGTAAAAATGTAGCAACGTTTGTGGAAATGGCGCAGAACAAAACCCGACGTCCTTCTCCGTGGCCCGTCTGTCGCCTCTGCTCTGCGTAAACTGCGTAATATTTCCACGGCTGTGCGTAAACTGCGTAATGGACCCACGGCTATGCGTAAACTGCGTAATGCACCTACGGCTGTGCGTAAACTGCGTAATATTTCCACGGCTGTGCGTAAACTGCGTAATGGACCCACGGCTATGCGTAAACTGCGTAATGCACCTACGGCTGTGCGTAAACTGCGTAATGCACCTACGGCTGTGCGTAAACTGCGTAATGCACCTACGGCTGTGCCACAGTGGGTTTACGGGCTCTGGTAAAACAACTTGTACTGTTACAAGTTACATTTTTAAAGCCTAAATGCAAACTTTCTGGAATAACATGTCTGGAATAACCTTTCAGGAACTAATCCAAAATGTTATAATACATGTCGAGTTCCTAAATTATCTTTTTCTTATGCATTTTTGCTATGTATTCACCTTATTTTCTATTTTGCATTTTAGTAATGTGATTATTTGAATATGCACCGTAATTTACGGATTATATATACTGTGTTTTCTATTTATTATCTTATCTTATAGGGGTGATTCTCTTTTTGCATCAACATTTTATGTTCGCATGTTTTGCTTGGCCTGATTTTTGCCTGAACTGTGCCAAATATTAAAAGTAAGGTAAATCAATGGTGTATCAACTGTTTTTCATACATTAGATTCAATTCAAATGCATTTGAAATATTATTTCATAATTAATACACCTTTTTGGTAACACACGCACTTAATTTTATTGTGTCCCACAGTGCAAGTAATCAACTTCATCTAGAGGAATGAGTTAGAAAATTATATATATTAAAAAATCCCTTTCACTGTTAAATAGGCTACACTAAATTTCATTTAATCATCTAATTTAATATGATAAAATTCTATTTTTTATTTATCGTTTCATTCCTACTTTACATGTCCTAGTAGTGATTTTCCCCCCTGTTAGAATGTTTGTTATTGAGGTGCAATAAAAAAACTACAATTCCAGACAAGCCATTTACAGGAAGTGACATCATTTTGGAAGGCATTTCAAACTGTGGAAACTGAGGTAAGCTCCTACTGAGACTCCCTCCTTACTATTTTTGATCTTAAACATGTCACTCCCTTCTGGGTCACGCTTAAAGTTCCACCCTGTTAGGGTAACTTATGAGGAATGTTAATTCAGGTTATTTAAAAAAAAAAAAAAAAAAAAACATATTTGATTTAGTTATTAAAGTAGTGTTAATCTACTGTAGGTCAGAGAGCTAAAAGGTCATTTGGTAAAGAGCTAGCATGAGATTAGCGAAAAAAATTCCACCCTGTCGGGTTCCCCCCTGTTAGACCTATGAGCCTAACAGGAGGGAATGGGATCCTTCCAGGGTGGAAATTATTATTATTATTATTATTATTATTATTATTATTATTATTATTATTATTAATAATATAATAACAAGAGCTCCTCCAGCGGGGCAAAATACGCCCGTACTTTGAATTATTGTATATAGAATTAAGTTAGAATTTGTCAAACCTAGTTAAAAATGAATTGTTGGTGCAGTTTGGAAGATTCCAATACTGACAAGGTTTTCGCAAAGGGTCGGGCCGTGACCTTGACCTTTGACCCTGTGACCTTGAAATCAATAGGAAACATCCTTGACCCATGGGGTGTCCAGCCATGAAGTTTGACATTCCTAGGTGAGACGGTTGTTGAGCTAGAGCGCGGACAAGGTAATGTGTAGTTGTCTTGTATACTCTCTCTCCCGTTGCCTAGCAACCGCTGCAGCTGGAACTGTGTGTCACCTTTGAACTTTAAACTTCAAAGCTTTGAAGTCTTTGAAGCTTTGTCTTCATGAAGAGGCAAAACATGTGGGGCATGCGCCGATATATATATAAGGTGACCTTGACCTTTGACCCTGTCACCTTGAAATCAATAGGGAACATCCTTGACCCATGGGGTGTCCAGCCATGAAGTTTGACATTCCTAGGTGAGACGGTTGTCCACAGACGGACGGACGGACAGACGGACGGACGGACGGACGGACGGACAGCGCCATACCATAATACGTCCCGTATTACAACGGGCGTATAATAATATTATTATATTGCTATATTATTTGTATTGTTGTTATTGGCCCTCGCCAGTTAACAAAGTTAATGGCGAGGGGTATTGTTCTTCATCGGTTTCTTACGCTATATTATTATACGCCCGTTCTAAGACGGGACGTATTATGGTATGGCGCTGTCCATCCGTCCATCCGTCCGTCCGTCCGTCTGTGGACTCGACCCTTTGCGAAAACCTGCCCGTCGCTCTTGCTAACTGTGATCGTTTCCATCTCTGTCTTTTTATCTTCCATCTCTGTCCTTTTATGTTACGTGCCGTAGATCTGAACTCTCTTCTCAAATGTTCTGCTGCTGAAAGCGAGAACAACCCACATTCTCTGCTTCTTTGAGCTTTGACACATTAAAGCTTTGTAGTGTCTTTAAGTTCTGTTGCTGCAATCTGATTGGTGGAATTCCGATTCTAGAATGTGATGATGTCATACTCATACTCCTACTGCAAGAGCCAGATTTCCCTATTGATTATCCGTCCGTCTGTCTGTCCGTCTGTCCGTCTGTCCATCTGTCTGTGGACAATTTCTTGTCCACGCTCTAACTCCACAACCGTCTCACCTAGGAATGTCAAACTTCCAAACTGCACCAACAATTCATCTTTAACTAGGTTTGACAAATTCTAACTTAATTCTATATACAATAATTCAAAGTACGGGCGTATTTTGCCCCGCTGGCGGAGCTCTTGTTATTATTATTATTCAAATACATCTGAGTACACATGGACATGCATCATTAAAGGTGTGTGTGGACTACGTACCCTGAAATGCTGTGTGTTGGTTGGTGCTTCCTCCAGCTCCTCTATCAGGTTGAACTCCTGGCTGTAGAGGAGTTTGTCGTCTTCAGACGTGTAATCTTTGTTTCTGCGAGTTGCGTAGTTGTGTATCAGTCGAAGGTCTGAGTTGAAGTGAGTTTCTCAGGACCTGTGTCGCCCTTATGTATATACTTATAGAACCCTTTATAAGAGACTTGGTGATGTCACAAAGAAATAGAATGTCTGACGGAACGTGTTGCCAGGTGACGCCAGGTGAATCTTTCCTTATATGGACATGAGTGCGTTGCCATAATTACACAATGCTGAATGTCAATAATTACATTGGAAGTGTCTGAATGTCCATCCTAGGCCCTAAACCCCAAACACTACACTGACCTGCACTCTTTAGTGAACTCTATAGAACCTCATTCACTGAGGTCCAGACGCAGTTCACGACTTTGAGGTCACATGTGTATTAGACCTCAATTAGTCTTGATTTAGACCTTATTTAAAACTGGTGTAGACCTGGTTTAGACCTAGTTTAGTCCTGGTTTACTTTTGGTTTAGATCTGGGTCAGACTTTTAGTAATTAGACATGGTTTAGCCCTATATTAGTCCTGGTTTAGACCTGGATTAGTCCTGGTTTAGTCCTGGCTTAGACCTGATTTTGTCACTGTATTTCTCCAGGTTTAGTCCTGTACAGTATATTAGACCTGATTTAGTCCTGGTTAAGACTTAAACAATGGTTTTGTCCTCTAGTGGTCCTGTTTTAGACCTGGTTCAGATCGGGTTTAGACCTAGTTTAGACCTGATTTAGTTTTGGTATAGACCTAGTTTAGATCTGGTTTAGCCCTATATTAGTCCTGGTTTAGACCTGGTTTAAATCTGGTTTAGACCTGGTTTAGCCCTGTATTAGTCCTGTATTAGAACCCCTCGGAGGAATAAGATGGACTCGCAGCCCCGACTTTGAACTACACTAAATGTGAACTGTGCCTGAGTGAACTGTGGTAGTAGTTATTACCCCACAGAAGTAAAATTCCCCCCTCTTTAAGCAGGGCTCTACAGTGTGCCCATTTCACTCGCATTTGCGAGTAAATATTTCGTCGTGCGAACGTGGTAAACAAAACAGGCGCACATGTGGGGTTCATGGGGGGGTCAGGTGCTATGAGTATTGGGCAGCACGCTGCCCCCGCGACCCAGCCAGATTAAGCGGGAGAAGATGGATGGATGGATGGATGGATGGATGGAAGAAGAAGAAGAAGAAGAAGAAGAAGAAGAAAGAAGAAAGAAGAAAGAAGAAGGAAGAAAGAAGAAAGAAGAAGGAAGAAAGAAGAAAGAAGAAGAAGAAGAAGAAGAAGAAGAAGAAGAAGAAGAAGAAGAAGAAGAAGAAGAAGAAGAAGAAGAAGAGAGTTTCACACTGGAATACTGCTCAGATTTTAAATACTGAAACACTGACTTCCACCCTGTCATGTTCTGTTCCACCCTGTTATGTTAAATGTTTTTAAAAATATTTTGACATAGTCAGTAAATCTTGTTAAAATGTTTGTGCTACGTTGGAAGGTCAGGAACATTAAATGGACATATATGGGTATATTTGTAGAGATGATTATTTGTTCAGTGCTGTCAGTAAAAAAGGATGGTTAAAATGTCATTTCATATAGGATACAACCATATACCTCTTTATTATTAAATAACCTTTAACAGTTTCAAACTAAAGCATATTATGGCATCAAAATGGACACATTCTCTCTAGGAAAATGTTGTTATTCAACAATACTAACATGTTTAACTATGTGCAATTTAAATGTAAATGTCCCTAACAGGGTGGAACACTTTCAGCAACAACATTTAATAAAACTACCTGTAATTATTACTATATTCATCCTTGAGCTTGACCATTATGCATTTCTTATAGTTAAACATGTCAGTATTAAAAAACAACATGAAAAATATATTCCATTACCATTTTTTACCTCCAACTTTACAAACCCAAAATGTTGCCGCAAAAAGAGAATCACACATAGACTATATGGATGAGTAATACAGTACAGTGTAACAGTACTCTTACTTGAGTACTACAGAGTACAGTGTAACAGTACTCTTACAGTACAGTGTAACAGTACTCTTACTTGAGTAATACAGAGTACAGTGTAACAGTACTCTTACTTGAGTACTACAGAGTACAGTGTAACAGTACTCTTACAGTACAGTGTAACAGTACTCCTACAGTACAGTGTAACAGTACTCTTACTTGAGTAATACAGAGTACAGTGTAACAGTACTCTTACTTGAGTAATACAGAGTACAGTGTAACAGTACTCTTACTTGAGTACTACAGAGTACAGTGTAACAGTACTCTTACAGTACAGTGTAACAGTACTCCTACAGTACAGTGTAACAGTACTCTTACTTGAGTAATACAGAGTACAGTGTAACAGTACTCTTACTTGAGTACTACAGAGTACAGTGTAACAGTACTCTTACAGTACAGTGTAACAGTACTCCTACAGTACAGTGTAACAGTACTCTTACTTGAGTAATACAGAGTACAGTGTAACAGTACTCTTACTTGAGTAATACAGAGTACAGTGTAACAGTACTCTTACTTGAGTAATACAGAGTACAGTGTAACAGTACTCTTACTTGAGTAATACAGAGTACAGTGTAACAGTACTCCTACTTGAGTAATACAGAGTACAGTGTAACAGTACTCCTACTTGAGTAATACAGAGTACAGTGTAACAGTACTCTTACAGTACAGTGTAACAGTACTCTTACTTGAGTAATATAGAGTACAGTGTAACAGTACTTACTTGAGTAATACAGAGTACAGTGTAAAAGTACTCTTACTTGAGTAATACAGAGTACAGTGTAACAGTACTCTTACAGTACAGTGTAACAGTACTCTTACTTGACTACTACAGAGTACAGTGTAACAGTACTCTTACTTGAGTAATATAGAGTACAGTGTTACAGTACTCTTACTTGAGTAATACAGAGTACAGTGTAACAGTACTCTTACAGTACAGTGTAACAGTACTCTTACTTGACTACTACAGAGTACAGTGTAACAGTACTCTTACTTGAGTAATATAGAGTACAGTGTTACAGTACTCTTACTTGAGTAATACAGAGTACAGTGTAACAGTACTGGAGGACAGGAGGTGGAGGAGGAGGTGGAGGTGGAGGAGGAGGTGGAGGAGGAGGAGGAGGTGTCCTCTGGCTGCCTCAGAAGTGGAGGCTTGGTGATGACCTGGACACAGAACAGAGGACTTGGATATTAGGAGCAACAGGCAGGAGCAGGCAGGCCATAGTGATGGAGTCCTGGGTTAGTCCTGGTTTAGTCCTGGTTTAGTCCTGGTTTAATTCTGGTTTAGTCCTGGTTTAGTCCTGGTTTAGTTCTGGTTTAGTTCTGGTTTAGTCCTGGTTTAGTCCTGGTTTAGTCCTGGTTTAGTTCTGGTTTAGTCCTGGTTTAGTTCTGGTTTAGTCCTGGTTTAGTTCTGGTTTAGTCCTGGTTTAGTTCAAAATCCACATTTTGAGACTTTACTGGACAAATGCATTACAGAAATGTTGAGCCCACAGCAGTTCTTCACTTCATCTACAGACATATTACACATTTCATCATAAATTATACTTTTTGTGAAGCCCAAATACTATTTTAGGGTTAGAAAACTCCCCATCCTTCTTAACAGAGAAGCAATGAAAATGAGATTTATACTTGAAAATTCTAAATTGTTGCTTATTTTTTGTTCCAGTGTCATAAAACCATTAGCATATAGTTTTGCTCATGAGTTAATCATTGTAAATATAAGATTTTAGGATGTTTCCTTCATTTTGCTTCCACTTGCCTCCATTCCAGAATTTGGACCTTTCTGATGACATAAGGTTTGAAAGGGTCTATAGTTTTGTATGTGAAACCACATATGGTCCAACTGTGCTGCTGGATGTGAGTAATGACAAGGAGCCTGCTGTATTTGATCTTTCCATTTCGGCCTGGACATGTCACCTGTCTTACTTGAGTAAAAGTTGAGTTTCCTCTTCCCGCTGTGAGTCAGTCTAAAGTGAGAAAAGCTTTATGTTTAGTTTAGTTTAGTTTATTATTTATTTGTCAGGGACCATGTACAAACACATTCATCTTAGAAAAGAGGAGATGTTTTGCACCAGATTTAGCAAAAAAGCTATTTTCCATCCGCAGTCCCTGGGCAGGTGCGCACTAAAAGTAACATGCTACAAATAGTACAACATTCTATAAAACAATGTAAAATCCTACAAACATATTATAAAAAAACAAAACAAAACAAAAACAAAACATTAAAATATTTACAAAGGCACTAACACTAACACTGTAAACCACAGAATAAGAAAGTTACTGATTTAACAGGACTGATGCTGACACAGTTGCTTCTCAAGAATAAATTGTTTTAAATTTCGAGTAACAATCTGAACTGATTTGAACATTTGTTTCTTGCAGCTCCTTCAGATCTCATTTAGTTTGTCTCAGTGTGCATTATTAAAGCCCTTCACATTACATTAACTTCAAATTATAAATCAAACGTTATTTCCCAGTGGTAACTCTTTAAGTTACTCTTACTTGAGTAATTATCGGGCCATTACTTTGTACTTCTTATTGAGTAATATTTTGAACATTTGAAGTAAAGGCATCATTACTTGAGTACAATTTTGGCTCCACTACCCCCCGCTGATAACATGGATGTTTCATGTGACCAAAATAGATTTCTACTACTGTGTTGTGTTGAGACAAAATCTTTACTTCAAAGTGCTTCAAAAGAAAAATAGTTTATTACATCGTTGACAGTTTGACATTAATTTGCACCAGTTATTTTAGAATTACAGATAAAGTTCACGGACTGTGGAGGAGGAGGTACATTCAGAGAAATCGCAAAGTGCCACAAATGCAGAAATCAAGAGCACAGAAAGGCAATACAAGCAAGGGGCCTCAAACAGAGGGGCGAGGACCAAGGACAGGTCTAGTCCTGGTCCTGGTTTAGTCACTGGTTTCATATAGGATAAGCTCAGGTTTAGTCCAGGGCCTTTAAAATATTCATATTTGTAACTTTGGTCATGTCCACATTTAGTCCTGGTTTAGGTTTGGTTTAGTCCTGCTCTAATTAGCCAAACTTAGTCCTATATTAAGACCTGGTTTAGTTCTGATTTGGTCTAGGTTCAGAATGGTTTTAGATCTAGTTAAATCCTGGTTCAGTTATATTTTAGACCTGGTTTAGTTCTGGTTTTTCAATGCTTTAGTCCTTTTTAGAGCTGTTTTAGTCCTGGGGCAGTCCTGGTCCTTCCCTTTAGCCTGAGACTCCGTGTTCATGGAGCAGAGATGTGATGTAAGCACATGTTGAACACTTGTTCAGGAGGCAAAAAGACACGCAACATTTACCACCAATTCCACCTTTAAAACACAAACTACGTTTCACATTATTTATCTAGTGGTTAGTTTCATTCATGTTCTAGTGGTGTCGAACAATAGGTTGTGTTCACATTGTAAAATGGCCGTGGAGGGCAAGAATGAGGCACAATTTATGAATGAAATCTATAATCTATAATACTTACTGGTGATGTAAGCTTGTGGGCGGAGCCTTGCACAGAATCTCATAGCTAACTGTAAAGAGGGTTTGAATAGGGCCCAGGAGAGATCTCTAGATTACTCAAACATGCATGGATTTAAAACTTCTTCAGGCATGTTTTTGATAAAGGAACTATGTTAGAACCTGGTATGAATCTCCAAAAAGTTGATTTTGCATAATACCCATTCATAAAAACTGATACATATTTGTTTTTTTTTTTACTATAATAATCTTTTGGCCTAAAGCTGCTTGTCACCATGGAGATGTTATTGCTTTGCTGGGAATATTCCACAGCGTAACATTAGTCAGACTCATGTTTCTTGCGATCTTCATGGAGACACACTCTGGATCTAATGACCAAAATAGAGATGAAATATTTTGAAAAAACATTAGATTTTTGTTTATTTCTCCTCAAGATTCTGAACTTTGTGCCAGTTTTGAACGATAAACCAGTTCAACAAATCTGCATCTGACAGATACACAACAAACTCCACCTGAGACTGTGACCTGCCTCCAGCTCAGGCTCAACTCCAGCTCCTTGAAAATGGAAGTGAACACAACCTATTGACTTAAATGAGGCTGTCCATAATCACCTTCACTACACACAGAGTTCTTCATTTCTACAAAACTGCGTCGAGAAAGTGCCCCAAGAAAAGGAGAGATGAGAAATACTGATTTGAATATGAATTCTTTTCAATTTTACAATGTAATGTCAAGGTCCATTTATCCAACCACACCACAACGTCCGGAAGGGCATCAGGCGCACTACATCTGCAGATCGGCTAGAGACGCATGACCTGCCGCCATCTCAGTCTAACACTACGGGGACACAGGAGGATGGGAGGGCGTCTGGCAGGCAGGGATACAGGAAGATGGGAGTTTATATGACACACAGGGACACAGGAGGGTGGGAGGGCATCTGACACACAGGATAGTATTTTGGCGATATGAATTGTGGAAGGATTGGCATTTTGATCGTCTGTGTTCACATGTCATTTATGGAAGATGCAGAATACCGAGCATAAAGCAGGTTTTTGTACGGTGGCCTCCGCTAACACGGCCCTGGAAATCTGAGAAAAGAAGGTGGAATTTGTTTTCTGTTGAGGTTTGGCTCATTGTTATCAGTGATTGTGAGCCTGGTTTAGTTCTGGTTTAGTTTCTAATTTAGTCCCTGATATGGGACTATTTAAGTGTCTGGTTCAGTACTGTTTTAGTCCTAGTTTAATCGCTGGTTTAGACCCTTGGTTTAGTCCTGATGTGGCATTTTTCTAGTCCTGGCTCAGTCCTGGTTTAGTCCTGGCTCAGTCCTGACTCCGTGACTCTGGTTTCACTGCTGTAGAACTACAGTAGTTAGCCAAATGTTCCCCAAGTCTTCACAGACTTAACGGGGACAGTGTTAGCGGAGGCACAGCACTGGTGAGATTTGCTGATATTGCAGATTACTCTTTGGGAGCGTCATATAAACATGGTTAAAAGGTGATACAGTCCATGACGTGTATCTGCAGCGTGTCCATGTCTGGAGCCTGGTACTTGCACTTGGGGCAGCAGAGGTCGGGGATCTCCTCTGATGCTAACGCCTGGTCGCCCACGGCACCACCCTGACCACGGAACGACGAAGGGGGAGGGGCTGTGTGGAACGGGAAAACACCTGAAACACATGTTACAGGCAAAATGTATGGAATATACAACTACTACTGCTAATACTACCGCTACTGCTCCAAAAACCACTGCTACTATCTGTGAAGAGTGTAAGAGACTGAATTGGATTGAACAGCTAAACCAGGGGTGTCCAGACTATGGCTAAATGACCCCCTCAGCTAAACTCTGTACAAGTTTCTGACCTGGAGCCTGAGGAATGTGAGACGCTCGAGCCGGAAAATCATCCAAGTGTCTCAGCTTCATCTGCTCGATCCGTGCACTGAAACAAACACAGAACATAACAACAGCTCACCAGCAGAGAGCGCTACAGACACATTTACAACAGGTCACCAGCAGAGAGCGCTACAGAGACATTTACAACAGGTCACCAGCAGAGAGCGCTACAGAGACATTTACAACAGGTCACCAGCAGAGAGCGCTACAGACACATTTACAACAGCTCACCAGCAGAGAGCGCTACAGTGACATTTACAACAGGTCACCAGCAGAGAGCGCTACAGTGACATTTACAACAGGTCACCAGCAGAGAGCGCTACAGACACATTTACAACAGCTCACCAGCAGAGAGCGCTACAGAGACATTTACAACAGGTCACCAGCAGAGAGCGCTACAGACACATTTACAACAGGTCACCAGCAGAGAGCGCTCATGGATCTATTAAGTCAGTGGTCTCCAACCCCCGGGCCGGGGACGGTACCAGGCCGCCGGCCGCCCAAGAAATAATTAATTATTTCTGTTGTATTTATTATCTGAGTCAGGACAATCTTTGACTTTGAAAAATCTTTTATTTTGATGTTATACATGTTATGTTCAGTGTGCGAAATACGAGGGTGCAGGGCCTGCCTAACCCATCACATCCCCTAAAAAGGCTGTAACGTTAGAAAAACTACACAATCTGGTTGTAAACAGGAAGGAAAACTATTTGTACGAAACTGAGAAGTCCCATTTGGAGGAGGTGGGCCAAAGCACGGCACATCTGCACCGATGGACGAGGAAAACACCAAACAAAGTCTACTTCAAAACATACGGAGAATCCGCGACAGCGACTTCTCTCCCCCACACCACCACCACATCCACAAACACACCGAGGAGCAGAACCCACACCCCCTGCCGCTGAACCCATCCTCTCTTCCAAAACCGCAGCTCCACCGCGCGACCCGCAAACAGCGCCGTGCAACACCACTGGGCTGCAGCCCGACAGGTGCAAACACAGAACTCCAGACAACCGCATCCCAGCACAACACAGCCCAAAAGTCCCAGCATGAGTGCCCCGGGTACAAGGGGAGCTGGGGCGGCAAACACAGACTAACTGGAGATCACTGGACGTCCCTCAGTCATGAAAACCACCTCAGGTCACAACACATTATTTACCCGTTATGTGACTGTTCTGTCCTCAGTTCTTGTCTTAAACCCTGGTCCTGGACAAGTCACTGACTGTGTGTCGATAACATTTATTCACTCGTTTGCTCACATTGTGTTGCACACTTTTAATAATAATAATAATAATAATGCATCAGTTTTATACAGCGCTTTTCTGGACACTCAAAGACGCTTTTACAGAGCATTATTCATTCACTCCAGACCCGGTGGTGGTAAACTACTATTGTAGCTACAGCTGCCTTGGGGCAGACTGACGGAAGCGAGGCTGCCAATCTGCGCCATCGGCCCCTCCGACCACCACCAACACTCACGCACTCACCACTTTCATACTAGGCAATGTGGGTGATGTGCCTTGCCTAAGGACACAACGACAGTTTTTTGTGACTGGCGCCCCACTGTGGCACCTGGAATTCCCAGTGGTCTCCCATCCAAGTACTAATCCTACTCTTGTTCTTGTAGGGTTTAGGCTTTTACCATCTGTCTGGGGACTGCAGGTGAAAAACAGCCTTTGGGTGAACCCTGGCATATTTACAGAAATGTTTATCAATATGCACTGTCCCTGAAAGAAATAAAAGAAATAAAAATAAACATTGTAATACACAACTTTAGGCTTCTGCATATTGAAAATGTAGATCTGTATTGCTCAACAATTTGGAGATGGGGACATCCCCGAATACTGACGGGTATTTCGCACACTGTTTATGTTGTTGGTGCAATGTTACGAGAAAGCTGCTAATAAAGTTGCAGACGAGGACACAGTGGATTCACGTTTATTATTAAATTCGCAATATAAACAATCTACGTTTCTACCCCCCGGTCCACAGTAAAATGGTCAAGCCGGTCCGCGGTGATAAAAAGGTTGGGGACCACTGTATTAAGTGACCTGAGGCTGTTGCTGCTTTATCTGTCTGGACGCAGTGACACTCACTGGAACTTCAGTGAAAATATACCATAGAGCTCAATGTAATCATAAACTGCTCGTGTTCGGCTGACAGGGGCTGACAGGGGCTGACAGGGGCTGACAGGGGCAGACAGGGGCAGACAGGGGCTGACAGGGGCTGACAGGGGCTGACAGGGGCTGACAGGGGCTGACAGGGGCAGACAGGGGCTGACAGCTTCAAAAAAGGTTGGATTTTATAGCTATTTTTACCTAATTTTAGACCATTAACTTTTTCTCAGCTCAAAATCCTTCATTGTCTTTTAATCGTCAGCTCCGGCTACACTCTGCCCTGTTGGCGGCACAGTGGCTGAGTGGCAACACTCATGCCTCACAGCAAGAAGCCTACATACCCAGGAAGCTCACTGCAGCGCTCCAAAAACAAAACTGAAACAAAACTCTACTCCAGGCCTGTTTTTGAGAAGGTAACAACATAATGACATGGCTTAAAGCTCACAAGAGCCCAGAGTGCGTAATATGGGACCCTTAATAATGAGTATTAAAGCAGTTCAGTTGATCACCGTGATGTGGCCTCTTGTTTGAGCCGTTCGATCTCTCCCAGAGCCTGGTTCAGATGATCCTGCAGCTCCTCCTTCTTCTGGTTCAGTTTCTCTCGCGCCTCACGCTCGGCCAAGAAGTCTGCTTTATAGATCTCTGCCTGAAAAGGTATTAAAAAAAGACATTTATACATTTACCTGAACATACAAGGACAAACTAAAGAGATATGTGGTTTAGTTCTGAATTAGTCCTGGTTCAGTCTTGGATTAGTCCTGATCAGTCCTGGTTCAGTCCCGGTTCAGTTCTGGTTAGTCCTGGTTCAGTTCTGGTTCAGTCCCGGTTTAGTCCAGGATTAATCCTGGTTCAGTCCCGGTTCAGTCCCAGTTTAATCCCGGTTTAGTTCTGGTTAATCCCAGTTCAGTCCTGGATCAGTTCTGGATTAGTCCTGGTTCAGTCCCGGTTTAGTCCTGGATTAATCCTGGTTTAGTCCTGGTTCAGGCCTGGTTTAGTCCTGGTTCAGGCCTGGTTCAGGCCTGGTTCAGGCCTGGTTCAGGCCTGGTTCAGGCCTGGTTCAGTCCTGGTTCAGGCCTGGTTCAGGCCTGGTTCAGGCCTGGTTCAGGCCTGGTTCAGGCCTGGTTCAGTCCTGGTTCAGGCCTGGTTTAGTCCTGGTTCAGGCCTGGTTTAGTCCTGGTTCAGGCCTGGTTCAGGCCTGGTTCAGTCCTGGTTCAGGCCTGGTTCAGGCCTGGTTTAGTCCTGGTTCAGGCCTGGTTTAGTCCTGGTTCAGGTCCTGGTTCAGTCCTGGTTCACCTGTGCAGTGAGGACAGGTATAGTCTCTAATGATGCCTTCTGTTGCTCCACCTCCTCCTTCAGTTTGTCGATCAGGTCCTGTTTCAGAGCCAGAGCCCTCTCCGCCTCCTCTAAACGTGCACACAGGTCTCCCCCCTGACCAACAAGTGGACAATTCAAAAAAGGAAAACAAAGAAAAGGTGATATTGCTCTCTAAATGTCTCACCTTGAGTTTAGTATCATAGTCTCTGAACAAACAGGTGTATGCGTGCTGCAGCTGTGTCAGTTTTTTCCTAGAAAAACGAGAATAAATGAAAGGAGACATGTCACTGCAAACAGAAATGAACAGGCCCAGTTTATCACAGGCAGCAAGCAACTTTAAGTCCTACCACTAAAGCCTCAATAACATGACGCTTTATTATGATACAGGCAGAAGATGGCGCACGCACACACACACACACACACACACACACACACTGACTTTTCTGAGCTCATCAGGACTTTACTCAGAGCTGTATTTAGAGTGACCCCTGCACGTTTCTGGAATCCTCTACAGTTGTGCATCTGAGGCTTCAGTGCTCAGAAAATCAGTTTTAGATTAATTTGAAGTGTTGTGAAGTATAGTGTGGTACTACAGTAGTGTTGTACTGTGTCATATATAGTGTGGTACTACAGTAGTGTTGTACTGTGTCATATATAGTGTGGTACTACAGTAGTGTTGTACTGTGTCATATATAGTGTGGTACTACAGTAGTGTTGTACTGTGTCATATATAGTGTGGTACTACAGTAGTGTAGTACTGTCATATATAGTGTGGTACTACAGTAGTGTTGTACTGTGTCATATATAGTGTGGTACTACAGTAGTGTTGTACTGTGTCATATATAGTGTGGTACTACAGTAGTGTTGTACTGTGTCATATATAGTGTGGTACTACAGTAGTGTAGTACTGTGTCATATATAGTGTGGTACTACAGTAGTGTTGTACTGTGTCATATATAGTGTGGTACTACAGTAGTGTAGTACTGTGTCATATATAGTGTGGTACTACAGTAGTGTAGTACTGTGTCATATATAGTGTGGTACTACAGTAGTGTTGTACTGTGTCATATATAGTGTGGTACTACAGTAGTGTTGTACTGTGTCATATATAGTGTGGTACTACAGTAGTGTTGTACTGTGTCATATATAGTGTGGTACTACAGTAGTGTTGTACTGTGTCATATATAGTGTGGTACTACAGTAGTGTAGTACTGTGTCATATATAGTGTGGTACTACAGTAGTGTTGTACTGTGTCATATATAGTGTGGTACTACAGTAGTGTTGTACTGTGTCATATATAGTGTGGTACTACAGTAGTGTTGTACTGTGTCATATATAGTGTGGTACTACAGTAGTGTTGTACTGTGTCATATATAGTGTGGTACTACAGTAGTGTAGTACTGTCATATATAGTGTGGTACTACAGTAGTGTTGTACTGTGTCATATATAGTGTGGTACTACAGTAGTGTTGTACTGTGTCATATATAGTGTGGTACTACAGTAGTGTTGTACTGTGTCATATATAGTGTGGTACTACAGTAGTGTAGTACTGTCATATATAGTGTGGTACTACAGTAGTGTTGTACTGTGTCATATATAGTGTGGTACTACAGTAGTGTTGTACTGTGTCATATATAGTGTGGTACTACAGTAGTGTTGTACTGTGTCATATATAGTGTGGTACTACAGTAGTGTAGTACTGTCATATATAGTGTGGTACTACAGTAGTGTTGTACTGTGTCATATATAGTGTGGTACTACAGTAGTGTTGTACTGTGTCATATATAGTGTGGTACTACAGTAGTGTTGTACTGTGTCATATATAGTGTGGTACTACAGTAGTGTAGTACTGTGTCATATATAGTGTGGTACTACAGTAGTGTTGTACTGTGTCATATATAGTGTGGTACTACAGTAGTGTTGTACTGTGTCATATATAGTGTGGTACTACAGTAGTGTAGTACTGTGTCATATATAGTGTGGTACTACAGTAGTGTAGTACTGTGTCATATATAGTGTGGTACTACAGTAGTGTTGTACTGTGTCATATATAGTGTGGTACTACAGTAGTGTTGTACTGTGTCATATATAGTGTGGTACTACAGTAGTGTTGTACTGTGTCATATATAGTGTGGTACTACAGTAGTGTTGTACTGTGTCATATATAGTGTGGTACTACAGTAGTGTAGTACTGTGTCATATATAGTGTGGTACTACAGTAGTGTAGTACTGTGTCATATATAGTGTGGTACTACAGTAGTGTTGTACTGTGTCATATATAGTGTGGTACTACAGTAGTGTTGTACTGTGTCATATATAGTGTGGTACTACAGTAGTGTTGTACTGTGTCATATATAGTGTGGTACTACAGTAGTGTTGTACTGTGTCATATATAGTGTGGTACTACAGTAGTGTTGTACTGTGTCATATATAGTGTGGTACTACAGTAGTGTAGTACTGTGTCATATATAGTGTGGTACTACAGTAGTGTTGTACTGTGTCATATATAGTGTGGTACTACAGTAGTGTTGTACTGTGTCATATATAGTGTGGTACTACAGTAGTGTTGTACTGTGTCATATATAGTGTGGTACTACAGTAGTGTTGTACTGTGTCATATATAGTGTGGTACTACAGTAGTGTTGTACTGTGTCATATATAGTGTGGTACTACAGTAGTGTTGTACTGTGTCATATATAGTGTGGTACTACAGTAGTGTTGTACTGTGTCATATATAGTGTGGTACTACAGTAGTGTTGTACTGTGTCATATATAGTGTGGTACTACAGTAGTGTAGTACTGTGTCATATATAGTGTGGTACTACAGTAGTGTTGTACTGTGTCATATATAGTGTGGTACTACAGTAGTGTTGTACTGTGTCATATATAGTGTGGTACTACAGTAGTGTTGTACTGTGTCATATATAGTGTGGTACTACAGTAGTGTTGTACTGTGTCATATATAGTGTGGTACTACAGTAGTGTTGTACTGTGTCATATATAGTGTGGTACTACAGTAGTGTTGTACTGTGTCATATATAGTGTGGTACTACAGTAGTGTTGTGCTGTGTCATATATAGTGTGGTACTACAGTAGTGTTGTACTGTGTCATATATAGTATATTGTCGTACTTCTCCTCTGTCACCCCGTGCCTCTCGGCCTTCAGAGCCTGCTCTAGATTCTGTGTTTGAAGCAGGAGTTTGTCCATGGCCACTTGGTGCTGTTTCTTCTGCTGCTCCAGCTCCCGCTCTGCCACCTGCAGAGCCTTCTGCTTATTACATAACCTGCAGCACAGACAAAGACAAATGTAAGAACAGAGGCATTAAAAGTATCCATACAGATACAGAATATGCGGTAAACTGCATGATATTCTGTTTACTGCACTGTCCGCATGTGGAAAGACAAAAAGTGACACAAATATAAATAAGGATTATGAGACATTTTACTATAACTGCAAAATGTGTACATCAGCAGTCTCCAACTTGTAGCTCGGGAGCTACCAGTAGCTCTCTGCCTTGTCATTTGCCAAAAGATTTCTGAATAATACGTATTGTGCTGAATAACAGAAATATGATGAATGAAATGCCCATGACCTTTGTGAATGTATTCTGGATAATGGTTTATCTTTCTAAAATATAAAGTGAGTAGCTACATTGATACATTATTTCTCAAGTGGTTGAGTCTTCTCTTGAACAGACTCACTTCTCCTCGAGGACTTTGCGCTCGTGTTCACTCTTGTCCAGCCAGCTCTGCCTCTCGTTCAGCTCCCCCAGAAGAGACGTGGCCTGGGCCTTCAGAGCCTCACAGTCTTTGGCCAACTGCCCAAACAACATTTACATGTTTCAAATCAAGTTCATATATGTTCATATATGCCAAAACTATGTGAAAAGCCTGTAGTTTATACTGAGCTGACACAGGTCAGAGGCTCAGGTGGAGTTTTCTGTGGAAGTGTCAGATACAGATTTGTTGATCTGGTTTGTGGTTCATATCTCTGGTATTACTGGACCTATGAAACAAAACTGGCACAAAATTCAACTTCCTCTGTCAGCAGCCAATTTGATTATTTTTAACAAAGGCATAAACAATACCTTCAGGTTAGGTGAAAGAAAAAAGCCTTTGTCAATCATAAAGTCTGCACAATGTAAAGAGTAACCAAACATGTTACACCAGTACAAGATGCTGTGCTAGAGTAAAGGTTCATAAGAGCTAATATACGGTACCTGTGCACAGTCTTTGTCCTTCTGCTTGAGCAGAGCCTCGGTTTTGTCTCTTTGAGCTGAACTTTTCTGTAAATAATCCAGTTTCTCCTCCAGCTCTCTGTACCTGTGGAACAGTAACAGAAATATTATACTTCACAAATGCAGCAGTAATCATATAATGTAAAACACGTAATCCATGACTAAGGCAGTTTACACCACAAAGGGACGACTCAATGGAAAATAAGAGTGAAAAAACATCACATTTGATGATTTTCACAATGAACATGCTTCACTTTCATATCACAGTGCAATAGAGTTACACTGAGCACTTCATACATCTAATCATGGAGTCATTTGTGTTACACAACAGTGAAATCAAGGATTATGATGAAAAAGGTTTACTCTAGACTTTCTTACAGTGAAGCAGGCTATTGTGTTTTTAAGAGACGAGGCAAAGCCTGTGCACTCCTACAGTGCATTTAAAACAATGACGTTTCCTCCTGAGAGGATGTGAGCAGAGGAAGTGTGTGGGCTTTGTCTCGTTTTCCAAGTTCACTGGAGGAGCCTCGCACCAGTGATGTGCACATACACAAAAGGAATTAAAAGCCCGTTTGTCATTTCTTAATGATAGAATACGATAAGAATAAAAAAGATCTTCCCCTGTTTGAAACAGCAGCAGTCCCCGCTCTCACTTTGATTTAAATCCATTCAAATGATTTAAAAAAAATTTTTTTTTGGCCATTTGGCTCAGTCTGAACTAGGACTGAAATAATAGAATATATCCTGTATTTATATTTATGAACTCTACTTAACATTTGAATTAAATGAAAAATATTGGGTATTTTATTTCATATCATAAAGAATAGAATTAAATAATGAAATTCTCTTGAGATAAATCTTCTAACTATGATCAATGATCACAATGATCACAAATAAATTCATGCAGACGATCAGACCATAAAGAGAAAAGTGATGGAGACGTGCGGAGAGAGACATGCACACCTGCCCTGGGTGGCCTGAAGCTGCTCGGTGAGTTTAGCCAAACTAGAACTGTGAAAAGGAGAGAAAGACAGAGAGAGAGGAGGGAGAGAGAAGAGAGAGGAGGGAGAGGAGAGAGAGAGGAGGGAGAGGAGAAAGAAGAGGGAGAAGGGAGAGGAGAGAGAGAAGGAGGGAGAGGAGAAAGAAGAGGGAGAAGGGAGAGGAGAGAGAGAAGGAGAGAGGAGGGAGAGGAGAGAGAGATGAGAGAGAGAGAGGAGGAGAGAGAGATGAGAGAAAGAGGAGAGAGAAGAGGGAGGCGGCAGAAGAGAGAGATAAAAGAGAGAGGCGAGAGACAGGAGCGAGAGAGAAGAGGGAAGAGGGGCAGAGGATAGCAGGTTATTGAAGGGTTAAATATGAAAAAAGACAGAGCCAGAGGATAAGGTTTAAAGAGGTTATAAAGGGTTAAATGTGACAGAAGAGAAATAGAGGAGGAAGGGGAAAAGGAGGAGAGAGAGAGAGGGAACAACAGGTTATTTAAGGATTATTAAGAGAGAGAGACAGAGAGAGAAGCAGGCATTTGAAGCAGGTTATAAAGGGTTAAATATGTGAGAAGTGGAAAGACGGGTTCAGGTGAGGATCAGAGAGAGCAGAGCTCAAGCTTATGACAGGAGAGAGAAGACAGCACAGTACCAGAAAACTGCAGTATTCTTGTTAATAGTGAGAGTTAATAGTTGGTAAAAACCCATTCTAAAGGCATGTTACCAGTCTGAAGAGTGCTGGGCCTCAGTGCGGTGCTGGTGAGGCTCCTCTGTCACATTATTGGTTTGCTAAAAACACAAAGAAAACAACACTTGTTAAGGTCTTTTGAATAAATGGCCATTTAAGGATGCCTCAATATCACGTTTCAGAGGGACGATTATTGTGAAAACAAAGACCATTTTCGATGATTCCTGTTTAGATTTGACAAAACACAGTGAAATCCTTCAGTCACATTGTGCCATACCTGCAGAAGCATTCTTCTGTCTGTGAGCAGCTTCATCTAATCACCCTTTCTGTTATAAAGGTATAAACTGGTGCACTGATACTTCAAAGCTGTCATCAACATTCTGGGGATATGATGCTAACTGTAGACACTACTCTGTCTGAAGCTCTGTTACTCACGTTAGACTTCAATCTGAGCTTTGTTTTAACACAATCTAATCAGAAAGAGACGATTTAGTTGGAACCCCAACAGGTGAGCTGGTTATACAAGTTTCTCTCCAGTTTTTCAGTGGGTCACTCTGACTTTTTGGCTGAAAATCAAACTCCTAAACAGGACCACAAATGCTCATATTGATCACAGGCTTCAGAAAATGTGCTCTTTAGATCCATTTGGTATTTTTTCTTGAGTTTTCAGACTATTTTTTTTTTATTTTTTGACTGTGTTTGCTAATGTGTGCATTGTGTCACCATGGTAACTACAGAAACATTACACCATAGACATACACACAGAGCGTTTGATGTCCCTGCAAAGCATCAATTACTGAGACATTCCTTAGTCTCACGTTAACTATTTAAAGCCACAGCAGCCCTGGGGCAGACTGACGGGAGTGCGGCTGCTCCATTCGCTTTCAAATGATGCGGATGTTTTCTGTGTGTTTGTAGTAGTGAAATACTATGACAGGAATAGAACCCCTAACCTTCCAGTTTTGGAACTGGCTGCACCACAGTTTCCTCTGCAGCTCTATATAAGACTAGTGCATTATTAATACCCGTGACATGGTACTTTAGCTGGAGTTTACCTGTGCCAGAGCCAGTTTTCCTCTCAGCTGATCGATAAACCTCCTCATCCTCTCCTTCTCTTTCTCTCCCTCCTCCCTCTCTCGCTCCAGCTCTTCGTTCTTCCTCTTCAGATCTCTCATCCCTTCTTCCAGCTTCTCTTTGTGGCTTTTCAGAAACTGGAGGACGTCGTTTGTGCCCTCCACAGGCTAAAGAAATCAAAAATAGTCATGTATAGCTCATTCTACATTTGTACATGGACATTTGTGTCCCTGGTCAAACTTATTACCAGGGCTGTCAAAAGTACAAAAAAAATCAGATACTATTTGATACTAAAACTAGTACCAAAAATGAACCTTTCTTGAATGTCTTTAGAATTATCTTGAGCTGGATCAGATCAAGTAGAAGAGCACATAGACTAGTGTACGCCCATGAAGCACTATGGAGCCTACCTGCACCACTGAGGGATACACACATATATATATAAGGCCACATGGGAATAGAAAAGTTCTACTATTTCATACTGAAAATCACATTCTATTGTCTAATCAAAGAGTGTTTTTATTATCATTGTGGTATCATAATCAGTATTGAGTATCAGCAACACCAGTTCTTACCAGACTGCGTGGCGGTGTGGTTTGAGTGTGCTGATCGTTCTCCTCCACTCTCTTCCTCTCTCGTGAATCCAAAGTCTAATAAAATGAAATAATACGTCTTTCATTTGTGAACTAGAGATGGGGAACAATTAGAATTTCTAGTTGCATAATGCATTATGCAGCATTATTATTATTATTGTTATTGTTATCCATCCATCCATCTTCTCCCACTTAATCCAGCTGGGTCACGGGGGCATCTTGCTGCCCAATCCTCATAGCACCTGACCCCCTATGAACCCCTCTGCAGGTGGTGAGCCCACAGGAGGGTGGACAACATGGTCCTTGATGTTAGTTCATAGGGGTGCTGCATGTTTTGGGTTGATGGGGGAAACCGGAGTACCCGGAGGAAACCCATCCAGACACGGGGAGAACATGCAAACTCCACACAGAAAGGCGCTGGGTGACCCGGGGATCGAACCCGCGACCTTCTTGAGTGTTGCCACTCAGCCACTGTGCCACCAATGTTATTGTTATTAATTTTTCATCCAGTGAACAATGACGAAAACTCAGGAAATTTGGCCACGTGTTAAAGACTCCGGATCTCCAACTTTTGGCTATTTCCATTTTCCAAATTGACTCTAAAACTGAGAGCTTTAAGCCATGATATAATGTTGATACCACCTCAAAAACGTACCTGGAGTTGTGGTTTTTCATTAACCCATGTTTGAGTAACTGTAAGTAACTATTATTAGTCTGTCTAACCGTTTATTAGTCTGTCTAACCGTTTATTATTAGTCTGTCTAACCGTTTATTATTAGTCTGTCTAACCGTTTATTATTAGTCTGTCTAACCGTTTATTATTAGTCTGTCTAACCGTTTATTAGTCTGTCTACATCTCCAAAGCTCATATAACATCACAAGGTGGAGCAGAGTGTTTGCTGTAAATGTGCAGGATTTGTGTATTGAACTTGTGCAAATGATACAAAACAGGTAATCCAACTCCAAGAATGTTTGTGATGAACAAAAATCAACATTACAGTTTAAAATAGATCAGAGAATAGTGTACTAATATGAGCCCTTTAAACCCTTGTGTCCATGCTCACCTGTGGGGGCTCCATTGGGCCATTCCTGGCTCTTTGCTCCTCTGTCTGACTGGAGCTGCAGCAGTGACTGGAGCCGGGGGATGGTGTGTTCACGAGACTCTGTAAAGAATGATTCTCCTGAGCCAGTCTCTCCACTAGGGCCCGCGCCTCCTGAAACCTGCAGCTCAGAAACTCTCTCTCCTCTTTCGTTTTCCTCTGCCATCCCTCCATCTCCTCACAGCGTTGACGAAGGGCCAAGTTACTGCGACGCAAGGCCTCTACAGGGAGACACAGGGAAATACAGGGGCTAGATATGTATACTTCTACTCTACACAGAGGCGTCCTCTGACACACGACTGTACCTCTGAGCTGCTGGTTGTCACCCAGGAGCCGTGTCACCACTTCATTGGCTGCGAGTTCTGGAGGAACCCTGAGTCCACTGTCCTCTGCAGACATGTCCCAATGCATGGGCCCGTCAGGCTGAGGCTGGACCATCTTTAACAGAGAAACAAAGAAAATATATGAGCATTAACCCTGAGCAATGGGTATGTTTATATGCACACCAAAAATCTGATCAAAACTCCAGCAGATGGTTGACACTTAATCTTGATAACATTTTCAGTTTGTTCCTTTTCCTCTGGTTAATGCTTTATACTGATTGAGCTCTTGTCTGTGATATAGGGCTGCAATGATGAATCCTGATGATCCCGTCAGATCTCAGAAGCTCAGCAGGGCCGGGCCTGGGTAGTACTTGGATGGCAGACCACTGGGAATTCCAGGTGCCACAGGCGCCAGTGGCAAAAAACTGTTGTTGTGTCCTTAGGCAAGACACAGCACCCACATTGCCTAGTATGAAAGTGATGTGTGCATGGCAGGACTCCCTTGAAAAAGAGATTAGTAATCTCAATGGGACTTTCTTGGGTAAATAAAGGTTAAAAAAAAAAAAAAAATCAAATCATCGTGATTAGTTTACTATAAAAAATATCATGTTTTCATCAAAAGAATCATTTTCTCGAATAGTCGAGAAAATGATTCTTTTTCTCAGACTGTATAGACAGTCTGAAATACATGTCAAAAGACCTTTTATAACAACGTCTGCAGTATTCTTAAATCAAAATGTCAAGAGTCTGTGACTGTCATCAAAAATACAGTTTATTTAGAAATATTGTGTTCCTTCAGTCATTATTTTTCAACCTTTATTTGGCTAATAATGTATTTTTAAAACTCTCAGGGACAATGAAAATAAATTGCTGGACTAGTTGACTCCTAAAATAATCACAAGTTGCACCCCTGTGAAGTGTGCACACGTGTGTTTTCAGGACAGTGCCTCTTGGCCAGGTCAGGTTTATAAATGAGAATTAGTTAATTAAAGTTAAGTGTGAGTAGTCTGATTTCCATCTGATCATTCAGACTTAATTGTGTTAGTTTTGACAAAGAAAATTATGTAAAAAAAGAGAGACTAATGTGGCAAAGACAAAAATGATAAAGTGTGATAAATATGATGCAGTGTTTCCTGTAGAACATTTGTTAGTCAAGATGGGTGGGGGTTAGTTGGTATTAAAGACATGTGAAATTAATCGGAAATCATAATAGCCTAATGATATCATAACAGTAACGCTGTAGTTGCGTAAAGGAGATCCTAAAATTCCATGACTTTTCCAAAACTTTCATTGAATTTACAAATTCCATGACTTTCCCAGGCATGAAAAACGACATTTCAATTTCCATGACGTTTCCAGGATTTCCATGACCTTGTGAACCCTGGGAACTTGCAGCCAATTGAGTTCGTTAGAATTGTAAGTTCGATTCTATTGTGAATAAACTTGCAGCACTCATGTAATCTAATGAGCCCAGGTAGTGGCAGTGCAGCGCAGTCAGGTCACAGCACACGGAACATGGCGCATATTGATCACTGATAAAGAATGCTTTCACTTTAACACGGATATCTGATCTTTGTGCGTGTCTGTGCCCTCTTGCGTCTCTGAAGTGTTTTGTGACCCTGAGAGTCCCCAGAGCCCCCTGCGCACAGACGGACAGGTAACAGAGAATGGAAAACACATTACGTCATCCCCAAACCACGAGGAAAAAGATTAATTACCCTAGCCCCTATTCCGCTGTTATTAACTCATCTGATAAAACACATATGCAGACTGGAATTAGCATGTGCCCAGATGTAACACTGTATGTTCTTACCTACAAAGGTGATCGTTCCGTATTTGAACAGGTACCCGTCATTTTTCCTCGTTTTGAAGTCAATAAAATGTTAACTAACACTATGTAACAAGTTAAAATGGATCTTACCTTTATATTTCACCTTGATTCAATGTTTCAGCTCAAAAAAGGTGTTTTGGACGATCTAAATCTGACCCAAACAAGGCTAGCAGCGCGGCTAAAGTCTCACAGCTAACGGTAACATTACGGAAAAAAGACAGCGGGTCGGTCGTGTACAGCTCCGTGGTTCACGTAAAAGCGTGTTCTCATAAATGAACTAACTACAATGTGTAAAATGTTACCTAAAAGAGTCAAAGTGTAATAACAACTCTAATTTACAGCCCGATCTGTCAAACCGAGGACGAGTCATGAGCCCGGAGCTGTATGTCCTGGGTTTAGTCTGTCAGGCTCAGTTTCATATGTACGTCTATGGGGTTGACGCACAGTGGACAAACCTAGTAATAATAATAATACGTGCTTTTGTCCACACCACACACATTATAGTAAATAATGTCAAAGTCTCGTCTTGTTTTGTTTTCATAGATCCAGTCTCGTGTCTCAGACAACATAAGAGATGAGTACTAGGGGTGTAACGATATCCAAGTCTCACCATATGGTATGAACTTCACTGTATGATTATTGCGATATCGTGGGAAAGCTCACGATATGGTGAGGTGGCTCATTATATTACGATATTCTACAGAATAACAAGACTAACATTATACAATGCTTTGACCAGTCTTTTGGTATAACATTTATTGTCATTAGGAATGTAACGATATCCAAATCTCTCTACGATATTTTGACCATATACATCTCACGGTACCATATTTATTGTAATATTATGTAGAGGCACACAAAACTGTGAATATGCTACTTATTTCTGTTCGTTCACTTTTTGGTCCACTTACAGAGGACTGAGTTTGGTTCACTTAAAGGGAACCAAGTGTGAGAACACCCTTAGTCCTCCTGATTTAGTCCTGGTTTAGTCCTGGTTCAGTCCTGGTTCAGTCGTATGTGAGGCACAAGTCCAGCATCTCCACTCGCTGATACTGTGAAAAATCTTTGGTCAAATAACATTGCGTGACTACGACACCAGGACAAGAGGACACCCCCTGAAGCTGAAGAAACAGTATGCGCATCACTCAATACGCAAAAACTTCTTCAGTTTTAGAGTCGTCAATCTATGGAACAACCTTCCAAGTGATGTTGTCATGGCAAAAACCATCAATTGCTTCAAAGCCCGCCTGGACTCCTGCTGGTCAGACCTCAAGTACTGTCAAGAGATCATAACTGTAACAGTCATCCGAGAAGCAAATAGTCTATAGAAGCTACATTGATTAAGAGCGGTCAATAGGCCCTAGGCCTACAATGACCGATTCTTATCGTATCGTATCGTAACATTCAGTGACACTTTTAGACCATGGAAGCCTGTACCAAGATGGCGACGATATTAACATATTGACCTGCCAAGAGGCTGAACGCGAGATCTACCGTTTTGAGTTTGAATCAATTAGGCACAGTAGCAGACTCGTTCTCCTTGCCTGACAGTCAAACCCCGGGGAGAAAGTGCTCGGATAAAAGCAGGAAATCCCCGCGGTGAGTCCGTGTCCCGCAGACCAGTGACGTTTCCGTGCACAGCCAAAATGATGCTCCGCGTGTTCATATCCTTAGTGATCTTAATATTTTCGTGCATTTACCCGGCGGTGGGCTTGTATTTCCACATAGGGGAGACGGAAAAGAAATGCTTCATTGAGGAAATTCCGGACGAAACCATGGTGATGGGTGAGACGCTGTTATTAGCTTTAGCAGTAGCGCACACATTTACCAGCTGTTTCCAGTGGGGAGGAGGATGGTTTCTTTAATAGTATTAGGTCTTTTTTAGATTATGCAATTTATTTCACTTAATAATATGCACGTATTATTTAAATATCTACATTTACTGTTTTGTTTTTATCTTATAGTTTGAATAGGCAAAGAAGTAGTACGGCTCCATGCTGGTGTGGGCCAATTTACATTTTAAAGGTGCATTGTGTAATTTCTGCTTTTGTCTATGAAGATGGTCTACAACAACATGGCATTCGGTTTATTTCCTTGGAAGCAGCAAAGCCAAGTTGCAGGTCAGATTTTTGACCACGTGACTCTATGCACAGTTAGAAATATGAATGTTTTTATTTTTTTATTTTTTTAAGTAGTTCTTTGCTATAGAAACATCTATAATTAAATAAATGAGAGATAAGATGTAGAAATGTAATGGGATACTATGAAACACTCCAGGTAAAGCAATACCATGCCCATGGAGACCAACACATTACATAGGCCTACTCTCCACCAGAAAAGTTACATTCTGCACCTTTAATGCACTTCATATGTTGTGTCATTTTTGACATAGGTTAATCCTGGTTTAAATCTAATTCTATTTATATTATATTATATTTGTATGTGTCTTAATTGTACTTTTCTTTTTCGATCAAAGTGACTCAAAAGCAGGAATGTCATTGCTGGTACTTTGGTATCTTTAGGCTAATTTCCCATTTAATACACTATTTGTTACAGGAATAGTGACAGTTTAGACTTGGTTTAAATCTTGTAATGTTTCAGAAACTGCTTAATGTCTTAGTCCTGGAGGGTTAGTATTTGCTATTCTCATTTTGAAGATGATTACATGATTTGGAACTTATTTCAAGATATTTTATTTAGTCCCTGAAAAAAGTCTTGTCGCTTATCCATTTTGTAGAAACAAAAGCTTATCTGACTGACTTTAAATTAATCGATTGGTTTTAGAAATGTCTCATATGAAAGCTAAAACCCTCCCAAATTATGCTCAATATACTAAAATAAATTTGCTTCACTGGAGAAAGATCGATCATTCAATGAACACAGAAAGGTCAGATTTTGGCAAGACAAAAGTCTTGTCTCCTTGTTATATGATGCACCCAATTCTAGATTACAGCCTCACCTGTGATCAGTTACTGATCATTCCATTAGTGGGTGTGTATAAAAAGAACCCCAGCACACCAGACCTTCACATCAACTGCAACTTGACCTCTGACAACCTGCCTAAGATCCACCCTGAGACCAAAGCGTTAATTATCAAGAGGCTGAAGACCAGATCCACTGCTGAGGTGGCTGACACCTTCAATGTGTCTCAGCGTCAAGTACAAAGAATGAGAAAAAGATCTGAAAAGACTGGAGATGTTTTTGACAAGCCCAGGTCCGGCAGACCCCACAAGACAACTGCTCGGGAGGACCATTTGTTGATTGGAAAATCCAAGGCCCCTTTTCCACTGCAGCAGAGCTCCACCAGGCCTGGTCACCTCAAGTCCCTGTGTCAACCAGAACAGTTTGTAGAATTCTGTCTCGAAATGGCCTCCATGGTCGAATCAGTGCACAGAAACCAGCACTAAACAAAAGGCAATTAAAAAACCGTGTGGCATTTGCCAAGGCCCACAGCCTGCTAAAAGGATGGACACTGGAAAAGTGGCAGAAGGTGGATTTCTCAGATGAATCCTCGGTTGAATTACATCACAGCCGCCGCAAATATTGCAGGAGACCTACTGGAGCCCACATGGATCCAAGATTCACCCAGAAAACAGTTAAGTTTGGTGGTGGAAAAATCATGGTCTGGGGTTACATCCAGTATGGGGGTGTGCGAGACATTTGCAGGGTGGAAGGCAATATCAATAGCCTAAAATATCAAGAAGTATTAGCACCTCTTACATTCCCAACCATAAAAGGGGTCAAATTTTGCAGCAGGATGGTGCTCCATCGCATACTTCTATCTCTACATCAAAGTTCCTCAAGGCGAAGAAGATCAAGGTGCTCCAGGACTGGCCCAGTCACCAGACATGAACATCACTGAGCATGTCTGGGGTAGAATGAAAGAGGAAGCACGGAAGGCAAAACCAAAGAATCTTGATGAACTCTGGAGGCCTGTAAGACGCTTTCTTTGCTCATTCCTGATGACTTCATCAACAAATTGTATGAATCATTGTCGAAGCGCATGGATGCAGTCCTTCAAGCTCATGGAAGTCATACAAGATATTAAATATGGATCTCACAGCACCACTACTTAATTCACTGATGTTATGCAACAGATTTTTGTATTTGAAGTAAATTATTTGTTCAATTTTCTGTAGGCAACAAAACTTTTGTCTTGCCAAAATCTGACCTTTCTGTGTTCATTAAATGATCAATGTTTCTTCAGTGAAGCAAATTTATTTTAGTATATTGAGCATAATTTGGGAGGGTTTTAGCTTTCATATGAGACATTTCTAAACCAATCGATTAATTTAAAGTCAGGTTATAAGCTTTTGTTTCTACAAAATGGATAAGCGACAAGACTTTTGTCAGGGACTGTATATGGTTGAAACATATGGTTTTGCTGACTCCAAACATTTCCCATTTGAACTCTGATTGTATGACTCAGAGTCAGAATTTTCTCAATAACTGCAGTAAATACAGAGCAGTGGGTGGGGATAGGGGGTAGGTGAAAACGGCACGGCTCTTCAGGGCAGAAATGCAGGACTAGCATGCATGTTGTACTCAAAATTCAATTTTGAGAAAGATAATGATGAGAGAACAGCATTAAAACAGTACATCCTGGACGTACCTCCTCTCCTCCACACAACCTGCTGTGGTGCCTGCTAGTTTTGGCTGACTGAGTTCTATTTTATTGTTTGTTTTGTATCATTTGTGTACCTGCTGTCTTGACTGTGATTTTTATTTGTGAAAAGCACTGTATAAATAAAATTTACTTCTGATCCATCTGGGGTCAGTAATGGAGTCGCCAGGGTGGAATTCTGTCTCTTCATTTGTTTAATACTTATGTTGGTGACCTGTCTGTGCAACTTAATGAATGTGAAACTGTATGTTTTGTTGGAGATTATCTGTGTAACCATCTAATACATCATTGTCATGTGAAAAAGTTTTGACACCCCTGATCATTTTCAAGATTTTCCTTTATAAATCATTGGTTGTTCGGATCAGCAATTTCAGTTAAATATATCATATAGCAGACAGACACAGTGATATTTGAGAAGTGAAATGAACTTCATAGGATTTACAGAAAGTGTGCAATAATTACTTAAACAAAAGTAGGCATGTGCATAAATTTGGGCACCCCAACAGAAAAATTACATCAATATTTAGTAGATCCTCCTTTTGCAGAAATAACAGCCTCTAAACGCTTCCTATAGCTTCCAATGAGGGTCTGGATTCTGGTTGAAGGTATTTTTGACCATTCTTCTTTACAAATATCTCCAGTTCAGTCAAGTTTGATGGTGCCCGAGCATAGACAGCCTGCTTTAAATCGCACCACAGATTTTCAGTAATATTCAGGTCTGGGGACTGAGATGGCCATTCCAGAACATTGTACTTGTTCCTCTGCATAAATGCCTTAGTAGAATTTGAGCAGTGTTTAGGGTTGTTGTCTTGTGGAAGAATCCAGCCCTGGCGCAATTTCAACTTTGTCACTGATTCTTGAACATTGTTAGTTATTCTTCAACTTTAACGAGATTTCCAGTCCCTGCACTGGCCACAGGCCCACAGCCTGATGGAACCACCACCACATTTTACTGTGGGTAACAAGTGTTTGTCTTGGAATGCTGTGCTCTTCTTTCATCCTGCATATCACCCTTTGTTATGTCCAAATAACTCAATTTTAGTTTCATCAGTCCACAGCACCTTATTCCAAAATGAAGCTGGCTTGTCCAAATGTGCTTTAGCAGACCTCAAGCGACTCTGTTTGTGGCATGTGCACAGAAAAGGCTCCGTCACATTTCTCTCCCACACAGCATCTTCTTGTGCAAAGTGCTGAATAGTTCATCGATGTACAGTGACACCATCTGCAGCAGGATCATGTTGTACGTCTGTGGAGCTGGTCTGTGGGGTGAGTTTGACTGTTCTCACCATCCTTCAACTCTGCTTATCTGAGGTTTTTCTTGGCCTGCCACTCCGGGCCTGAACTAGAACTGTGCCTGTGGTCTTCCATTTCCTCACTATGTTCCTCACAGTGGAAACTGACAGCTGAAATCTCTGAGCTAGTTTTTTGTATCCTTCCCCTAAACCATGATGTTGAACAATCTCTGTTTTCAAGTCATTTGATAGTTGTTTTGAGGCTCCCATGTTGCCACTCTTCAGAGAAGATGCAAAGAGGAGAACAACTTGCACCTGGCCCCTTAAATCCCCTTTCTCCTGATCGGCCTCACCTGTGTATGTAGGTCAAGGGTCACTGAGCTTACCAAGCTAATTTTGTGTTCCAATAATTAGCTAAAGGTATTAAAATCAATAAAACAACAAGGGTGCCCTAATTTATGCACATGCCTACTTTTGTTTAAGTAATTATTGCACACTTTCTGTAAATCCTATAAAGTTAATTTCACTTCTCAAATATCACTGTGTCTGTCTGCTATATGATATATTTAACTGAAATTGCTGATCTGAACAACCAATGATTTATAAAGAAAAATCTTGAAAATGATCAGGGGTGTCCAAACTTTTTCACATGACTGTATGCAGATCTAGTACTATGTTACAGTGCAGGTCTACAGGAGCTTTGAAATCTCTGCTCCCAGTTTGGCTTTGAACATCATTAAGTACCGGCTCTGGTTCCCCAATTACAGCCAACTCCTCCACCACTGGTTCTTCTACATCTGTCTCCATAGGGGCTGGAGGATCCACATTTTCCACTTCTTCCTCTTGACCATCAGGAGCCACAGCTCGCCAGGACTGATTCCCACAATGACCAGTCCTTGTAGTGTTGCCTGTGCGCCTCACTGTATTCAGCCAATCTAAAAGGCTATCTCCATTGACAGTACCCCCTATGAACTAACATCAAGGACCATGACGTCCACCCTCCTGTGGGCTCACCACCTGCAGAGGGGTTCATAGGGGGGGTCAGGTGCTATGAGAATTGGGCAGCAAGCTGCCCCCACGACCCAGCTGGATTAAGCGGGAGAAGATGGATGGATGGATGGATGGATCATTAAGTACAATGATCTGAAAAGTCACATTATGATTGTAAAAACAAAAGAGGACAAAAGGCCATCTTTTCCCATTTCCTCTCTGTGCGGGAATGTCCTCCAACTCACAGATGAGATGAAATATCTTGGACATTATGTCCCCAGTGAGTGTCAGATGACAGAGACATGTACAGGCAGCAGTGTAAGCTTCACGGCCAGAGCAATAAGCTCGTCCGTAAGTTCTCCATATGCTCCAGTCATGTCAAAATTGCACTTTTCAAATATTTCTGCTCACCTGTACACTGTCCATCTTTGGCGCAACTATAAGAAAAAGAGTTTTAGGAGTTTGACAGTGGCCTACTATGCTGACTCTTTGGGAATATTACTGAAAGTGTTGAGGTTTTGTAGTGTGTGTCTGTATATATGTATATATGCATATTTGTGGCCATACCAGCTTGTCAAAGCCTGATCCCATTAGATCTCAGAAGCTAAGCAGGGCCGGGCCTGGTTAGTACTTGGATGGGAGACTGCTGGGAATTCCAGGTGCCACAGTGGGACGCCAGACACGTTGTGTCCTTAGGCAAGACACTTCACCCACATTGCCTAGTATGAAAGTGGTGTGTGCGTGAGTGTTGGTGGTGGTCGGAGGGGCCGATGGCGCAGATTGGCAGCCTCGCTTCCGTCAGTCTGCCCCAGGGCAGCTGTGGCTATAATAGTAGCTTACCACCAGCAGGTATGGAGTGAATGAGTAATGAACTGTAAAGCGCTTTGGGTGTCATGAAAGGCGCTATATAAATACAATGATTAATTAATGAATTAATAATGTGTATATATCTATCTATCTATGTATTCATGTGTGTGTGACATTTCTAGTCTCAGTTTCAGTCCTGGTTTAGCGCTGCGTTGTAAATTGAATGTGGGCTTCTGGAAGATTATTTACCTTGAGGCTGATGTTGTGTGTGCCCATTAAACATATTATTTACTCTGCAGCTAACCGCCTTGTCAAACATCCCGTGGTTTTCTAAATATTTGTCTGTGGTCTGATGTGTTTCAGGTAAATACAGAACTCAGCTCTGGGACAAACAGACAAACGCCTACCTGCCCTCTACACCTGGTCTGGGCATGCACGTGGAGATCAGGGACCCCGATACCAAGGTGTGTCAGATGCCCTCCCATCCTCCTGTATCCCTGTGTGTCAGATGCCCTCCCATCCTCCTGTATCCCTGTGTGTCAGATGCCCTCCCAGCCTCCTGTATCCTTGTGTGTCAGATGGTTGAATACAGGAGCAGTTGTGACATGTAAGATAACTGAGCTACCAGGGCTGTGGGCATTGATGTGATCCACACCTCAAAACAGGATATGCTTAGTGCTTGTCACCCACTACAGGAGAGGAAGTCATAAAGTGTTGTGCTGATTCATCCACAACTTCTACAGCTCCACGTGCACTTGTTTAACAGGATGTGTGCAGTTTAACTGCTCTAAAGGCTCACAACAGAACTACTCAATCATGATTGTAATACGAAAAATATTTGTTAAACGATGACCTGCACAAAGTGAATATGAAATAATACACACATTTTCATCTTTTAAGTCACTGAATATGTCAAATGTGTTGCATAAATTAATTTTCTTCATCTAAACAAGCTAAAAGACTGTGGCACTGTCACACAATAATTTGGTAAAATACACAAAATATACTCTGTGATATATCGATGCAACAGCCCACAATATCAATACTGTCAAATCAAATGAAACAAGACGATTAGCAGCCATGCTGGACCTTATTCATGAAGCGTTCTTATGAACACATAAGGGACATTGTCAAAATGTTTTCTTATCTGAACTGCATGACAGTCAGAAGCACATTCGGCTGTCTTAAAATAATATTACGCTGATAATATAACACAACATTCTAATTCCTCCATGACTGTAAGTTATATATTTCCCTGTAAAATATTACTATGTGATTCAGTAATATTAGTAATGCTTTCTCCAGGCTGCAGTGAGTCTCTGTCCCAGCCCCAGTGCTCTCCATATGAGCCTCTGTTGCAGCCCAATGCCTGGTCACCCCCCTGATCCCCCCATGATCAGAGCGCACTCATGCGCACTCACCATCCCACCCCCTGCTGTGTATCACAGGTCTCCAATACAATGAAAGCACTTCTTTCAATGCATTGGTGCCTCTGAAGTTGTAAAACAGCCATAGTCTGTAGACGTGCTGCACCTGACTTCCTTGTCACGCTCTCACACTCCAGAATGCTAAGCTCATATTGGCCTTATATGGAAGTTGAGAGTGTTTCTATCTAAACACTGTACATATAGTTTTGAATGCAGCCCTATTGTGTCTAAATGACACAATAGTTATGATTAGACTCAGAAATAAATAACAGAACCTTTTATTTTGTTACATTTGTACAAATGTTTTATCAGCCAGAAAAATAAAGCAAATTGTCTGCATTTTGGATGGAGTTTTCTGCGATGACTCAGCGTTACTTCTTGTATTTTTGTTTTTTCTTCTCATCCTCCTTTACCCCAGAGTGACTTACCTGACTTAATGCTAAATGCTGACCACAGGTGATATCCCACCAAACCAAGTCAGATTTCGAAAAGCATGAAACCCTGTCAGATGCTTGTTTGAGTGTCATGATTAGTGTATTACTAAATGCATTTTAACTAATATTTGTATGTTTTTTTGTTTTTCTCACTCAGATCATCCTCTCTCGTCAGTATGGTTCAGACGGACGCTTCACCTTCACGTCTCACACTCCCGGAGAGCATCAGATCTGCCTTCACTCAAACTCCACCAAGATGGCACTGTTCGCTGGAGGAAAACTGGTACAATTTCCATCTTCTCTTTCACTTCTCTAATTATTAACCACCTGAATTCTATTTTTCACTATGAAGGGGACTATGATACTTAACCTTGACAGTTTGCTTTTTTATCAAATTCTTTCATAATAATAATGTTTTGCTATTAGTATAAGAAAATAGTAGTATATGCAAAATACATTTTGCATTATAGAGACTGGGATGGCCAGTTTAAGGTATTCCAGATGTTAAGATCCCAATTATGTGACTTGGCAACAGTATTCTGATATAACAATGCCATTTGTGAAGTTGTCAAAAGTATCCAAAACACTAATCTATACTATTAGCTAGGGATGCACCGAATATTCGGCCACAGAATATATCAGGCCGAATATTGCAAAAAAAGCCACGGCTTTGGGTGGCTTGAGTTAAAAGTAAGGCCGAATAGTGGTGCGTGACGGAATGATGTAATCAATCAAACTGTCTAAAATGTCGGTAGTGTGGAAATATTTTAAAGCAGGGGTGCCCAATATGTCGATCGTGATCTACCAGTCAATTGCCAAGGTAGTGTCGGTAGATCGCCAAGGTGGATCATAATGTAGTACTCAAGACCGGTCTTGGTCTCGAGACCGGCCTCAGAACCATTTTTTTACGTTCTTAGTCCTGTCTCAGACTCGACTGCGTGTTTAAGTGCAGTAAAGTCTGCTTGGCTTATTTTAAGCTTAAATGAACATTTATTAGATAAAATGGAGATAGATCTATAAAAACTTACCGTATTTTCTGGACTATAAACCGCTACTTGTTTCCCAGGCTTTGAACCATGCGACTTTTACAAAGGTGTGGCTATTCTGTGGATTTTTCTTCCACCGCTAGGGGCGCTCTAACCGGAATTTCAAAAACAAGATAGACGGAAAATTAATGCAAAGAAGAATACGCTACTTTTTATTTAGCAGATATAACTAGTGCTGCCACTAACGACTAATTTTCTAACGATTAATCTCTCGACTAATTTTTCGATTAGTCGACTAATCTAAACGACTAATTAAAAAAAAAAACAAGCGGTTCTAACACACACAAGTGGGTGTGTTAGATTTTCCCGGGAGGTTACCTTGTGTGTGCGAGTTGCAAAGGTTATTGCTGTTATGTCTGTTGTGTGTGCTCATTCGACAATGTTGAACAACGATATGCACACACAATTTAAGGAGTATGCACGAGCAGCATATGCAACGGTATTCTCAATACCTCATGCATCGTGGTCGTGCTCCCGTGATAAGCCAAAGAAGTCTTACAGAGTGTACAAACCACTCTATCACCAACTGTCCGAAAGTATTCCCAGACTTTCGAGGCTTTAGGTCTTGGTCCGACTCCGGCCGCTGGCATTTTCTCAAATGCTCAAATCGGGGGAAGGGGGAAGAGAGAAAGAGAGAGACCAGCCAGCAGCGTGCGCACGGCAAATACTTCCTCAAGTTTGTTTTCTTTGGCGGTGCCATTATATACCACTGCTGTTAGCCTTTGGTGAAGCCGAGGTTAGCCACCTCGGCGTCAACCCCGGATGTAGCTGCTGTCAGCAACACCGGTGTCCGCCTCGAGTGTAGTACTACTAGTGGTGTGGAGGGGAAATACCTGATCTCAGGCAAGCGAAAGGTCTCTGGATGAGCCGTTTGAGACCAAAAATAAATAAAGGCGAATATTCGACCAAAAAAATTGTAGTCGACTCATTTTCATATTCGATTACGTCGACAACGTCGAATAATCGCGGCAGCACTAGATATAACACGCACGACAAATTACTAACTGGTAATTATTTTCAAATCCTCGCCCCTTCATCATGAAAAGCACACGAAGGAGTTTGAATGATGCAAGTTTGAAGACATCGATCTTGCTCCAGGAAGGAAACCGCTGTAGAGCCCTGCACCCGCGGGACCCAACACAAAACAGTGCGGCGCAGGACATATTCTGACAGCTTATTGCGGGCGGGAGCAGGACTGAAGAATGCGGGAGCGGGACTGAAGAATGCAGAGGGTGGGAGTGGGACTGAAGAATGCGGGAGTGGGACTGGAGAATGGGGAGGGCGGGAGTTGGACTGAAGAATGCAGAGGGTGGGAGTGGGACTGAAGAATGCGGGAGTGGGACTGGAGAATGGGGAGGGCGGGAGTGGGACTGAAGAATGGGGAGGGCGGGAGTGGGACTGAAGAATGGGGAGGGCGGGAGTGGGACTGGAGAATGGGGAGGCCGGGAGTGGGACTGAAGAATGGGGAGGGCGGGAGTGGGACTGAAGAATGGGGAGGGCGGGAGTGGGACTGGAGAATGGGGAGGCCGGGAGTGGGACTGAAGAATGCGGGAGCGGGTACGAGCGGGACTGAAAATTGTGTCCCGCGCAGACCTCTACCGTGCTGCTGCACGTAAGCTTGGGTCAGTGGTTTCAGCGAAGATGATTAAAGTGACTTGTGGTTTCACTGCACAGGAGAAATGAAGGTAAATCAATTACTGGTTCTTTTCTGTTTTTGACCTCATTTTAATCAGCACAGTTGCTGCCGTGTTAAAAGTCACTGTTCGGAAAGAATCTGTTCAGGTACATAAATGTACATTTACAGTACAAAATCGTTCTGTATATGCAGCAAATATCTAATTTTTCAACATGGATATAAGCGACTTATAGCCCGGTTGCGGCTTGTATATACTTTTTTTTTTTTTAATTTAAAATAGAGTGGATGCGGCTTATATACAGGTGTGCTCTATAGTCCGGAAAATACGGTATTTATGTGAGTCAGACTTTTCCCACATGAAGATCATTAAATCCAAGAACCGTTCCACCACGACTGATTCTCAATATATTTATAAATGAATAAATTATTGTTTTAAAGTGTCTGAGAACAAGAAAAGAATGGCAGTTTGTAATTTCTTAAGTGTTTCTTGCAGTTTCTTAAGCATTTTATTTGTGGCTTGATATACAGGCACAGTTGGTAATGTTTTAATCAGTATAAAACCATTTGAAGATGTCTCGGATGTCATAGTTTGCTTCTTTTTATTTTGAAGCTGAAGTTCTGTTATCTGTTCTGGCCTGGGACATGTTGTGTACAGGCTGTAGAAGTGAATGAGGTACAAGCGCACACTCATGGAGATTTACTTGAGCCTTCTGTTTATTTTAAGATTATTAAATAAAGATTTACTTTCTTTTAAAAACATGTCTAAAATTTAATCTAGGTTATTTATGCAATATTAAACAAAATTGGGAAAAACTTAACAACTACATTTGATATTCGGTTTCAGTATTCGGCCAAGCATTTACTTTTTATTCGGTTTCGGCCACAAATTTTCATTTCAGTGCATCCCTACTATTAACCATTATTTTTGTAAAAGCCCTTCTAAGGATGGTCATTGCAAATTAGCCTTGGCTATAAATGTTGTAGTATGTTACACATCTAATGTACATACTTATCCCTATCAAATACATAAAAGCAAGTACTACCATTTTATGTTAATAATGACATGGATAATGAATAATCTTTGTGGTATCAGAATGGGTGTTGAGCATTGAATTTATACAATCTGACGCACATTTGAGTTTTGACTTCAGATTCCCATTTTAGGGTTATAATATAATATATATATATATATATGTATGTATGTGTGTGTGTGTGTGTGTGTGTGTGCGCGTGCGTGCGTGCCATATATGAAACAGTCAGATCTTATGTGGTGTAACACATGAGTTCTGCTGTATTACTGTAGTGGTGGTGATGATGATGATGATGACGATGATGACGATGACGATGATGATGATGTGGTCTGTTCCAGAGGGTGCATTTGGACATCCAGGTGGGAGAACACACCAATAATTACCCCGAGATTGCAGCTAAAGACAAACTCACCGAGCTCCAGCTACGAGTGAGACAACTGCTCGACCAAGTGGAGCAGATCCAGAAGGAGCAGAACTACCAGAGGGTAAGAACTGGGTCTAAACTGGGACTAAACGGGACTGAGTCATGACTGAATTACAGTGTGTATGCAAAGTATTCAGACGCCCTTAAATTTTTTCACTCTTTGTTCTATTGCAGCCATTTGCTAAAATCATTTAAGTTCTTTTTTTCCTCATTAATGTACAGACAGCTCCTCATACTGACAGAAAAACACAGAACTGTTGACATTTTTGCAGATTTATTAAAAAAGAAAAACAAGTATCACATGGCCATAAGTATTCGTCGCCTTTGCTCAAGTATTTAGTTGAAGCACCTTTTGAGCTAATGCGACCATGAGTCTTTTTGGGAATGATGCAACAAGTTTTTCACGCCTGGATTTGGGGATCCTCTGCCATTCCTCCTGCATCTTCTCCAGTTCTGTCAGGTCGGATGCTGAATGTTGGTGGAGCCATTTTAAGGTCTCCAGAGATGCTCAGTTGGGTTTAAGTCCGGGCTCTGGGCTGTTCAAGAACAGTCACAGAGTTGTTCTGAAGCCGCTCCTTCGTTATTTTAGCCGTATGCTTAGGGTCATTGTCTTGTTGGAAGGTGAACCTTTGGCCCAGTCTGAGGTTCTGGCCACTCTGGAGAAGGTTTTCCTCCAGGATATCCCTCTGCTTGGCTGCATTCACCAGCCGCCCTGTCCCTGCAGATGAAGAACAGCTCCACAGCCTGATGTTCCACCACCAGGCTTCACTGTTGGGACTGTATTGGGCAGGTGATGAGCAGTTTCTCCACATATACCGGCTAGAATTAAGGCCAACAAGTTCTATCTTTGTCTCATCAGACCAGAGACTCTTATTTCTCACCGTCTGGGAGTCCTTCAGGTGATTTATAGCAAACTCCATGCAAATTTCATGTGTCTTACCCTGAGGAGAGGCTTCCGTTGGGCCACTCTGCCATAAAGCCCCGACTGGTGGAGGGCTGCAGTGATGTGACTTTCTTGCACTTTCTCCCATCTCCTGACTGCATCTCTGGAGCTCAGCCACAGTGATCTTTGGGTTCTTCTTCACCTCAGATGGCTCAGTTTGGCCGGACGGCAGCTCCAGGAAGGGTTTTTACTCGCCCCAAACATCTTCCATCCAAGGATTGTTCAGGCCACTGTGCTGTTAGGAACCTTAAGTGTAGCACAAATGTTTTTGTAACTTTGGCCAGATCTGTGCCTTACCACAATAATGTCTGTGAGCTCTTCAGGCAGTTCGTCTGACCTGCACTGTGAGCTCTTCAGGCAGTTCCTCTGACCTGCACTGTGAGCTCTTCAGGCAGTTCCTCTGACCTGCACTGTGAGCTCTTCAGGCAGTTCCTCTGACCTGCACTGTGAGCTCTTCAGGCAGGGCTCTACACTAACTTTTTTTTTCAGGAGCACATGTGCCCCTAAGTAAAAAATTTTAGGAGCATAGAAAAAAAATGGGGGCACAAGTAGGTTTTCGTTTGAACGATTATTACAGTGCAGCGCACACCAACACCAACCCTGAATAAATTTAATACAAAAAAACAAAAGAATTATGACTGTACTTTTCCTGCATGATCGCAATGTTTTTATAAATATATCTTCATTTTATCTGATTTAATATTTAGACTTAAAATAAGCCAAACAAACTGTACTGCACTGAAACACTCTGTGGCCCTTTTTGGACCTTCACCCACAGTTTAAGAACCTCTTCTTTTAAGAGAACTTCCACTGGCACTTTACACAAAACTGTTTCAAAGTGTAAAAAGTGGGTAGGATTTTTAAACCTGTATTTTCAAATTCGTAACTGGAGTTACTTTCTCTTACTGGTTTTACAGTGGTATTTAGCCTCTGCACATTTACCAAACTAAACGCACATTGTGACAAACAGATTTATTTGGAAAACTTCAGTCCACATACGCCTGCTCTGTGCTGTAGCTCTGCTCTGTGCGGACACGGACATAAAATTAGTATTGGCATATTTGACGTGAGGCGGATGGACAGGTCAGATGTTTAACCTGCCCTGTGATGCAGGCTGAGGGTGGCGCTGTGGACAAGCCGCGCACTGTGGTGCCACGCAGAGTCCACGGGCTCCAGTGCACAGGTCCTGCACACTGGTACAAGTTTATTGTCGACAGTAGCGGCCGTAATGAAATATGATGCACTCAGTATTCAGACCCCAAGTCCGTGACGAGACCGAGTCCAAATGCGCTCGAGTCCGAGACACAACCAAGACAAAACTCTCGCTTTGTTGGAGGAGGAAGTCCAGCGACATGGGGGTGTCTATTGAGTGGTGGGACAGGTGTGGGTCCTGCTGTGGGGCGTGCTCCTCGTTTAAGGTGGGCATGTGTGTTTTGAAGTGGAGTTTGTTCGTATGAGTGATATTGGCGCACATGCGAAGCTCGTATGCTGGGGTCATGCACGGTTCGGTTGCGCTTGCGCTGGGCAAGCGTGCGGCGCTTTAGGGGCGATCCAGGCATGGGCACGATTCTAAAGTCCTAGTGTGAGTTTGCCCCTAATGTTTGACACATGTAGAACGTTTAGCTCATCAGTTACGTCTGTGCGCAGCTCTCCTTATTGTGGCTGCAGAAGCACTCGCACTGGTGCGACTGGTTTGTTTTCCTCGTTCAAACGGCGAAATATTTACTCGCAAATGCGAGTGAAATGGGCGCACTGTAGAGCCCTGTCTTCAGGAAGTACCTCTGACTTGCACTGTGAGCTCTTCAGGCAGTTCCTCTGACCTGCACTGTGAGCTCTTCAGGCAGTTCCTTTGCCGGCCAGATTCTCATTTGTTCTGACCTGCAATGTGAGCTGAAGTTCTTATATCCACAGGTGTGTGGTGCACCTAATCCAGCCCCATCAGTCGAATCAAACAGAGCTGGACTCCAGTGAAGTGCAGAACATTTCAAGGATGAGCAGAAGAAATGGACAGACCTGAGTTAAATATATGAGTGTCAGAGCAAAGGCTCTGAATACTTATGGCCATGTGATACTTGTTTTTCTTTTTTAATAAATCTGTAAAAATGTCAACTATTCTGTGTTTTTCTGTCAGTATGAGGAGCTGTGTGTACATTAATGAGGAAAAAAAAAGAGCTTAAATGATTTTAGCAAATGGCTGCACTATAACAAAGAGTGAAAAATTTAAGGGTGTCTGAATACTTTTTTTTTTTTTTTACTGTAGGTCTAAACCGGGACCTAAGCGTTATTTAAACAGGTCTAAAGCAGGACTGAAGCAGGACTGAAGCAGGACTGAAGCAGGACTGAAGCAGGACTAAAGCAGGACTAAAGCAGGACTAAAGCAGGTCTAACCCTAGTCTCTTTGGTCTCCCTCTCTTCAGTACCGTGAGGAGCGTTTCCGTATGACCAGTGAGAGCACAAACCAGCGTGTGCTGTGGTGGTCCATCGCTCAGACCCTCATCCTCCTCATCACCGGCATCTGGCAGATGAAGCACCTCAAGAGCTTCTTCGAGGCCAAGAAACTAGTCTAAGGCTGGTCTGAGGACTGGTCTGAGGACCGGTTTGAGGACTGGTCATAATAAGACTCCAGATCATGTAGGGACGGGTGTTGGATAATATATAGGTGCTATTTGAGATATCAGCCAATATGGTGGATTTTGTTTCAAATATCATATCTGTGGTTTAGATATTTATATATGCATAGGTTTCAGAATGATGGAAAATTAGGACAGTTGTCGTAACTATTAACTATAGAATAAAATTAGTGCTTTGCTTTTTGGTTCTGCAGTGATACGTTCTGTTTCTCAGTCCTCTGCACAACTTCTGTTACTTTAAGCCGCCATGTTTGTTCTGACACGAACCGTCCATGACAGGACTAAAGCAGGACTAAAGCAGGACTAAAGCAGGACTAAAGCAGGACTAAAGCAGGACTAAAGCAGGACTAAAGCAGGACTAAAGCAGTATCATCCCAGTACAGGCTTAGCAGGACAGCTGTCAGATAACGGTATATGAAAAAAAAATCCACATTGCACCATCCCTAAAATGTTGCTAAATTTGAAAGGATTTGACTTTTGGTTTGGACCTCCTCACCTGATAAGGGGCACACTGATGAAGCTCTCACTTTCCTCTGCCACTTTAACTTTTGAGGGGTAAAAACACTGGATTATTGATGCTTTTGTACAAAATAAGATTGTTTCCAATATTTATTATGTGTTAATATATAAAGGTGTTGCCTTATTGAATGTTCACTGTTACATGTCAGATTTAAGAGCATTTGTTTCTTTTCCTTCCAACATTCCCTCCAAGTTTGCTTCTTTCCTTTGCCTTTGATCATCACAGACACACACCTTCCTGAGTTTGAGTTTTACACAGTTTAAAGACCACAGCTCACCCTGGTGCATTTACAAATCCTTAATGATCTGATCATTCCCATGAACTGAAGCTCATTCCTTCATGTAAATGATGCTTTTGCCTGTTTTACCCAATAAAACCATGTTGGTACATTTTCTGTTTGATTTTGTGCATATACCCACAAAGTCATTTATATTCCTAAAGAATATTCCTTTAAATGGCCATTTAAGTGGGTGTTGTGTTCTGCTAGTCTCCATGGAGACAGATCGTAACTAACACTTTAGTTAAGGGGCCACTAATTCATGTGTAGCTAATACAATTTTACAAGCATTCAGCCAGTTTAGTTTACACTATTGTCCCCTTAAATCAGCATTAGTGTTGTTAGAAAGGACAGCCTACACTCTAATTTTAACAAGTCTTTTAAATACTTGAATAAGCATTAACTAGCAGCAACAACACTTCCTATTCTGTACCAGAAGATACTGGAGGTATCTGACTTCAGGAGCTCTGGCCTGGGAATGTCAGGGATGCACCTGCCTCCCTCCTCTCTCTCCAGCCTACATATATTCTCACTCTCACATACATATATTCTCACTCTCACATACATATATTCTCACTCTCACATACATATATTCTCACTCTCACATACATATATTCTCACTCTCACATACATTTATTCTCACTCTCACATACATATATTCTCACTCTCACATACATATATTCTCACTCTCACATTTATTCTCACTCTCACATACATATATTCTTACTCTCACATACATATATTCTCACATACAGTACCTATAGTGAATATGTGTATGTCAGAGGGAAAAAAATCTACATGTGAGAGTGAGAATGTATGTATGTGAGAGTAAGAATATATGTATGTGAGAGTAAGAATATATGTATGTGAGAGGGCCAGAATGAATAATATCTTGAACGGCCCCTCATACTCTGAATACTCTCCACTCTCTGCACTGTGAACACTTGGATTGTCTGTTCTGATGTAGAACCAGAAGCAACTGTGACTTTTAAACACGTTTAACACATGGATAACCCCAACAGGAAGCTTTCATTCCTAAATAATGTCCACACTGAGAGCACAGAGCAGTATGAAAGTGATGTGTGCATGGCAGGACTCCCTTGAAAAAGAGATGAGTGATCTCAATGGGACTTTCCTGGTTAAATAAAGGTTAAAAAAAAAAAAAAGGGCTGTATTGCCCTGTAGTGTGTGTGCCGAATGGCCCCGAACATGTGCATGAATCAGAGAGACAGAAACAAAACCTGACCAGATAAACAATGGCTATATATTCACTAAACTGCGAGACAACTCCACCTGTACCAAATGAACCAACTTTTGCATTAAAATGCGAGATACGCTCTTCTGCTCGCTAGCCGGGGAATTAGCTCAAATGGTAGAGCGCTCGCTTAGCATGCGAGAGGTAGCGGGATCGATGCCCGCATTCTCCAAAGACCTTTTTCATTTTAAGTTTTTAATCTAAGTTCTTTACACATGACTGACGCCTTTAGCCTATTATTTAGCCAATATCACACCTCTTGCCTTTACTTTATTAATGTTCGCAGGGTGTTTGTGACCATTGTTTCAATGTTTCTGTGATGGAAATTTATATGATGGAAAGATTTCTCTCTTTCATTTGTCGTTGTAAATCACATGTGTCAAACATGCGGCCCGGGGGCCAGATCCGGCCCTCCAAGCCCTTTAATCTGGCCCTCGGCTGATTTTTCTATTAAAATACTTAAAATTTTCAGATTTTTCTGTTAATTTTCTGCACCGTTTAGCATAACAGCGTCTCCGGCGTTTCTGTACGTTGCAACTCCCACCAGAGCAGCACAAATGAAGACTTTCCTCTTTCCAAACGCTCTTAAAGGACGATCGTTTTGACTGTCGACCGTGACACCCTCATCAGCAAAATGTCAAAAAATGAGAAAAGCAGATGCTGAGTTCAGGATTTCCAAAGAAAAATAGTCTAATTCTTATTTGTTGACAGAGGTGAATGGGAAATCTGTGCTCAGTGTGTTTGGAACAAGTGGCGTTGCTCGAGGAATATAATCTTAAACACCACTACGAGACACGGAGAAAAATACAATAACTTGAAGAGAGTTTTCTGATCCGGCCCTTTTGGGATCAAAGTAGGTTGCATACAGCCCCCGGACCAAAATGAGTTTGACACCCCTGTTGTAAATGAATGTGATTTGTACCTGAGACCAGACCAGTCATTAACACGGGTAAAGGCTCGTCAGACACAACTGTCTCCACGGTCAGGTCAGGTTCGCGTTAGTCACTCTGCTGTGTCATGCATGTAACTTGTATTTCTGTATAAATCCTCAGAGCTCAGATATGGGATCAAATCAAGGTCATTAAAACGCACAGTTGTAATAAAGTTTTGTATCTGTGTAGAAACATTTTGTACGTGTGGAGGGGATTTTGTAACTGTAGAAAAAAAATGTGTACCCGTAGAAATATTGCGAGCATGTGCAAATAAATGTTGTACCTGTAGAACACATTTTGTACGTGTGGAGGGAATTTTGTAACTGTAGAAATATTTGGTGCATGTGAGAAAAACAAAAGCGTATGTGTACAAATATTTTGGACACATGTCCCTGCTTGCGATTCAAAAGTTCACGCTTGCAAAAATGATCTACAGATGTACGGATTTTTGACCTGAATTTTACTGCCACCTTCGGAGAGCCAATCAAAACATTGCTTACTGCAAACCAATCAGTGCTTCCCGAGGACTTGGGAACCAACCCACATCCTTTAACTCGGCCTTGGTAAAGTGATGTTCCTGTTTGGTGCGCAGGAGAGATCGTGGGAGAGAGGTGAGCCGTGTCCCAATTCAGGAGGCTGTAGCCTTCGAACACACCTCCGTGGACCGCATACAAAATATTTGTACACATACGCTTTTGTTTTTCTCACATGCACCAAATATTTCTACAGTTACAAAATTCCCTCCACACGTACAAAATGTGTTGTACAGGTACATTTATTTGCACATGCTCGCAATATTTCTACGGGTACACATTTTTTTTCTACAGTTACAAAATTCCCTCCACACGTACAAAATGTTTCTACACAGATACAAAACTTTATTACAACTGTGCGTTTTAATGACCCTGATTTGAGCCCATACTCAGAGGCTCTGGGGGGAGATACCATATGAGTGGAGAAAGCTAACCGGTTAGCCGCCGGGTGTCAAATAGGAAGTGCTTCCGGTTCCTTCTGACCCTGGCTCCAATTGACTTACATTGGGCTCTTGTGGCCCCTCTCTCTGTAACTGCTGCAGTGGACCTCGTCATTTTGGTCTTAAAATGTTCGCATGAACCCGCTGTACATGATTCTGCATGTTTGTCCGTCAAAAAAACTCCCATTCATAACAACAGAGCCTGGCTCCAGGTTCGCTCCATACACTATAGAAAACTAAGCGAGAGTGAGTGTGACCCCCACAGCGCCGCTTAAACGAGGCTCCCGATGCCACAGTATAGGCCGGGAGCAAAGACCGTATAAAAGTATATATACGGTATATGGCCGGAAGCCAGAACTATAATAACACCACGGGCCGTGTCCGCCCGTGCCTAGGACCGCCCGTGTCGTTTGTATCCGGAAGAAGAAGAAAAAGACCCGGAAGCCACAAACAGCATAATAAGAAACCTGCGCCGTGCCGTTAGCGGCGTAGAAATCCTGGATGTCTAATAGTTCTCTGGTAGAAACATATACACGCCGCTGATGGTTTTATGTAATAAATACACTAAGGCTCTCTCCACCGGGAAAACAAGCTACTCACAGACGCAGCGGACGCCCTGGACGCGCGTCAAGTGTTTTTGTCCCGTTTGTCCACCGCGTCCAGCGCGGTCTGAACGCAGCTTCAGACTGACCTCTTTACAAACAAAGAGGAAGCATTAAAGCGTCCTCTGTTTCAACACGGACCCAAGCTCTCATGAAATCATCCCAGAGCTCGGGCTGGGGCAATAATCTCCATCTGAAAGTGGGAGCTTCTCTCTACTGCAGAACCGCGGACGACCAGAGGATGGCAGCACTACGCCACCGTGCTCCTGGGAGTGTGGAGCAGCTTGAGCTCTAAGAACTGCTGCACTTTATTTAGGATGTGAATGTGAACAACAGTCAGAAGAACAGTTTGGGTCTGTCCAAAGCAGTTCTCAACCAAATTAGTGACACAAATTTGAACTAACCGTTGTACAGAACGCTTTTTACAAACTGGTAACTGAAGCACCACTGGTAACAGCAGAGCAGAGCCGTGGCACACTGGCAAAACAATTCAATATGTCCCAAGAGCTGAGAGCTTTTGTGAAGGAGCGGCTGAGTGCGGATGCTGAGGACATATGTGACTATGAGGAGGGGCTGTGCTGCTCCAAACACGAGAACCAGAGGGACCAGCAGCTCTTGGACTCGGCTCTGAGCCCGAGAGTCGTGCTCGACAGAGTCGGTGAGTTTTATGGATTGAATGGATCCTATTTTTAGCCGATGGGCGTTTAAAAAGTATGAAAAAAAGCATCCATCCATCATCTTGTGCTTTATCCGGCTGGGTCATGGGGGCAGCACTGCCCAGTCCTCTGTGCACCTGACCCCCTATGAACCCCTCTGAGTGGTGACCCACAGGAGGGTGGACGTCATGGTCCTTGATGTTAGTTCATAGGGGGGAGTATATGATGTAGAAAGCAGCTCAGTAGAAACATGCACCAGGGCTTTAACTGCAGAAGAACCTGTATGACTCCAACTCACTTCAGATATTGACTCACGTATTTGGGTCAGTGACGTGACATGGGCATTTTTCTGTCCAGAAACCACAACTTTTCTAGTTCTTAATATATAAAGGTTTAAATAGTTTAAATGTATTTGTTTTATATGACTTTAGTTGTACCAGTGCACATTTGGAAGAAGAAACCAAAGTTGAAAGAATATCACAGGTTCAAAGTAAAATGTCATTCGGTGAAAGGGGTTTCACAAACTCTAAAAATTGACAAAACCATAAAGAGTCTGTCCATATGAAATCAGCCGCCCTCCCCTATGAGCCATCTTAGATTTGACTGAAAAATTATCCCCCAAAAAATTCTAAAATTACCAAATGAAAGAATCTAAAATTTTAGATCAAACCCTTCAGTCGTTCCTGAGCATAGACCGTAGTGATGGGATGATGATGCCTCAAGGAGTGTATTGACACAACACAAACTGTGTTGACACAGTATCGATACTGTGTTGGTCACTCTATAGTGACCTCTGCTGTCGTTCTAAAATCATTGCAGGTAAATAAAATGAAAACAAAATGGAACGGTTTACATGCTGCAGACCCAACACCAGCCTGTGAAATAACATGTCATCTCTATTTGCTAGTTTTTTTTACTTAAAACGTGATCTCATCATATAATTTCATTTGCCCCATTTGTCTGCTGAGTTCAGGAGAAGAATTAAAATGTTTTAATCCTTTGTTTGTGTAAATGCTAAAAAAGTTGGAATATAAAATAAAGTTAATGTTTAACTTATGTATGGGATTTTGTTTAGTGTTCAATCATATGAAATAACACACTAAAATTGATTAATTCATACATTTTTATTGAGAAACAAAATTTTTCAAGTGACTTTGCTCCAAGGCGATTTCTTCTTTCAGACACTAGTTCTCCTGCCTTTGAAAATACTCTTTCACAGGGAACAGATGAGGATGGTGTGCATAAAAATGTAAGTGCGAGTTGATAAAGGTGCGGATATGTTGTCTTGTTATTTTTCCAATATTGTAGGGGGTCTTGTGTTCTGGGTGCATTGCTTTCAGCCAGGTAGCGTTGGACTTCAACTATGGAATCGGCAGTAGTATTCGAGGTCATCTTGTTCTCCTCAACCTCCATATCTAGAGGTTTCCAGAGATTTTGACCTAACAAACATTTTAGAAATAGTTTATTATCACATAACAATAATTAATGACTAACAAACTGCCAAAGAAATATACATATAAACACAAAAAATGTGTTTTCATTCCTCCTCCACGTGGAGAGGAGCAGCTGAGGGGAGGGCATCTGTTCTGATGCCTCCTGGACGCCTCCCTCAGGAGGTGTTCCGGGCATGTCTTCCCAGGAAGAGGCCCCGGGAAGACCCAGGACACGCTGGCGGGACTCCAGAGTCGTCTGGGAACACCTCGGGGTCCAGGAGGAGCTGGAGAAAGTGTCTGGGGAGAGGGAATCTTGGGAGCCCCTGCTTAGACTGCTGCCCCTGCGACCCGGCCCCAGATAAGCGGAAGAAGATGGATGGAGTAATTATTCAAAATACATTTGGACAATAAATAAATTAAAGGTAGATGTTGTTAGTGCGATTTGGGTGAGTTTGTAGAAAGGGCATTTTTTTGTATTTCAGTTGAACCATCATTCGGGAGCAGGAGATGTCATTCAGTGATATTACAGTGAAATGTGTCAGAAAAAGTTTATTTTGACATAAAAAAATATTTAGTTTTTACAGAAGAACTTGCAAAAACATGCTTAGATTGATCTAAATCCAAGTGTTTTACTCTTTTTATGAAAAACAAAGGCGGCACGGTGGCTGAGTGGCAACACTCAGGCCTCACAGCAAGAAGGTTGCAGGTTCGATCCCCGGGTCGCCCGGGCCTTTCTGTGTGGAGTTTGCATGTTCTCCCCGTGTCTGGATGGGTTTCCTCCGGGTGCTCCGGTTTCCCCCATCAACCCAAAACATGCCCGCACCCCTATGAACTAACATCAAGGACCATGTTGTCCACCCTCCTGTGGGTTCACCACCTGCAGAGGGGTTCATGGGGGGGTCAGGTGCTATGAGTATTGGGCAGCACGCTGCCCCCGTGACCCAGCCGGATTAAGCGGGAGAAGATGGATGGATGGATGAAAAACAAAACAAAAATGATACCAGAGTTGAGAGTTAATGCCATATTAGGGCAAATTGTAAAAGGAAAAAAAATGAATGGGCTACAATTTATTTGCAGATCTCAATTTGTGTTTTTCATCATTTTCAATGTTATTCTAAATTAAAATTTAACAATATGTCCATTAGGGGAGTGCAAAAATATTTAAATATAGTATTTTTTGGTATATTTTAAAAAATGATTTTGTTACTGTGCTACAGTTTTTTTTCCTTGTTTAGAGGAAGCAAACTCATTTATGCAGCACATTTGACATTTTCACTGTTTTGTGATTAAAATGGGTGTTTTTCATATGAACTTTGCACAAGAAGTGGTTATCGTATCGTATCGTATCGTATCTGCAACTTCTTAATGATACCAGCCCTAGTGTCCATTGCACCGAGTGGCATTTTTAAGACATCCCTGGATTTAAATGCAGAAAAATGTTTTTTAATAATAATAATGCATTTATACAGCGCTTTTCAGGACACTCAAAGACGCTTTACAGAGCATTATTCATTCACACCAGACCCGGTGGTGGTAAACTACTATTGTAGCCACAGCTGCCCTGGGGCAGACTGACGGAAGCGAGGCTCCAATCTGCGCCATTGGCCCCTCCGACCACCACCACCATTCACACACACACCACTTTCATACTAGGCAATGTGGGTGATGTGCCTTGCCTAAAGACACTACGACAGTTTTTGCCACTGGCGCCCCACTGTGGCACCTGGAATTCTTTGTGGTCTCCCATCCAAGTACTAACCAGGCAGGACCTTGCTTAGCTTCTGAGATCTGACGGGTTCAGGCTTTGATGAGCCGGTATGGCCATGTTTTTCAAGGAACATACACAAAATGATAAAATATACACTTAAAATACCAGGAAATGTACACATTTCACATGTCATTATATTTTTTTGAGCATTTGAAAACTTCAAACCGACACTGAGCCATTTACAACTTGATGGTCAGAAAAGACGCCCCATCAGCCTTAAAGCAGACTCCAGACAAGTTCACAGTGTTGATGTCACCAGACTGCACTGTGTGTGTAAGTGTGGATTCTCTTGTCTCCTGCAGGTGTCCAGCTCCCCTCTCTGAGTCCTGCTCTGACTCTACACATTAAAGAAGAACACAACATCAAACAGGAGGAAGATGAGCTGCAAGTGTGAGTCCCAGACACTTTCAAACTGCAATTCTTTATTTTGTTACTTATACTTATTCATTTCTATTAGAAATATTCAGATTGGGTTTGAAATATTAAAATGAGGGATGCACCAGATATTTGGCAACCAAATATATTCAGCCAAATATTGCAAAAAAAAAGCCACATTCGGCTTTTGGTGGAGTGAGTTAAACGTAAAGTCAAATAATGGCTCTTTGAGAATTTAAAGTTGCCGACCCCTAGCCTAATATGAATGAAAAACGTATTGGTATACTTACTTGAAAGGCTACTAGAATATTCAAAGAATATTAAATAAACATTTACTTTCTTTTAAAAACATGTCTATTTTTTTCTAGGCTATTAATGCAATATAAAAAAAATACAGAAAAACTTAACAACCACATTAGATATTCGGTTTTGGTATTCAGCCACAAATTTTCATTTTGGTACATCCCTAATATAATTGTATCTTCTGTTTTTCAGGTCTATCCCAGAGTTTAGTGGTGTGAGCGTGAAGACAGAAGAGTCCTCACTGCTTCAACAAACTGAGCAGAGAGAAGACACACAGGAGGAGGACATCAGAGCAGAGACACATGTCCACAGAGAGGACATCAGAGCAGAGACACATGTCCACAGAGAGGACATCAGAGCAGAGACACATGTCCACAGAGAGGACATCAGAGCAGAGACAAATGTCCACAGAGAGGACATCAGAGCAGAGACACATGTCCACAGAGAGGACATCAGAGCAGAGACACATGTCCACAGAGAGGACATCAGAGCAGAGACACATGTCCACAGAGAGGACATCAGAGCAGAGACACATGTCCACAGAGAGGACATCAGAGCAGAGACACATGTCCACAGAGAGGACATCAGAGCAGAGACACATGTCCACTCAGAGACGGAGGGAGACACAGAGCACTCTTCTGACACTGACAGTGATGAAGGCTGGAGAGCTCCACTCGGCTGTTCACCTGCCCAAAAGTCACGTCTGTTGCCCAAATACAAGTGTGCACCAGAGACCAGAGCCACTGAGGACAATGGAGACATGTCAGAAACTGGAGAAGGAGCTGAGAGCAGGAAACACAAGTGCTCTGTTTGTAAAGAGAGATTTGAGTCTAAATATAAACTACAAAAACACAGGAGAGTTCACACAGGAGGAGAACCATTCAGGTGTTCAGTCTGTGAGAAAGTGTTTGCTGACAGGTCTAATCTCAAAACACATATGAGGACACACACAGGGGAAAAACCATTCAGCTGTTCAGTGTGTATGCAAGCATTTACTGTAAGCTCTCATCTCAAAGTACATATGACGACACACACAGGGGAGAAACCATTCAGCTGTTCAGTCTGTATGCAAGTGTTTGCTCATAGTTCTACTCTTGAAACACACATGAGGACACACACAGGGGAGAAACCATTCAGGTGTTCAGTTTGTAAGAAAACATTTGCCCAAAAGGGTCATCTCAAAATCCATATGCGGACACACACAGAAGAGAAATCATTCAGGTGTTCAGTCTGTGAGAAAGTGTTTGCTGACGGGTCTAATCTCAAAACACATATGAGGACACACACAGGGGAAAAACCATTCAGCTGTTCAGTCTGTAAGAAAGTGTTTGCTGTAAGCTCTAATCTCAAAGTACATATGATGACACACACAGGTGAGAAACCATTCAGCTGTTCAGTCTGTATGCAAGTGTTTGCTCATAGTTCTACTCTTAAAACACACATGAGGACGCACACTGGGGAGAAACCATTCAGGTGTTCAGTTTGTAAGAAAACATTTGCCCAAAAGGGTCATCTCAAAGTACACGAGGACACACACAGAAGAGAAACCATTCAGGTGTCCAGTCTGTCAGAAGGTGTTTGCTTACGGTTCTCTTCTCAAAAGACATCTGAGGACATAGTGTAGGCCGCAGATGTAAATGGCCCCGACTGACACTGGTCATTGATTGACATTGGAATATTGGGACCTCTCTCTCCTTGTTTATTTTGGTCTTGAAATGTTTGTATTAATCCGCTCTTCATGGTTCTGGTGTTTTTTTTTTCTGCTATTTTGTTCATTTAAAAAATCGTATTCATAATCTAGCACCTGTCTCCATATTCACCCCTGTAATCTTAATCATCATGAGCTTCATTTGACTGTGTGTGACGCCACGCTCTCTTAGTCCACTTGTTTATACGGTCTAATGAGACACAAAGACCAAGAGAGAGACCTTACAGCTGATCTGCCTGCAAGAACATGTTTGCTGTCAGGAGTCCTCCGCATATAGAAGAACGCAAAAGAATCTATTCATCTGTACACCTTTTTCTTTGCACTAGCGAGGAAGTTGGTATTTCTCTGTACTACGATCAGATTTGAGCTGTGGAGGGTCGAATAAATCACTTCTATGGCTTATTATAGATACAAACTACCAAAGTAATTAATTCTGCTTTTTGTGTGTGTTTTTGTAACTTTATTAGACATTTTCTATCGTTTTTAGGGATAAACCAGCTGTTGTGTAAAAAAATGTGTAATCCGGACAGACCTATTCATCTGTCCTGCTTGTTAGAATACTTTAATATATGTATACTCTCTATTACAACATCACATTTGTTGAATGGCTTTATTTTTTTGCCTTTTGTCCCAAGATACTATATTATTCTTATTATTATATTATTTACTTTTGAATGTGTATCTATAACAATGAATAAACCTGTCCAGTCCACCTGTGGAATCTTATCTACAAGAGTGAACATCACCAAATGCACCCACAGGCACTCTTACTAAAAGGAAATATGTCAAGTTAGATTCTAAATAATTCAAAACCTGGTGAAACATGGCTATAATGTCCCCGCTCATGGCCACAGGCCACTGCCGAAAGCAAAGTAATACACCAAGTAATGTGGGCCCCAGTGTAGGCCCTGGCAGGAGGTAGTTGAGGATGGTACCCTGGAACTCAAAGGAGCCATTAAAGACCTCTCTGGCCTTGTTGTGATGTACTATATGGTGTGGCACATACCAGTTTTCGGTAGAGCTATGAATCTCTTCTGGAGTCAGCTCAACCACATAGCCTGAGTCTTTTAACCTCTTGATCCCCTGTGTGTATCTGTTAGCTAGATCATGGTTCCTAGCTATCTTGTGTTCTGTGGATCTCAGGAGGCCTTTAACCACTTCAGGGGAGACTTGGAGCTGTGGGAAATCTTTGTTCCGGAGCAGGGGAGTGGCGTATCTCTCTACACCATCTACAGGGACTCTGATGGTTTTAGCCTCTAGCATGGCTATAGCTTCTCTGTCCTCTTTAGGTCGTGTGACCTCCTTCTCAGGTCTGTGGAGGGGTGTCTAGTTGCCACATCTTGATAGAGAGTCTCAGCACGTGAAAGGCAGGACAGGTTCAGGCAGTGCACCTCACCCCTCTGTGCAGGCAGGCTGCAGCTGGGACCCTGGATAGCCCATCCAAGCTTGGTGCAGACGGCCACGGGCCCATGGGCTGGCCCACGCAGGACAGGATGGACAGGAGTGATGAGGTGAGCGTTGTCAGAGCCAGTTAACACTAAAGGCTGTACCTGTGTGAAGCCCTCAAGCTGTGCACGCTGTAGGTGGTGATACTTCTCCTTTAGGAAGTCAGTTGGGCAGGACTGTTCAGTTAGGCACAGCTGTGTGGCTTTGAAGGCACCTGTAATCTTATACCGTGTTCTAAGCTTGGCCTTTGGAGAGAGGTGGAATGAGACGCAGGCTCCCTTCACCTGGATCACATCATGGCGGATAGTTCTCAGTGAGATTGTCTCTTCTTCCTGCTATAAGCCCAGTGATTTGACTGGGAGAATGATGGTTTTCTCTGAGCCATCATCTAGGAGAGCAAATGTGTCCAGGGACTTCCTCTCGTGGTGCAACTGGATGGGCACAACCTTGAGCATAACATGGCCTGAGTGACTGAGAGGAACCAGGCCATGCACCAGACTCTGCTGGTGCTCACTCTTAGGATATTCTTAGGATAGGTCCTGCTTCTTTGCTTCGGCCAAGTCATGTAGCACTAATAAGTGCTGCTCTCCACAGTTGTTGCATAGTTTCTTCAGTGTAAACTTTTCAGGAGTGTGTTTACGGCCACAGCGCCAGCATCTGGATTTCTCCTTTATCCAGGAGGCTACAGCTTTAAGGTCCAACTTGTTAAAGTCTACACAGCTGCTGAGGTAATGCTCTGTTCCTTCACAGTAAGGGCAATAGGGCTTAAACTTCTGCTTCTGCTTAAAAGGGGCTGAAGGAGGAGCTTGTGCCTTCGGCTCTGTCTTAGATTGTGCTTGTGCAGCGTCTGAGCCATAATAGATGGAGGTGAACTTACTCTGTGACTTCGGTCCTGCAGTAGCTCTAAGATGGCTCCTCTCTCTTATCTACCTGCTGAGGCTGTGCCTTGTCTTGACAGGTGCAACACTTGTGATTTACATTCCAGCCATTTAGAGAAATCATACATGTTGTTTGTGCGACTGCTGCCACTGTGAATAACGCCACGTGTTATACAGTACTCAATGAAACTGTCTCGTGAGCAGTTTGTCTACATGTGAACCACAGTGGAGCTCACTGGCTGCTACATCATCAATGGTACTGAGGAGACCAACCAAGCTAGATACTGCCAGGGAGAAATCTTCAAAGGCCTGAGGGTCACCGGCTTTAACAGGAAGGCAGTTAAGGATGGCACTCAGCTCACTCTGGACTGTCTTGGCTGCCCATACCCCGGCCCCAGAGCTCTGATGGCACTTCTGTAGGGAGTGCGGTCATGAATGTAGCGGCAGGCCACCTGCAAAGCACATGGATGCTTGTTTGTTTGTTTGTTTGTTTATTTGTTTATTTGGATGGGACAGTGCATATTCATGAACATACAATTTGTATGAAATCACACATATTGATGTAAATACGCCGGATTTAGCACAGGTGCTAATTTCCGTCCGTAGTCCCATATATAAAATATATAAAATACACATAAAATAGACATTTGACAGACTCGACAAATATAACTAACAATATGCATAATACACAGTATAGTGCAGTACAATAAACATAGCTATCATGACCTAAAGTGCTGTTAAAGGTGCTTTTTATAGAGTGCATTATAAGGTGCCTACAGTATTACAGTACTATTTCTAAAGTGCTAGTGTCTACGTGTGTGTGTGTTTGTATGTGTGTGTGTAGTGGTGTCTAAAGATGGTCACAATTTTGACTGCTTTTCAACCATCTCTTAAGGTGCGTTTTAAACGATGCAAAGGTTGGGCTGGTTCTGACTGAGACAGGTGAGGTGTTCCATGCCCCAAATGATCCAACAGGATGTGATATTTATACTCCTCTGTGAGATGAGTATGTGGCTCGAGTAGACTGTCCAGTCCCTTCTTCAGCAATGCAAAGTCACTCTCTCTGCCTGATTTAAACATCACCAGCTTAGGTTTAGTGATGCCATACGAGGATACTACTATCATTTCCATGAGGTTAGGATGGGTTACATCTGCTGAAGAAGGATGGTAGGCAGCAGGCTGCGGAGGATAGACAGAGGCCGATGGGTAAGCAGGATAGTAGTGACTGCCTGCATCAGTGGGAGGAGCCACATATGACTGATCATAGGTAACAGGCTGCTGTGCTTCTGCCCCCAGTGGTGGATAATACGTGGATGTAGATTGGGGTCTACTGTACACTGCCGGGTTATGAGGCTGTGCATAGAATACCTGGGTAGAGCGGATTGGATGAGGTGACTGTTGAAACCTTTGGCTGTATATGAAATCAGCTTGATGTGGTGGCTGTGGCTGGGTAACAGGGCTCAGGAATAGGAGCAGGCTGATGGGCAGAGGTCACTTGTGGACGCACTGTAGGCTGCACTATGGGATCCAGTGGAGGAGCATCCAACTCTGGTGCAGGCTGGACAAGGCTTGTACTTCCTGCATTAAGCTCTACTGGCCTGAATAGGTTCACAGCAGTTCTAAGTCTCTTGCCTGGGAGATGGTGCATTCAGTGGCACAGGTTCGAGCACAAGGGGAATGGCGGCAGCTCTGTCTGGTGCAGGAGTGTTACCGTGCTGAACGAGAGGGCTGGAGGACTTACTATCTTGCTCCAGTTTCTCCACACGCCTGGTCAATGCACCGCTGGTTTCCCTCATGGTCACTTGCATCTCCATCGTTGTCAGCACTCTGTCCCAAGCACTCTCCATCTCCTCCCATCTATACTCATCCTCCTTATCTGAGTCATCTAAACTGCGGTCAGACGCCTCTGGATCAGAAAGAAGTGGATCATTTACTGAGGTGATCTAACTTAAATGATTCTGTCTACAAGAATGGAATCTAGTCAATTATAATTTAACTGAAAATTCCATTTCTGTGTAAAAATCTATTTAGAATGAATGTTGGAAGAACACTGTGAAGGACTTGGCCCACTATGATGTTGCACAATGCAACACACACCTCCTAAAGTATTGTTGCTCTTATTCTTAGAGTTTTGTCCGTTTACATCAGCTGAAGACACCTCGGTGGAGGTGGTCAGAACTCTCTGTGCATCTCTCCCATTTTCACTGCTTTTCTTTATGTGGTTTCCATATTTTGTCTCAGGATGTCAGTCGTCGGTGGGACAGGAACTCATACTCAAACAGTCAGGAGATGTCGATGATAATGAGAGCTTTCCACATCCAAACCATCACATTTAACCGGCCGGTGGGCTGTATTTCATCAGAACACAAGAGCCCAAGTCCCTACATTTACCTGCAGTTACAGTGGGGCAGCTTAAACTACAGTTAAACGTGACGCTGAAAAGACTATAAGGAATGTATCACATATTAGGTACTATTTATTATTTATGAAATAAAACATTTTATAATGAATTTCTTTTCATACTATTTCCTAACATGTCCTCATGGCTGTAGCAGCTCTAATTCTGTGACTACTACATTAGAGTTGATGATGTAACAGAGCGTGTCTTAACCCAAGAGCGCAAGAAAAGACCAAGAATGAAAATCTGTTCAGTCAGTATATTTTATTTACAAAGATTTGGAAGGGCTGACCTGAAATAGTGCACTGAGAATACCTGATACATACATATTTTTCTTGTACTGTTTTATTCTATTCATTTACATCCAAAGAGCTAAAACCACTCGACAGCTCGAGCACCACAGGATCCACGGAGATTAAGACTCATAAGAGCTCATGTAGCTGCACTAACCAAAGGCAATTAATATGACCTCAATATTTGAACTTTTTTTAAAGAAAACATATTGGACACTTTTTCTTTACTTTGCACTTTTCAGTACATTTGTTGGATTTCTTTGGCAGTTCAGCAGATCATTTTAAAATATGAGTTTGGTGTGGTTGTAATTAAAGCAGGATCATTATCCTGGTTTATTATGACATAAGAAAATGACTGAGAGAATATATCATTAGTCTAATAGCATAATTGCCTAAGTAATTTTTTTTTTGGCCAAATTGTGATCTGCCTAACTTTACTCTCCTGCCACTGCTGCATCACCTGCTTTATTGCTTTAGTGCCTTATTTCCAAATATGACTTAAGCAACTGTGCTGTTAGGCTAACGATATGCAGTTTCCATTACAATTAAGAACAGATCTTTCCCCACAGACCTCCTACCAGACGCACTGTAATATGTGTCAATTCAGATTTTGGAGCATTGATGAAACTCTATGTATATAATATATATCTATATCTATAATATACTTATACTAATGGATTCAAGCTGCATCAGATTTGTTGAAATGACATTTTTAGTTTCATGTTTAATCTCAACTTTACACCAGAAAAATAACATCAGCCTTTAGAAATACAAGAATAGAAGGTATTTTAGCTCATATGACTGAGACCTGGGACTAGGAAGAAATGACGAGTTAAAGTACATCTGTCTTTAGCCGGCATCTGCCTTCAACAAGCTAAATCTTCATATTGCTCCATGACCTGCAGAACAATCATGAGATTTCGTTTACAAAACCATGACATCTGAATTAATTTAATACAATGGAAATTCAACCTTTCGGAAGAGCTCCTCAATATCACAGTTGTGAGCAAAGGTATTGAAAACTTTAATAGTGAAGTGGAAAGAGCCTTTCGATGTTTGCCTGTAGGAAACAGTATCTACTTAAAAATAAAATAATATAAAATGGTTGTTTTATGATCTGTAATTCGCTGATGATAATCGACTGACCAGGAGTGTAGGAGAGAAGAGCGATAAAGTCTTTTTCTTTATGTATGAACCACAGTTTATCCTCCTCAATGTCTCCTCCCCTCCTCATCTGCCTGCACCCTGTCATGCACAGTCACTGAATCGCTTTCCTCTGGAATTTAAATCATATAAAAATAAATAAAGTGCCCACATGCATACATCATCTAATACAAAATATTCTGCTTTGGACTAAACACAGAATCTTAAGTTTGTCTGGTGTTGAGACTTGCCTTCTCTGCAGGCCTGGATGATGATGATCTTGGGTTTATTCACCAGCTCAGGGCAGTTTTCTGCATTCGACGGCCCCTGGTTTACCCTGCGACATGATTAACTGTTTGTCTCTTTGACATCTGGGCATGTTCCATCTTTAGTGAAACATGCCATAGTCCATTTGCTCTTAAAGAAACATCACAAACTAGACCCATCAGTGTTTGGAAAACTATAAGGCCAGTGTCTAAGTCTGTGCTTGACCACCTTTTATCAGAAAGTTCTCCATATTCTCTTCATCTATCTCTGCTCCAACTGCAGTTATGCACCTTATCCACAAGAAATGATATTTGATGAGCAAATTTCAATCTGGTTTTAAATCTTGTCACAGTGACTGGAACTAGATCTTTAAAAAATTCTTAATGATCTCCTTTTAATTTCTGATTCAGAGGGTCAGGTGCTATGTATTGGTGCTTTTAGATCTGACAGCAGCATTTGACACTGTCGATTACATGGATGGATGTTAAAGACTCATCTTGTGTGCTGGCTTTTAATTCAAGGCTGAGTTGGACATTTTATGATTTATGATTTATATGATCTTGAAGGTTTCTTTTCAATCAGTATCTCAAGTGTTTTTGTCTTGTATTTGTTTTTGTTTTTGCCAGTACAGTGCCACTTTGGGGCAGTGTATCTGTTTGTCCTGTGCTGTTATAAATATGACCTTTGACCTCTGACCATGGCACACTTACTTTCAAGAAATATAATGTTTCCTTCCACTGTTGCGTATTGCATGCTATTATTTCACACAGACTGTCATTCCATTCATCCACAGTACCTTCATTTACCTTATTTAAATCCTTAGAGCAGGCCTCTGCAAATTCTTTCCATTTTGCCCTGGTAAAATCTAAAATTCTTGGGCTGGCTTGCTCTTCTATCAATAGTGACTGCCTGAACCTCATCAGTATTGGAAAATGGTCACTTCCTATGGTGTACCCCTCCAAGATGTACACCTTGCCTTTCTAGCCAGCTGAGCTGATGCCATTGACAGATCTATACATGACAGGTTTCCTGTTCTTATATCAAATCTAGTCGGTCTGCTGTCATTTAAACACACCAAACTATAGCGATCCACACAAATCTAAACATAGATTAAAAAAAGTTACCACACTCACCTTGCCTTGCTTCCCCCAAACACTCACTGCCAAACATTCTAGATTAGTTTTTAAAATCATCCTTTTATATTGCACACCAGCTCTAACAAATATTGCACAACCCCCTCCCAACCTAACATCTCGATCCTTCCTTACAGCTTCATATCCAGGAATGACAAAGTCTAAGCAGGGCTTCAGCCACGTCTCCTGAACACATATCAACTCAGGCTTATACCCCTCCTTAAACTGTCCCACAAACCTGTTAAACTCTTGTCCATTGGCTATGAGGCTACGAGTATTCCATTGCAAGATGTGAAACATTTAAGTGCTATCGTACATGCCTGCCTCTCCAACTGACCCCGTATGAGCACCCTGCGCACAGTAGGCAGATTTAAATGCTCTGGGGAAACGGACAAACCCATACATTTCCCTGCCTCCTTAGCAATCATGGCTTTAATTGCAGATGGTGTATTGACCTGTCGGGGAGCCCACAGTATCTCAACAAGGAATGCCAAAAACGCCGTTTTATCCACAATAAATGAACTTTCTGAGCTCTTAACTCCTGGTGCTGTAGCCTGGTCGGCTGCCAGAGGGCGCTCCCCCTCAGTCCCCTTACGCTCGTTCACCTTTTTGGCCGTTTCTGCATATGTAACATTTTCCTGCATCTTGACTGACTCAACCCGCTGAGCTCTCACATCCACGGACCGCTGCCATATGGTTTCCACCACAGTTACAGCATTTTATTTCAGTGCTTGTACATTCAGATCTATCATGCGCCCCTCCACACTTTCCACACCTTCTGGATCCTCTACATACTGCAGCTATGTGCCCGAAACGTTGGCATTTAAAACAGCAGTGGGGGCCTCACATAAGGCTTAACTTGATAAACTATAAAACCCAAGCTAACTCTTTGAGGCAGGATCTCATCCTTAAATGTCACGAGCACCGCAGTACTTTCCTTCCTTCCTTTCCCCACCCCTCATTGTTTTAAATCTCCTCACCCCACTCACCTCTGCCCCTTTAATGTTCTTAAATATATCTTCCTCTGAGATTTCTATGTCCACACCATAAATCAGTTTATCCCTGGGCCTAGTCAGGACCAGGGCATGCAGCTCTCTACTGCTCGGTCATCTCGATATTTCAAACCCAGGGCCTTACTTCTGTGCTTCTGACCTACAGAAAATCAGAATATTCCCATCAGTTGTGTGAGTGAGTGTTGGTGGTGGTCGGAGGGACCGTTGGCGCCGCTTGGCTTGGCAGCCGCGCCTCCGTCAGTCTGCCCCAGGGCAACTGTGGCTACAACAGTATCTTACCACCACCGGGTATGGAGTGAATGAAAAAATGCTCTGTAAAATGCTGTGTAAAGCACTTTGGGGACATGTGTCTGTGTAAAGCGCTATAGAAATAAACCTCACCTTACCATACGACAGAACTTTTGTGGCCATACCGGCTTGTCACAGCCTGATCCCGTCAGATCTCAGAAGCTCAGCAGGGCCGGGCCTGGTTAGTACTTGGATGGGAGACCGCTGGGAATTCCAAGTGCCACAGTGGGGCGCCAGTGGCAAAAACTGTCGTTGTGTCCTCAGGCAAGACACTTCACCCACATTGCCTCGTATGAAAGTGATGTGTGCATGGCAGGACTCCCTTGAAAAAGAGATTAGTAATCTCAATGGGACTTTCCTGGGTAAATAAAGGTAAAAAAACCCCAAAACTTTTGCACGGAGGATGTCACCTATCTTGTCCTGAATAGTTGCGGAAAGTTTCAAAGGATTAGGGGCTTTGCCTGAGCCTTCTCTAAACTTTATGATCACTTTGAATTCGTCATCATTTCATCGAGCCACTTTGGGGACAATCTGGTCCCCTTCACATCCTCACCCCCCCCCCCTTTCCCCATACACTCCAACACCAACCCAGGGAAACAAGATACCACAGTGCACAAATGCAACTATTTTTAGATGGCTAAACAACAGCTTCACCAACAAACGACACTGCGAGCTCCTCCACACCTGTCCACACCTCGACAAAGACAGAATATCACATAAATCGTTGATTTTTGTGGGAGCTGACGAACTACGGCTCTCTACATCTCAACTTCTTCTTGGCTGAAAGCACGTGTGATGTAGTGGATCTGATTTCCATATTTCATGAGTGGGTCAGGGTGATGACACCAAAGGGACTCGAACTTTCGTCTAGTCCAAGTGACGTTATAATTGGGTCATTATCATTATAAAGTGCCTTTTGGACATTGTAATTTGGATAAGAAAAAAGTAAGATTTCTCATTTTACTTTCTAATCATGTTATTAAGCAGCCTCTAAGGTGTTCAAAATACACGTCGGTCAAGCTTAAACACTTTTTATTAATTAAATACAGAATGTCAAAATATGGGCATGTTGCAAAATATGTCCACCCTGTCGGGGACAATTGCGAGCTTCAGCGATATGTTTTTTATTACATAAATATAATAAAACATACTTTTTAAGAGAGATAATGTGTCCCTTTCTACATAACACATTTAAAATAATGGAAAAAGTATTTGTGAAATAATGAAATTACAGTAAAATTTCAGTTTATCCACAGCGATCGCCATAGGTCTTCTTTGTTTTTAAAATAAAATGAAAAAAACAAATGTATCGAGCAAAACTTTTTAATGCTTTGTTTGGTCATCATTTAGACATCAGGAAATCACACACGAGGTTACTGTTTATTCAAGAAATTTTTTATTTTTTTTTCATTACACTTAAATTTGACAGAGTGGACAATGATACGATAGGGTGGAAAATTACATGACAGGGTGGACAAACACAATTCATTAAACGCATAAAAATATTAAAAAGGATGATTTAAGTAAAAATTGCATTCAGTTAATTCATAAACTGTACTCTGTAAACTGTAAACTGTTAATTCATACACTGGCATCAGAACACATAGGCTTCTCAAGAGAACATCAGAACACATATCGAGCCTATTCATCAGAATACATATTGAGCCTATTCATCATCAGAACATCAGTAGATATGTTCTACTGTAATTGGTCCTCCACGTACTTCCAAACGGACGGCTCAACTGAGAAAGCACGCCTGTTGACAAGTTGTGGCTCCGGCATGAGGCACAGAATCTGCCCATCCCCATACCAGTTGATGTCATCACGAGGACTTGGCCAACAGAATTTGTTGATACCTTTGTTGTGCATGCATTTAACTTTCACATTATGCTCCTGTACATCGAGGATGATACCAGGGTATCCATCATTGTCGTAGTTGACAATACACCATTCACCAATGTGCTTCTCTTCAATTACCTCTGGCCTCCAACTCTTAGCTGGCTCTTTCACATGTTCTTTCACCTGATCAGATGCCAGGATGGACACGTTTTGAAGGTCAAAACATGAGCAATCCAGGGTGTCTTCCTCCCATTTACAGAGACATGAAATGTCTCTATACATCATTTGGCCAGATTGCATGCTGATGGCTTGGTGGATTCTTGTAGTGCCTTTTACAGCAGTCACAGCAGGTACCTATGACAGAGGGAAGATAACTGATCAAGAGGTGTGTGTGTGTGTGTGTGTGTGTGTGTTCATTCATTCATTCATTACCTCAGGCCTTGCCTCAATGGCTGATTCTGGGATGAAGTGCAGGTCAATTGAACTGTTTTCTTGGCCTTTTAGTTTCTCGTACATTGTTTGTGCATTTGGGATGTCTTCTCCATGGGCCACAATTTTGTCCGCTGCTCTCTTGAGGGCCCCCCCTACCCCATCTGGGGCCCCTTTGCCATGGCTGGCTTCAAAAAAATGCCAGGAAATTTGCTTGAAGCCATACTTGAAGGGTTCTGTAGAGAGGAGGAAAAAATTCCCCTTTTGGCGATCCTGGGTTGCAGGGGCATCACTAAAAAAATGGAGTGTGCTGACCTCGGGGTGTTGCTGTCTTACTTTTGTCAGAATTGGGTCAAGGTGAGCCCAGATGGCCACCGGGTCGTGTCTCCTGGAGGGAGAGATTGAGCAAAAGCTCTCTGGTGCCTGCTCACCTGCTACGTATAAAAACCTGGAGGGCCCTGGCTCGGGCTGAGTTTCAGGTGTGCTGGGTGGTGTTTCTGACAAAAGCAAAGCGCTGGCCCTGGAGTTTGCTCTGGCTGCTTTTTTTGCCTCTCTCCACTTCTTCCTTTTTGCCCTCTTCTCTCGCTCACTCAACTCATCAATGCCCTTTTTCTTTCCAGTGTCTCTGTCCTTCTTCCACCTGGCCCTCTCTTTCTCAAGATACTGTCTTCTTCTGTCAGGGTCAGCATCACGGCGCTCCCGGTAGAGTTTCGCTATTTCAGCTCCTCTTTTACTCATAACTAAAAAAAGATGCAAGACTCCCTTAAAACAGCAGTCTAACATAACTTGTCATAGTTAACAACATGTGTATATAACATTATTATTTTATTATGTAATTATTGTCATTATTTCCAAAAAACTATCCAACTGTCCCCCCTGTCATGCATCATGTCCACCCTATCAGAGAAGTATCAATGACAGGGTGGACAATGACAGGGTGGACATTTTTAGCTAAAATTAGCTATTGACGAGCACATGGGAGGCCCTCAGCAAGCAGAATTAGCAGTACTGTAGGTGACCTCAAAATATAAATGACAACATTTAACATTTCTGAAAAACAATAATTTTTTTAATATTCCCCCATGATAGGGTGGACATGTTAAGCTTGATACCTTGCAACAAGAAAGACAATATGAAGAAAATTGTGAAATTAAGGTGTAAATACTTACTGACAAGAGGTCATGTGTGTCAACCATCACTGAAGAGCGTCAAAATGGTGGTCATGATGTCACTGATGACATCAGCTACTGCATTAAAGGGCCAGTTACAACATAATGACAGGGTGAACACTGAATTCAGGGACATGTATTAAATTATTAATATTTATATTAAATATCTGTTGAAAACTACCAGAATCACCCATTTATGAAAGCTTTTGTTAATTACAATAAGACCATATCAAAATAATTTAAATATTTAATTTATTTAATATATATTTATATATATTTATTTAATGACTTCTTATACTCATAGTTGCTCCCACAATTGTGCGAGGGACATGGCAAAGTCGCCTACACACACTTTTAAAAATGATACAAAATTAATAAAAATGACTCCAGCATAGTAAAAAATAGTATAAATGTATGTCTTAATGTTTATACATTTGTAATAAAAGTTTAAAACATCCGTATTTTACATTAAATTGAAAATAAATGTGTGGTTCTGACCAGGACCTTAAAAGGCACTTTATAATGATAATGACCCAATTATCTCAAATGACAATTCCCACTCTCCAAAATGAAATTACGCCAACTCGGAAAGATGTTGATATTTACAATGTTAATTCTGGATAGTCAAACTTAGCGTTTAAATGTGAAAACGGCGTAAAACATTTGGCATCAGACGCGCCGCGTCAACCAATCAGGTGCGACTGACGTTTCAATGCGACGTTTATATCCGGAAGAAGAAGAGAGAGACCTGGGAGTCACAACCATGGAATTATAATAAGAGCTCATTATAAGGTTATTTATTAACACCGGGAAAACAAGCTACTCACAGACGCAGCGGACGCCCTGGACGCGCGTCAAGTGTTTTTGTCCCGTTTGTCCACCGCGTCCAGCGCGGTCTGAACGCAGCTTCAGACTGACCTCTTTACAAACAAAGAGGAAGCATTAAAGCGTCCTCTGTTTCAACACGGACCCAAGCTCTCATGAAATCATCCCAGAGCTCGGGCTGTGGCAATAATCTCCATCTGAAAGTGAGAGCTTCTCTCTACTGCAGAACCGCGGACGACCAGAGGATGGCAGCACTACGCCACCGTGCTCCTGGGAGTGTGGAGCAGCTTGAGCTCTAAGAACTGCTGCACTTTATTTAGGATGTGAATGTGAACAACAGTCAGAAGAACAGTTTGGGTCTGTCCAAAGCAGTTAGTGACACAAATTTGAACTAACCGTTGTACAGAACGCTTTTTACAAACTGGTAACTGAAGCACCACTGGTAACGGCAGAGCAGAGCCGTGGCACACTGGCAAAACAATTCAATATGTCCCAAGAACTGAGAGCTTTTGTGAAGGAGCGGCTGAGTGCGGATGCTGAGGACATATGTGACTATGAGGAGGGGCTGTGCTGCTCCAAACACGAGAACCAGAGGGACCAGCAGCTCTCGGACTCGGCTCTGAGCCAAAGAGTTGTGCTTGTCAGAGCTGGTAAGTCTCATGGACATTATCATATGGATCCTATTTTTTGCCTATGGGTGTCATTAGAAACATGCACCAGGGCTTTAACTGGAGAAGAACCTGTATGACTCCAACTCACTTCAGATATTGACTCGTCGACACGTATTTACAAGTTGATGGTCAGAAAAGACGCCCCATCAGCCTTAAAGCAGACTCCAGACAAGTTCACAGTGTTGATGTCACCAGACTGCACTGTGTGTGTAAGTGTGGATTCTCTTGTCTCCTGCAGGTGTCCAGCTCCCCTCTCTGAGTCCTGCTCTGACTCCACACATTAAAGAAGAACACAACATCAAACAGGAGGAAGATGAGCTGCAAGTGTGAGTCCCAAACACTTTCAAACTGCAATTCTTTATTTTGTTACTTATACTTATTCATTTCTATTAGAAATATTCAAATTGGGTTTGAAATATACAAATGTATCTTCTGTTTTTCAGGTCTATCCCAGAGTTTAGTGGTGTGAGCGTGAAGACAGAAGAGTCCTCACTGCTTCAACAAACTGAGCAGAGAGAAGACACACAGGAGGAGGACATCAGAGCAGAGACACATGTCCACAGAGAGGACATCAGAGCAGAGACACTTGTCCACAGAGAGGACATCAGAGCAGAGACACATGTCCACAGAGAGGACATCAGAGCAGAGACACATGTCCACAGAGAGGACATCAGAGCAGAGACACATATCCACAGAGAGGACATCAGAGCAGAGACACATGTCCACAGAGAGGACATCACAGCAGAGACACATGTCCACAGAGAGGACATCAGAGCAGAGACACATGTCCACAGAGAGGACATCACAGCAGAGACACATGTCCACTCAGAGACGGAGGGAGACACAGAGCACTCTTCTGACACTGACAGTGATGAAGGCTGGAGAGCTCCACTCGGCTGTTCACCTGCCCAAAAGTCACGTCTGTCGTCCAAATACAAGTGTGCACCAGAGACCAGAGCCACTGAGGACAATGGAGACATGTCAGAAACTGGAGAAGGAGCTGAGAGCAGGAAACACAAGTGCTCTGTTTGTAAAGAGAGATTTGAGTCTAAATATAAACTACAAAAACACAGGAGAGTTCACACTGGAGGAGAACCATTCAGGTGTTCAGTCTGTGAGAAAGTGTTTGGGGATAGTTCTACTCTCAAAATACATATGAGGACACACACAGGGGAGAAACCATTCAGCTGTTTAGTCTGTAAGAAAGTGTTTGCCGTAAGCTCTCACCTCAAAAGACATATGAGGGCGCACACAGGGGAGAAACCATTCAGCTGCTCAATCTGTAGGAAAGTGTTTGCTGATAGTTATACTCTCAAAATACACATGAGGACACACACAGGGGAGAAACCATTCAGGTGTTCAGTTTGTAAGAAAACATTTGCCTTAAGCGGTCATCTCAAAATCCATATGCGGACACACACAGGGGAGAAACCATTCAGGTGTTCAGTCTGTAAGAAAACATTTGCCCTGAAGAGTCATCTCCAAATACATATGAGGACACACACTGGGGAGAAACCTTTCAGGTGTTCAGTCTGCAAGAAAGTGTTTGCCCTAAATGGCCATCTCGAAAGACACATGAGGATACACACAGGGGAGAAACCTTTCAGGTGTTCAGTTTGTAAGAAAACGTTTGCCCTAAAGGGTCATCTCAAAAGACACATGAGGACACACACAGAGGAGAAACCATTCAAGTGTTCAGTCTGTAAGAATGTTTTTGCTCATAATTCTACTCTCAAAATACATATGAGGACACACACAGGGGAGAAACCATTCAGCTGTTCAGTCTGTAAGAAAGTGTTTGCTCATAGTTCTACTCTCAAAATACACATGAGGACACACACAGAAGAGAAACCATTCAGGTGTTCAGTCTGTAAGAAAACATTTACCCAAAAGGGTCATCTTGAAATACATATGAGGACTCACACAGGGGAGAAACCATTCAGCTGTTCAGTCTGTAAGAAAGACTTTGCTCATGGTTCTACTCTCAAAAGACACATGAAGACCCACCATAGACTGTACGTATAAATGGACACAGGTAACGCTCTAGCCGCCGTGTTAGGAACAGGAAGTCCACACACTCTTCTGGCTCCTATTTCATTTACATTGGAATATTGGGGCCCCTCTCCCTGTAACTGCTGCTGCATGAGGCTCGTCATGTAGCAGCAGTTACAGAGAGGTCTGTAAATGGCTCTATTGCTGATTATGGATACAAACTAACTACTAAAATAATCAATTCTGCTTTTTATTTTTTGCAGTTTGTGTTTTTGTAACTTTATTGTAGATTTACAATAGAGTTTAGGGATCAACCTGCTGTTGTGTCCGTGGAATAAAGTAGTTTCCCTGTTGTCATTTATTGTCTATATTTTCTTCCAAAGTATTTCATACTTCAAAGTACTCCAAAACACTTTAACATATATACATATTATATTATTACAAATCACAACTAATAAACCTGATCACTCCTAAGCTAATCAGAACATTACCAAGTGAGGGCACTGTTGTCTCAAAAAAAAAGAAAAATAAATAAAAGTTGCTAAAAGAGTTAGAGTTAGATTCTAAATAACAATTGTTTACTACTGGACTACAATTTTAAACACATTTGTATCATGACATGTGAACCAGGACTCCCAATCACCATTAGGCCCCATTTCTATTATCGGTAAGTAGTTTATATTAGTAGTTTAGTCGTTTAGAAGTATTAGTACAAACAAAACAAAACAAAAAACACTGAAACGAATCACTGGCTGGAGACACGAGGAGCAGACTCACGGGTAGATAGGATGACATGGACTGACAGTTCTCACTCTTACTCTGCGTTTACACAAGAGTCTGGGGGACTTCTGCGTACACATGGAGTTCTGCAAATGTAGTGTGCACGCCCAGAGCGTAGGTGGCAGCACCACCAAGACCAAACGTAGTATTCTGCTTCTCTACTTCCTCTTCTCCAGCGCCTCAATTCAAAAGAACATGAGCGATGACACCACCAACTTCATGTGGACGGACGAGGAGGCTGAGCTATTGTTCAACCTCACGTTAAATTATAAAACCAACAAGCCACTTGAAAATGCTCTGCTGTTTGTTTTTTTTCCTGAACTGACTCGTACGTGTAATGTCATCTCTACGCCACAGCCACAAAATGTACTTTTCTGTTTTCAACCATTTACACGATGGAGATTTTCTAAGATTTCCACAGGGCGTTTTCAGATTTTTGTGTTTTTATCCCCCCAAAATGATCTAAACAATATGGACACCTGGCAAAATATTTTGCGCTTTCCACCTGTTACCACTGTAAACGACCCTTAAGCCAGAGGGGAAAGAGACAAAAACCCAAACTCTCACAAATAAAATACTAATAATTTATATATATATATTATATAACTCCAAGCCCTAACCCATCTGCCTGACCAGCCAGTCCCTTCTACATTCTGTTTGAGTCCTGAAGGGACTGGAACCAAACCAGAGTGTGAAAAAACTCAGTCCAAACTTGAGATGAGCCAACCACAGCTGCTCATTTGTATCATGTGTCTCTCAAATGTTGAAGACATCTCCTCTCCAAACTTCTCATTTCATTCAGAACAAAATATAGAACTTCTTTTACGTGAAATAAGTCCTAGTTTGGTGCTTCAGTGGTTGGTTCTGTAAACATCTGCACTGTTCTCAGTCCATTAAGTAGATTTGTCATGTGTAAGCAGCCATGTTTATTTCTGACGCAAACAGCGCATGCGTCTGATTGGTTAATCCACCTGTCAATCACACCCTCTGAAATCAGGGTGACATGAGACAGCTCCAGATTCACTCACCTTTGTGAAGTTTCTTCAAAGTGTGTGGTTCTGGCTGGTCAGGCATCTAACCTGAACTTGTAGCGCCTCCTCATGGTCTCAGCCGACAGGTGCGGGACAAACACCAACTTTCGTCACGGAGGACATTCTTTTGCCTTGCGGCGTGAAGCACAAATTCATGGTCTGGCCCAGCTTCAGTCGCCCAGTTCCATCCAGTTGGGCAGCTTGGTTCTACAGACTCACAGGGGCTGCTCTCCCTCTGGCCCTCCTGGAGCCACCCGTGGTTTTCTAAATCATCTCCCTTTGATTCCAAGAATGTGATGTGTCTAGTAGTGCAAGCCAACGGAGCTTAGCTAAAGCTCCCTCCAGAGCCGGACCTAACCTTAAGGGGTGCCCTAAGCTTGATCTGGCTCGCCACTTCGCTGATACTCAGGATGTGCTGATGGAATTCCACAAACTCTACAAGAGAGAATCAAACGGGACGACGAGGAGCAGCAGCCAGTTTAGCTCACTGTGCACATCCGCGATTTCACTGACAAATACTGACATAAGATTTGCAATAGATTTTTAACTGTGTATCAGGGCCCCGAGTTCAGTGGAGTCTATGTGAAGAGAGAACAAACTGAACCCTGAGGAGCTCCATTCAGCTGTTCAGACACACAGATGGACCAATGGAAACCGCAGAGACTATTGTGCGTAAAACGAGCTTTAGTAGAAATTTAGATTTAAAAACACTAAACAGTTTACATAGAACAGCAATCTTGTTCACTCTGTTTAAATTAATAATGACGACTTTTAAAGGCCCCATATTCTGCTCCTTTTTCTGAGCTTTGTAATAATGTCGTTTCCTCATCACAAACAGACCTGGAGTTGTGTTTTGTTTCATTCACACATGTACAAACATTGCATATTAAAAAGTCTGGAGTAGAGTTTCAGAGAGAAAGAGAGGAGGAGCTGTTCTCACATTTAGCTCCTTTTCTCTTTCCTTTTTCAGCCTCTCATTTCTAGACATTATGCTGCAATTAGTAACAACTGAGCAAAAGTATGAATAAGACTTTACAACAAGGCAAAAAGGGATTTTTCTGCAGGCAAATGGGAACCGCTGGTTTGTTATTTAGCAAATAAATGTGTTAATTATGTATTCTTACCTACACTATGGTAATTATTCAGCTTAAGTACAGTGGGGCAAAAAAGTATTTAGTCAGTCACCAATTGTGCAAGTTCTCCCACTGAAAAAGTTGAGAGAGGCCTGTCATTTTCATCATAGGCACACTTCAATTATGAGAGACAGAATGAAATGACAGAGAAAAAAATCAGAAAATCACACTGTCTGATTTTTAAAGAATTTATTTGCATATTATGGTGGAAAATAAGTATTTGGTCAATAAAAAAATTCCTCTCAATACTTTGTTATATCCCCTTTGCTGGCAATGACTGAGGTCAAACGTTTTCTCTAAGTCTGTAGGGGTTTCACACACTGTTGCTGGTGTTTTGGCCCATTCCTCCTGCAGAGCTCCTCTAGAGCAGTGATGTTTTGGATTTTCTGTGGGGTTGAGATCTGGAGACTGGCTCGGCCACACCAGGACACTGAAATGCTTCTTACGAAGTCACTCCTTTATTTCCCGGGCGGTGTGTTTGGGATCACTGTCCTGCTGAAAGACCCAGGCACGTTTCATCTTCAATGCCCTTGCTGATGGAAGGAGGTTTTCACTCAGAATCTCATGATACATGGCCCCATTCATTCTTTCCTTTACACGGATCAGTCGTCCTGGTCCCTTTGCAGAAAAACGGCCCCAAAGCCTGATGTTTCTACCCCCATGCTTCACAGGAGGTATGGTGTTCTTTGGATGCAACTCAGCATTCTTTCTCCCCCAAACACCAGAAGTTGTGTTTTTACCAAAAAGTTCTATTTTGGTTTCATCTGACCATAGAACATTCTCCCAGTCCTCTTCTGCATCATCCAAATGCTCTGGAGCAAACTTCAGACGGGCCTGGACATGTCCAGGCTGAAGCAGGGCCACGTCGGCGGCGTCGTGTGTTACTGATGGTGCCTTTGTTCCTTGGGCCCCGGCTCTCTGCAGGTCATTCACTAGGTCCCCCAGGAGATTATCAGGTGTCTTGTATGTCTTCCATTTTCTAATAATTACTTCCACAGTTGATTTCTTCACACCAAACTGCTTACCAGTGTAATAATATTGGATTTATCGGTCACAGACCCGCCTATAAAATGGGTGCTATGTGCTACGCTAGTCCCCCCTCCTGAACTCTGACCTCTGACGGCACACGCTGGCAGAGCCAAGCTGTTCATGGCCGCAAGATGTGAGGCCCTGAGTGTGGCCCACGTTTAGGCGCACTAAGATCACTGCTGCAAGGTGTCAAACCCGGTAATTGTAGAGAGTGTGTGGGCATCGTGGGGTAAGTGGGAAATCGTCTTGTCAGCTCAGTAACGGCGTGTGTGAGGCTGACGTGGGTTATGTCGCCATGGTTTATTTTGTGTTAATTTGTTAAATGTGTATTGTATGTTTAATGTAACCTGTGTGTGTGTGTGTGTGTGTGAGTGAGTGTGTGTGTGTGTGTGTGTGTGTAGGCTCCTGCTGGCGGGAAGCCTCCCCTTTTCTCTGTGTAACTAGTTTGTACTTTGGTCGTGGCCTTGGTGAAAGGACTCACTCTGTGGAAGCTTCGTCTTGTCTGTCTTCACTATTGCAAGACGCGATGTTGACTGTGGTAATCTCACTTGACAATGTGAGTATAGCCTCTAGCTCAACTGTAAAAAACCTTGGAGTCGTATTTGACCAAAATCTCTCATTCACAGCTCATATAAGCCAAGCTTGTAAAACTGCATATTTTCACCTGCGAAACATAACTAAAATCAGAAATATTTTGCCTAAAAATGATGCTGAAAAACTTATCCATGCATTTGTTACATCCAGACTAGATTACTGTAATTCTCTGCTCACCGTCTGCACTAAAGGTACTTTAAGAAGCTTCCAGTTGGTCCAAAATGCAGCGGCCAGAGTCCTAACAGGAACTAAAAGACGTGATCACATCAGTCCTGTGTTAAAATCACTTCACTGGCTTCCTGTCGAGTTTAGAATTAAATTCAAAGTTCTCCTCCTGACATACAAAGCCTTAAACAATATGGCCCCATCATATCTTCAGGATGCCATTGTCCCCTATCAGCCAAATAGAGCACTTCGCTCTCAGAATGCAGGATTATTAGTGGTTCCTAGAGTGTCTAAAAGTACAGTGGGGGGGAGAGCCTTCAGTTACCAAGCTCCTGTGTTATGGAATCAACTCCCTGTTGGTGTTAAACAGGCTCCACAGTCTCTTTATTTAAGACCAGGCTTAAAACCTTCTTCTTCGGAATAGCTTATGATCAGGTTACTTAGTTGATGTCACTAAGATAAGCTGCTGCAGGAGATAACAAGCTGGGGGAAGTGTGGCAACCTGAGCACTGTCCTCTGTTTCCTCCTATTTTCTCATCAGCATCACTCACTATGTTCTCATCTGTAGTTTGTTCATTGCTATTCACATGTTGTCCCCTGTCCCACTCCCCCTGTGGAGTGGAACTCTTTCAGACGCCTGATGGCAGCTGGACCCCTCTCCTCCTCCTTGCCCGGCTCCTCCTCCTCGCCCGGGCTCCTCCTCCTCGCCCGGCTCCTCCTCCTCGCCCGGCTCCTCCTCCTCGCCTGGCTCCTCCCCCGGCTCCTTCCCCACCTGGGTAGCTGTGGTCATACCGAACTGGCCCACGGGCCTGGACATCTATAGCCTGTCCGTCCATGGGAGTGGATCCCTCCTTCACTGTAGTTCTCCCCGAGGTTTCTTCTTTTTCCCAGGACCCTGGGTTTTTTGGAGTTTTTCCTTGCTGAGAAGGAGGGTCTAAGGACAGGGGATGACTGGACAATGTTTCATTTGCTGCTTTACATGAATGTTGTTTATTCCTGTTTTGATATGTCTGTGTGTATGTTTTACTCATCCATATCTTGGAACGCCCTTAGAGGCAACTGTTGTTGTGATTTTGGGCGCTACACAAATAAATTGAATTGAATTGAATTGAACTGGTAATAGTCCTTGAGGTACTCCCAGGTAAACATGGTCACGTGACCAAATGGGCAATGGGCAATCAACATACTGGACAGGTCATGGGTTTGTGTTCTTTTATTAAGTCCTTACTATCATAAATAAATTGCATCATAAATACAATGTAAAGTATATTCAGGTCTCATGTCAGATTCTGTCAGTGAACCTGTGTGCCAATAGGGCATAGGGAAAATATTGTGTCCTGGTATCACCAGGTGGCGTTGCTGCAAATTGTGCTACGTTCAGTCCACTAAAACACAGCACTCTGCTACACCTACTGCAGGTTCAGTCTTCCAGCCTGGTGCAGGTCTACAGTTCTGTTTGTAGTGTCCTTTGACAGCTCTTTGGTCTTGGCCCTAGTGGAGTTTGGAGTGTGACTGTTTGAGGTTGTGGACAAGTGTCTTGTGTACTGAGAACCACTTCAAACAGGAGCCATTAATACAGGGAACCCAGGACCTCAAATGGGAGCCCTCCATCACCTCCATCATAAAGAAGGCCCAGCAGAGGATGTACTTCCTGAGGCAGCTGAAGAAATGCAACCTGCCAGCACGGACAATGGTGCAGTTCTACACGGCCATCATCGAGTCCATCCTCACCTCCTCCATCACCGTGTGGTGCTGGAGCCACCACCAGGGACAAACAGAGACTGCAGCATGCTGTACGCTCTGCTGAGAAGGTGATTGGTTGCAGCCTCCATCTCTTCAGGACCTGTACACTTCCAGGACTCAGACACGTGCAGATCGAATTGCAGCTGACCCTTCTCACCCTGGACATGGACTTTTTGACCTGCTCCCCTCAGGCAGGAGGCTACGGTCCATTCGGACCAGAACCTCTCGCCACAAAAACAGTTTCTTCCCCTCTGCTGTTGGACTCATAAATAATAACACTAGGACTGGTCCCACCCCCCACTCTGCTTCAGTCACATGACCCTGTGTTTTCACTCCTGCCTGTTTTGCACTGATCATCACCTGCACTGTTATACTCTTATATTCCTGTAAATTTGTAAATTTTGTTGTTATATTATAGCTTTTTTTTCTACTTTATTTTATTCTATTTTATTTGTTGCATGTCAGTGTTTGTCTACATCCTGCTCCAAGTACCGCAGCAATTTCCTAATGTGAACCTGTTCACTCATATGGCAATAAAAAAACATTCTGATTCTGATTCTAAACGAGTGGAGGACAGAGGAGCCTCTGAAAGTGATTTCCTGGATTCTTTCCCCCTATTCTGTCTCTCATCTTTTTAAGTGGGAGAACTTGCACAGTTGGTGGCTGACTAAATACTTTTTTGCCCCACTGTATACTGATAGATTCACAAACTGTACCTTTATTCAAATATGCTGATGACACAACAATAATTGGACTCATCTCTGACAATAATGAAAGTCATTACCGTAAGCAGATTTCTTATGTAGCCTCCTGGTGTCAAAGTAACAACTTGCTCCTCAATACATCTAAAACAAAGGAACTCATAATTGATTTTGCACGCTCCCCTTCACAGAAAACACCAATCACAATTGATAACGAAACGATCACCACTACAGAGACCGTCAAATTCCTTGGTACCCACATCAATTACTCACTAAAATGGAAACAGCATTCAAACGAGACATACAAAAAAGCCAATAAAAGACTGTTTTTCCTCAGACAACTGAAAAAATTCAGAATCAGACACAACATCCTTCTCCACTTTTACACAGCAATAATTGAAAGCGTTCTCACTTCATCAATAATAGTCTGGTTCGGTAATTTGGACTCATTTGTTTTGTTCTGTAACAGACACAGAAGATGTGAGCATTTCTTGCTGTACTGAAAACAAATTCCACCAACTTGTTGTGTGGCCATTAATAAATGATTCTGATTCTGATTCTGATTCTGACATTAGTCGTGTGGCGGTCATCATGTCTATTATTGATTTGGGGCAGTGTCGCTACAGGAGCTGAAGCAGGTGAGCAGTCGGTTCATTTCTGCTCAGCTGTTTGGTGCTGGATGAGACACTTCACACCAGACACATAAATACAGGTCAGACTTAGGAGGCAAACAACACACTCCACTGGATCCATGTGTGACCTGCTGGAGGTGTGTGTGTGTGTACTACACTCAAACCACTCGCATACCTCATCTTTGCTACACTGCTGCGCCTCAGTTTGTGCGCCTCAGTTTGTGCGCCTCAGTTTGTGCGCACTCTGTGCGTTCACGTTGTCAAAGGAATAGACTGAGGTGTGTGCGGAGAGGGAGAGGCGCATATCGGAGCATTATTATCACACGATTTTAATCTCCTCACATTTCTAGATGCTCATGTCAACATGGACCACAGGAAAAAAAACTTTCAAAAGGGCACTTTTTGTACAGAGGGCAAAGCGGCAGGTGCTTTAGCGCCACCTGGAGTCTGTCTGTGCACGAACCGAGATCTGATGTGTTAACGAAACTCCACCTCGGCGGCTGCCGTGTCCGCCCGTGCCTAGGACCGCCCGTGTCGTTTGTATCCGGAAGAAGAAAAAGACCCGGAAGCCACAAACAACATAATAAGAAACCTGCGCCGTGCCGTTAGCGGCGTAGAAATCCTGGATGTCTAATAGTTCTCTGGTAGAAACATATACACGCCGCTGATGGTTTTATGTAATAAATACACTAAGGCTCTCTCCACCGGGAAAACAAGCTACTCACAGACGCAGCGGACGCCCTGGACGCGCGTCAAGTGTTTTTGTCCCGTTTGTCCACCGCGTCCAGCGCGGTCTGAACGCAGCTTCAGACTGATCTCTTTACAAACAAAGAGGAAGCATTAAAGCGTCCTCTGTTTCAACACGGACCCAAGCTCTCATGAAATCATCCCAGAGCTCGGGCTGTGGCAATAATCTCCATCTGAAAGTGGGAGCTTCTCTCTACTGCAGAACCGCGGACGACCAGAGGATGGCAGCACTACGCCACCGTGCTCCTGGGAGTGTGGAGCAGCTTGAGCTCTAAGAACTGCTGCACTTTATTTAGGATGTGAATGTGAACAACAGTCAGAAGAACAGTTTGGGTCTGTCCAAAGCAGTTCTCAACCAAATTAGTGACACAAATTTGAACTAACCGTTGTACAGAACGCTTTTTACAAACTGGTAACTGAAGCACCACTGGTAACAGCAGAGCAGAGCCGTGGCACACTGGCAAAACAATTCAATATGTCCCAAGAGCTGAGAGCTTTTGTGAAGGAGCGGCTGAGTGCGGATGCTGAGGACATATGTGACTATGAGGAGGGGCTGTGCTGCTCCAAACACGAGAACCAGAGGGACCAGCAGCTCTTGGACTCGGCTCTGAGGGGTCTGAGCCCGAGAGTCGTGCTCGACAGAGTCGGTGAGTTTTATGGATTGAATGGATCCTATTTTTAGCCGATGGGCGTTTAAAAAGTATGAAAAAAAGCATCCATCCATCATCTTGTGCTTTATCCGGCTGGGTCATGGGGGCAGCCCAGTCCTCTGTGCACCTGACCCCCTATGAACCCCTCTGAGTGGTGACCCACAGGAGGGTGGACGTCATGGTCCTTGATGTTAGTTCATAGGGGGGAGTATATGATGTAGAAAGCAGCTCAGTAGAAACGTGCACCAGGGCTTTAACTGCAGAAGAACCTGTATGACTCCAACTCACTTCAGATATTGACTCACGTATTTGGGTCAGTGACGTGACATGGGCATTTTTCTGTCCAGAAACCACAACTTTCCTAGTTCTTAATATATAAAGGTTTAAATAGTTTAAATGTATTTGTTTTATATGACTTTAGTTGTACCAGTGCACATTTGGAAGAAGAAACCAAAGTTGAAAGAATATCACAGGTTCAAAGTAAAATGTCATTCGGTGAAAGGGGTTTCACAAACTCTAAAAATATATAAAATCATAAACTTTTCTCTGTTGCATAATTTTACAAGCCTTGTTATAAAAATATAAAAGTATTTTCAAAATGAACACAAATAAAATTGTTGCCAAAAGCCTGTTTTATGAGTGTAATTCAGTGAAAAGTTTAATGGGTCAATTTGAACAATAATCTGAGATTTTTCCTCTTGCTGGTGATGGTTCTGTCACGAGAAGTACAACTGGCATTTAAAAATATTCCATTGGAAATCAGTACTTGGTGTGAGCAGTCAACACTGATGCTTTTGTTTCTCTTCGATGGATAAAGTATAAACCAGTTTAGAATGAAAATGTCTGAAAAATGTTATTCTGTAACACAAAATGTGTCATTTGGTTCACCAAATGGTGTCAAACAGACCTTTGAGTTTATATAAAGTCAGTTTGAAAAGAAAGGGCTTTTTTGTATTTCAGTTGAACTGTCATTCAGTAACAGCAGATGTCATTTGGTTCAATTCAGTTCAATTCAATTTTATTTCTATAGCCCAGAATCACAACAAGTTGCCCCAATGGGCTTCACAGTGAAAAACATGGAAACATGATCTGACATAGACATCAGCAAACACATTGTCCCATCCTCAGTCTCTCGATGAACACATGATTCTTGGTGCCAGAGCAAAAAAACCCACCGGCAGGTGCAGTATGGGAAAATTCTCTCCAGACACTGTTGCCAGGCAGCTGTCGCCATGCGGCACCTTCAGACCTGAGAACTTTGAGGAACCAGTCACTTTATAGAGAGCAGAGGTTTAGACGGACAGGCAGACGTGTGGGACTTATTTGAGTTGAGGGCTTCAACCAGGCAGGTGGGGGCTCAATCCAGGCAGGTGAGTGGAGAGGGGTAGAGCTAAGGTCTGGTCAGCGTCTGCTCACAGGAGGAACATCTGGAACCTCTGGAACACCTGAAACAGCTCCACTCCCAGAGGGAGCAGAAGAGAAGGAGAGAAAGACACTGGTGAACAGCAGTGAACTGATTTGTCTGTGTAAGACATGAGGTTATGGGGCAGAGATGAAGGAGAAGGAGCAGTTAGAATAAGAGGACAGAGGCTCAGGGCACCATACTTCCCCCAGCATCTAACTCCTAGAGCAGCCTGACTTCAGCTGTGGAGTTAACCCTGCTCCTCTAACCTGGCCATAAGATTTCTCATAGAAGAATGTTTTAAGCCTAACCTTAAATGTAGAGACTGTGTCTGCCTCTCTGACATGAGGTGGAAGCCGATTCCATAAAACAGGAGATTGGTAACTAAAAGTTCTACCTCCCATTGTAAGTTTATTAAATCTGGGGACCACTAGTAGCCCTGCATTTTATGAGTGCAGTACTCTGTTTGGTTTGTAAGGTGCTATCAGGTCAGTAATATAGGATGGGGCCGTCCCATTTACAGCTTTATAGGTGAGAAGAAGGATTTTAAATTTAATTCTAAACTTGATCGGAAGCCAATGAAGTGAAGCTAACACCGGAGTAATGTGTCTCTTCTATTTGTTCCCCTTAATAATGTTGCTGCTGCATTTTGAACAAGCTGAATGCTTTTTAGTAGCTTTTAGGGCAGGCTGCAGCAGAGAGTTACAGGCTAATCTTGATGAAATAAATGCATGGACAAGCTTTTCCGCATCATTTTTGGATAAGATATTTCTAAGATATTCAGGAAAAGCTTGTTTTGACATAAATTACATAAAAACTTAATTTTAAAGAGGGAAACATTCTTAAGTGTATCTAAAGTGTTTTACTATTTTTATGAAAAAGAAATTGGTACCAGAGTTGAGAGTTAATGCTGTATTAGGGCAAATTGTGAAATTCTTCAAAACTTTAAGAAAAAAAACAACTCTTTATTTGTAGATCTCAGTTTGGTGTTTTTCATACCATACCTTGGTGATGTTTGGTGGTTACAACAACTTCAATAAGCAATTTTATTAAATTCCTGGCTTTAAATGCAGGAAAAAAGGGGCATATACGAAATGATAAAATATACACTTAAATATACCAGGAAATGTACACATTTCACATGTTGTTATATTTTCATTTTTTGAGCATTTGAAAACTTCAAACCGACACTGAGCCATTTACAAGTTGATGGTCAGAAAAGACGCCCCATCAGCCTTAAAGCAGACTCCAGACAAGTTCACAGTGTTGATGTCACCAGACTGCACTGTGTGTGTAAGTGTGGATTCTCTTGTCTCCTGCAGGTGTCCAGCTCCCCTCTCTGAGTCCTGCTCTGACTCCACACATTAAAGAAGAACACAACATCAAACAGGAGGAAGATGAGCTGCAAGTGTGAGTCCCAGACACTTTCAAACTGCAATTCTTTATTTTGTTACTTATACAGTATGTGCAGAATTATTAGGTACCCCCATGTCTTGGAATTTTACCTTACTGTAGCAACCTATATAAACTGGTTGGGTATTGTAACTCTTTCACAGATGTGATGAAACAGTTTTGGCTGCAAGAATGCTTTATCAGACTACGAGCAGGTGACAAATATCAAAGTTGCTACCATTGCCTGTGCAGAATTATTAGGTACTGATGACTGAACACTGAAGATGGGTCAAAAAAAAAGCGCTATGTTAACTGTTCACAAGAGGGTTGGAAGAAAAGAGTTGAGAACAAAAGATGGAAGCTGAGTGAGAAGGATCTACGTAGAAATCAAGAGGGAAGTCAAGAGAAAGTCTCTACAAACCACTTCTGCCATTTTCACCAACTGTGGCTTGCCAGATGTGCCTCGTAGTACAAGATGCAGTGTACTTCATGAAGTTTCTACAGTGAAAAAAGCATAAACCTGACCCCCTCTTTAAAAAGAACACAAATAAAAACGTCTACAGTGGGCACAGAAGTACATGAAGACAGATTTTAGCAGTGTATTATGGACAGATGAGATGAAATGGTCCAGATGGGCTTGAGGCTGGACAGCTCATGGACAGGACACACCGAGCAGGTTCAGAAGGCAGCAGGGTGGAGGAGGAATCATGGTATGGGCTGGAGTCATCAACAGTGAGGTTGTTGGCTCCTTCAGAGTAGCAGGGTGTGAAAATCAACTCAGAATTACTGCAAGTTCCTTGAGAGCACCCTGTTCAACCAGTCATACAAGAAGAAACCTGCAGCATTCAAGAAAAAAGATGATTTTCATGCAGGACAGCGCTCCTTCACATTCTCTCACTATTCAGTCGATGAAAGACTGATGACAGAGGTTGAAAAGAAGGGAGGACATGTGAAAAAGTGAAGTGGATAAGACTGGAATTAAAGATGTTTTGTTTTGTATTTTTGTTAATAAAGCTGAAACTGAATGTTTATTTTAAACTTATCCTGTTTTGATTTGGTTTTGAATAAAATTTTGTTCAAACAGTTGTGTTACAAATTTTGTACCTATAATTCTGCACAGGCAATAGTTTCAACTTGTAGTTCTTTCACCTGCCAACCTGTCTACCAATGAAGGCCTGCAGCCAGAAACGTTAACTCATATCAACAAGCATGTTAGACTACCCAAAAGAGTTAAATAAATGATTACATCAGGTAAACGGCAAAAACATGGGGGCACCTAATAATTCTGCACATACTGTATTTATTCATTTCTAATAGAAATATTCAAATTGGGTTTGAAATATACAAATGTATCTTCTGTTTTTCAGGTCTATCCCAGAGTTTAGTGGTGTGAGCGTGAAGACAGAAGAGTCCTCACTGCTTCAACAAACTGAGCAGAGAGAAGACACACAGGAGGAGGACATCACAGCAGAGACACATGTCCACAGAGAGGACATCACAGCAGAGACACATGTCCACAGAGAGGACATCAGAGCAGAGACACATGTCCACAGAGAGGACATCAGAGCAGAGACACATGTCCACAGAGAGGACATCAGAGCAGAGACACATGTCCACAGAGAGGACATCAGAGCAGAGACACATGTCCACAGAGAGGACATCAGAGCAGAGACACATGTCCACTCAGAGACGGAGGGAGACACAGAGCACTCTTCTGACACTGACAGTGATGAAGGCTGGAGAGCTCCACTCGGCTGTTCACCTGCCCAAAAGTCACGTCTGTCGTCCAAATACAAGTGTGCACCAGAGACCAGAGCCACTGAGGACAATGGAGACATGTCAGAAACTGGAGAAGGAGCTGAGAGCAGGAAACACAAGTGCTCTGTTTGTAAAGAGAGATTTGAGTCTAAATATAAACTACAAAAACACAGGAGAGTTCACACAGGAGGAGAACCATTCAGGTGTTCAGTCTGTGAGAAAGTGTTTGCTGTAAGTGCTAATCTCAAAACACATATGAGGACACACACAGGGGAAAAAACATTCAGCTGTTCAGTGTGTAATAAACTGTTTGCTGTAAAATTTAATCTCAAAACACATATGAGGACACACACAGAAGAGAAACCGTTCAGCTGTTCAATCTGTAATAAACTGTTTGCTGTCAAATTTAATCTCATAACACATATGCGGACTCGCACAGAAGAGAAACCGTTCAGGTGTTCAGTCTGTGAGAAAGTGTTTGCGGTAAAATTTAACCTCATAACACATATGCGGACTCACACAGAAGAGAAACCATTCAGGTGTTCAGTCTGTGAGAAAGTGTTTGCTGACAGGTCTAATCTCAAAACACATCTGAGGACACACACACGGGAAAAACCATTCAGGTGCCCAGTCTGTAAGAAAGACTTTGCTCATAGTTCTAGTCTCAAAAAACATCTGAGGACACTCTGTCTGTAACTGCTGCACGGGCCTCGTCATTTTGGTCTTAAAATGTTTATCACACACAGGAGGATTCAGCTGTAAGAAAGCATTTGCATTTGTTTTATTTAATTACATTGTGTGTGTGGTGGGGGGAAGGGGAGTTTTGTTGTTTTATCGGTTCCACAATCAGCTGTGGAGGGTTGAATAAATCACTTCTATGATTCTGCTTTTTATTTATTGCAGTTTGTATTTGTGTAACTTTATTGTACATCTGTCACCACATCCGTACATTTACTGACACATAATACACGACAAGGGGGTGTGTGGGAAACCATGCTTGTAGTGTGTCCCAGGCTCCGTTTATCAGTCACAGCTTGGTATGTAGGTCAAGACTGTTTTGAAATGTTTAATTCACAGGGATAGAAACCAGGCGCAGCCTTCCTCCTGTTTTGAGACATCTCAAAACAGGACAAGGTTGTGAGCCAAACCTCTAGGTGCGGAGATTGGCCCTCTCCGCACATTATGGGGGCGGTTGAGTTTATTTAAGGCGGAGAAACTGGGCCCTCGGTAGAGTCTGCTGTGGGTCTAACGCGTGGACGCCCGGCTCGGTTGAAGCGCTCACTCTACCGAGGGTTGACGGCTCTCCAGCCCCGTGTCAGCGGTAAGAGCTTGATTTTATAGATATATATATATATAGCGCTTTAACCTGTGTGAATTGTGATTGTGAACATCTGAGCGGGGAATAAAAAGGCACATTTATTCTAGCTCTTTTGTTGTCTGAATCTTTATTGTTGGTGATTACCTCCACGGACCTGATTTGTGTCACACAACAGGGTGCTAGACATGGACTGGACTGGACGACAGGAGCAGAGGAAGAAAACAATCTCGTTGATACCAGCTGGCCTTGGTCAAGAGCATTCGGGCTGAGGGAGGCCAATAAGATAAGATTTGGGTTTTTTGGGGTTTTAAAGCAGCTGCGCCCTTTTCCACAACAGCTCTGGTTTTCTCTCTCTTGGTCTCAAGGTCTGCTCACCCCCCTTTGTAAAACATCCCGTCTCTGACACCATCCTCCAAGGCCAAAGTCCCATCCACGATGACCAATAACTTCTCCATGATGTGGTCCAAAATGCAGTGTGAGGCAACCAAACCTTCTATAACACGGCTCATAATTACAGTTTGACAGTTTAGTCCGTGTCACAGTAGGGACACACCTGCTGCTCTGTCATTGGCATACATAAGTTTCTGTATTATCATTTATTCTCTAGATTTTTGTCTAGATTCTAAATAATTGTTCAGTACTGGACTTACAATGATTTTAAGCACATTTGTATCATGACATGTGAACCAGGACTCCAAGTCACCATTCGGCCCCATTTCTATTAGATGTTGATGGGGTGGGAGCAAAGTACACTGTAATCAACAGGGAAATCTGGCCCATCTGAGAGTCTCTCATTTTAGAATATGAAAACTACCAAGAGACTGTATCTGAATAGCGTTTCCATGCTATCCCTTCCTGCACCAGCAGAGGGGCGCTGTTGCACACTGAGAGAAGCAACACCTGCAGGACCCCTGTGCCTCAGCTCTACCAGTGAAGTCCTAAGTGTGTGTATCTTATGTATGTTTTGAAGTGTTACTGTGTTTAGAGCTCATATCCATCGTGTGACAGTAATTTGAGCAGTTTTTGTGTTTCAGTTTTTCTATAGTTTCGTGGTTGTGGTCTGAACAGTAATGAAATCTATCTACATATGCTGATGGAATCCCAGAAACTCCAATTCAATGATTAAGTAGTTATGGCTGTATTTCTATATATTATTTATAAAGCAAATGAACATGAATTACCATGACCAAGGGGATCAAAAGTTCTTAAAAAAGAATGACAGTGCATAAAATGTAACCTTAAAATCTTTTATTTCTAACCCATTTTGGGCACTCTCCTTTGACACAAATGTCTCTGTACATCTTTGCATAGCTCCACAGCGCAGACACAACCACACTTTTACGAGACTTTAACGTTTTAAACAAAGCACACTTTTGTTTTTAATATCAAGAATAAAGATTTGACCACTCACAAACACCTTACAAAACAAAGGAAATACTACGCCTCTTTATAAAGGGATCAGTGGTGATAGAGAGGAGCCACATGACAAACATTACTCACACTTTAGTTCCCTGTGTCACCAGAGCCTTCACCTGCAGACACACACATCCTGGTGTGTGGTTTATGCACAGGCCTCGTGTGAAGCTCAGAACCTCCAGAATTCCCTCCCTGAGCTGCAGAGGCTGCACTAGCACTGACTCGGGATCAGTGCAGGTGCTGAGGTTTAGGGAGAGACCGTTCAGATTTTAGGTTCAAACCAACCGGATTTCCCCATTGAAAGTGGAAACAGGCGTCAGAGGCTCACGCTGCGTCCTGATTGGATCACAGCCTTGAACCAAAACCTGAAATTAGAACAAACTTGGCGATCGCGTCCAAAGTTTGAATAAATCAGCATTGTTCCCAGTAAAGGTGTCATATCGCCCACCTCTATGTAGGAGACGCCCATATTGTGCTACATCAGACCTTTTAGAGGGTATTCAATTTGTGTCAGATGCCCTCCCGTCCATCCATCACCCTGTGTGTCAGATGCCCTCCCGTCCTCTAAAAGGCCTAATAACGCACAATAAGGGAGCGCGGAAGCCTTTTTTACACCTGTACAACAAAAACAGAGCGCTGGTTCAAAGCCGGCGAGCTCTGGGACGTTTGATGTGACGACGGTTGAGCAGCGATGGCTTTTGAATATGTACAAAATGCAATGGCCACACTGCAAAAATATACATCTACACAGTTCGGAATACTTAAAGACGCACTATGGAACTTTCTGATGGACGGTGTGCCACTTGCTCGTCTCCATGGAGATCATCATTTGCCTGGAATGTACCGCAGTGCAGCTTTAAACCATTTTACATTTATTCAATTATGGGTGTTTAATCCTAAAAAAAAAAAAATTGGAAAAATATAAAATCTTACAATGAGTGGGGTCGCCTCTCCACAGATCTGACTAGACCAGGATTTGGCCCGGTAGTGGTACCTGCTTGTCTATATGGGTATACAAGTGTAATGACATACTGTGGAACATTTCTAAGCAAAGGAATACCATCTCAAAGGCAAGCAAAAGTTCCATAGTGTAAATGCATTAAAAAAGGAAAGCACTTTGTTCCTTTATCATGAAGTCAACTAAGAGTGAATAAATCTGGTAAATATTGCACCAAATCCAGAGAAACATTTTGAATTTTAACCCTCGTATAAACGTATTTTTTTGCAGTGGGTTTTCTTCAGTTAAAAATATGATGTTTCTCAAACTGGAGCTACAGCGTCTGAGTTCGGTCTACTTGTGTATTCAAGGTTAAGTCACTCATTGGCCTTAGGTAAGCTAGACAAATTAAAGATGGAAGATTTCAGCCTAAAGCAAATTATTCAAAGTCCATCCTAGAATCTGTACAGTGTGTTAAAAGAGCACAACTCATCGGGGTAAGGCTTAAGATGTACACGTTTAAACTTTTTTTTTTACAATAACCATGAAAAAATGTCGCTGTTTAGACCTTATTCTGAAGTGAAACAGAAGTGTGCAGTCTCGGCAGGCCAGGCTATAAAAACAATATAGAACTAAATAAAGACTTAGGGATGGGACCAGATCTCATGAGACCAAACTGCCACAAGATCGCACACACACCAGAAGAATGATCTGGTGAGATTTCTTTTTCCATGTTTTTATATTTGGATTTAAGTAGGTGCTGTCGAGTTACAGTTTTTTAAGAAGCTGTAATCCCAAAAAGCAGCGCTACAGTGACGGCAAAAATCAAAGTAAACAAAAAAATAGTGAAGCCAAAATTGGAAACTGGATCATACAATTTAGGCATTAGAAATAATCCGAAAGCCTCGTTGTTTCGTGCTCGCAGATCCGATCTCATGTCTCATCTCATCTCGTGCCATCCCTAAGAATATATTTTATATTCTAGATTCATACAGGACCTGGTTGGGACAGTTTTGTTGTGAGGAAGGAGGGATAACCACTCTGCCACAGTGCCACCATTTTACAATGTAACTGTGAATTAAAACTTCTGTTACATTGACATCGTAGTGATTTCACTGACTTCTATCAGTATCTCAAAACTGATTTTTTTTTATTTTCCCCAAACGGGTTTTTGGCAGCGCTCACATACTGTATTTACCTGGCAGGGCCACAGTGCTTTTCTAAACAGGTCAGTCCGGTCCTCACGCCCTCCTGAGAACGAAACACCATCGTCCAATCAGATTTGTTTATTTCAGTGACGCATGTGAAATGAAGGAGCTCATTTTTGCCCTTTTTGTCCCTCATAAGCAGACACTTGTTTTAATCCAGACACATGGATGTCCCTGATTGGCTAATCCACCTGTCAGTCACACTCAGCTGGACTCAGCAGTGACCCCACTCACATCTGTGTGAAGTACTGGACGAGTGTGTGTCCTGAAGCCCACACAATTATTGTAGGTTTTTTGGAAAAAGAAACTTGTCCAGTTGAATTCAGGACTGTACTAATCAATAAAAATGATTACGCTTAGAAAATAGTGATACTGACATCATTGCTACAGCCAGACCGTTCTAGGACCAGTTTTAATACATGGTAAAATATCAGTATCGTGGCTTTATTGAATATTGATACTGATGTCATCCAGCATTCCCCCACAGTTTAATCAGTGTCACTCTCACCTTTGTTGAAAATCAAACTCCTGAACAGGAGCGTGAACCCTCACACAGACCACAGACTTCTGAAAACGTGCTCTTTAAATCCATTTTGTATTTTTATCTTGAGTGTTAAAACATTTTTTTTGCCGTTTGCCATTGTGTGCATTGTGTCACCATGGTAACCGATGAACGATCCACCAGACAAATACACGTAGAAAACCCCCAGCGCGGGGTCACTGCAAAGTATCAATTGTATGAAATCGTGAAGGACCCTGTGATTCCTGTTAAAATGATCAGAAAAGTGTGAATCATAGAAATGTGACATCTCTACAGTGTGTTAACCTCCTCTGTGCTCTGCCTCTGCTCAGTCTTCTCAGTAGATTAGTTTTAGTGAAGTTAATCCTGTAGTTGTAGTGTCAGTGATCAGACACAGTGAGGTGCTGTTGCATTTTGCGGGCTGCCTCCTCACACACCACTTTGGAGGTCTTCTCGGGGCTGGGGGTCGGAGTGTTGGCGGCGCTGTTCGGATACTCTCTGTTCCCAAAGATAATGCTCCCAACACGAACATTTGTGGCGCCAACTTCAATCTGAGGGAACAAAGACAAAATGTTAAAGGAGCTGAAAAGAAGATTTTGACACATCTTTGTCCCCACCTACAAGGTAAACATGATCAATCGTACAAGAAGAAGAATTTATTATTAGGCGCCTTTCTGGACACTCGAGGTCGCCTTACAACATAAGCAAGTTAAATACCATTAAAACATACAGTTAAAACAGTACTTCACTGACTGATTATGGCTATCAGCTATTCTTCCTGGGGGCCTATGTAGCATGTTTTGGGTGATGGGGAAAACCGGAGTGCACAGAGGAAACCCATCCAGACACGGGCAGAAGATGCAAACTCCTCACAGAAAGGCCCAGGGATTGGACCCGGAAACTTCTACTACTGAGTACTCAGCCACTCAGCCATCGTGCTGCCAAGACATGATGACATATCATTTGATGGTGGTTTGAGTTTGTTTCAAGACTATTATCCAATCAAAAAAAACAATGAGCCTCCCATGACTCATTTGGGTGGCCAGTTTCAGGGCTGAAATCCAGTTGGTTTAAACCTAAAAGAACTCTCTCTGATAATAATAATGGATCAGTTTTATAACACCCAAAGTGCTTCACAGTTCATTCTTCATTCACTCCACACTCAGTGGTGTAAACTACTGTTGTAGCCACAGCTGCCCTGGGGCAGACTGACAGAAGTGAGGCTCCAATCTGCCCCATCAGCCCCTCCCACCACCACTCACACTCCACTTTCATACTAGGCAATGTGGGTGAAGTGTCTTGCCTAAGGACACAACAACAGTGTTTGTGACCGAGTACTGACCAGGCCCTGCTGAGTTCTGAGATCTGACGAGATCAGGCTTTGACAAGGAAGTTTGGCCACAGTCAGTGCTAGTGCAGCCTCTGCAGCTCAGGGAGGGAATTCTGGAGGTTCTGAGCTTCACGTGAGGCCTGTTCATAAACTGAGAATGAGACAAACTCGGATGTGTCTCTATCTGCACCTGAAGGCTCTGGAGACACAGGTTCAGGTGGGATTGGAGTTTCTCTGTGGGAGCACAGGCTCCAGACAGTTGCTTTAAGTTTTGAATGTATTTAGAATTCTCAGGGTCCAACACTTAAATTACACAGTCGAATCCAAATTATCTGATGTCTGTGGTGTTAGATTTCTAACTCTGGAGATACTCACGGCGTGTTCAAAGTCTGTGGACATCCCCATACTGAGCTCCACCTCCTCCACAGGCAACTTCAGGCTCTCGCACACCTCCTGCCTCCGACTGATCAGCATCTGCACAAACAAACAGTCAGATGCCCTCCCTATGCATCAGATGCCCTCCCTGCGTGTCGTCTCTCTGACCTGGAAGTCAGGGTTGGGTCCGAGGGTGAGGTCGTAGCCGTAGCGACCGATGGTCATGAGTCCAGTGAAGTGAAGTGCGCTGCAGCGAGTGACGATGTGTTTGACTGCGGACACTGTGTCCTCCGGCGGGAGCCCATGTTTACCTGAGGGACGACAGGAGGGGACACACTTTACTCACGTTTAACTCGGCAAGAGAATTTCCTGACTGTTCTTATTTGATCGAGTTATTTATTAATGCTTCTATCTAGGGGTGGGCGATATCTCGATATTTAAAATATATCGAGATATTTTCGAAACTCGATATGAATTCTGACATATCGATATATCGCTATAATGCTTATGTTTACTTCTGGTTTCGCCGCTTCGCTTGTCTCGCCTTCTCTGTGCCGCGCTCGCCTCCACCTCCTGCTTTTGTCCCCCGAGCTCCTCCCCGGAGCCCGGAGCTGGCTGCGGACTAAACCAGGACTAGGACTAAACCAGGACTAAACGCGGCTGCAGAGCCCGGGGCTCGGTGGCGGACTAAACCAAGACTAGGACCAGGGCTCTACAGTGCGCCCATTTCACTTGCATTTGTGAGTAAATATTTCGTCATGCGAACGTGGAAAACAAAACAGGCGCATCTGTGCGAGTGCTTCTGCAGCACAATAAGGAGCTGCGCACTGACGTAACATGACGAGTTAAACTTTCTTAATGCACGTTTCCCAGCGCGAGCGCAACCACATGACACCTCCGACCGCGCACGACTCCAGCATACGAGCTCCGCGTGTGGCCGATATCACTCATACGAACAAACTCCGCTTCAAAACACACCCACGCCCCCTTAAACGAGGAGCGCCCCGCAGCAGGACCCACGCTGTCGCTGGACTTCCTTCTCCGCCAAAGCGAGAGCTTTATCTTGGTCTTGTCTCGGACTCGAGCGCATTTGGACTTGTCATGGACTCAAGGTCTGAATACTGAGTGCGGTCATATTTCATTACGGCCGCTGCTGTCGCCAATAAACTCATCCCGGCGTGAGAGAGCCTGCGGGGCTTCTCTCTGCAGCCTGTGCCAAATGCCAAATAAATCTGTTTGTCACAATGTGCGTTTGATTTGGTAAATGTGCAGAGACTAAATACCACTTTAAAACAAGAGAATGTAACTCCAGTTTGGAATTTGAAAATACAGGTTTAAAAATCCTGCACTTTATTCACTTTGAAGCAGTTTTGTGTAAAGTGCCACTGGAAGTTCTAATGAATATTAATCAGATAAACTTTTTTTTGTTTTTGCAGTAGTTTGGGGGGCTGTATTTTTCCTGTAAAGATATCGAGACATATATCGTATATCGAGATTTAGCAAAATATATCGATATATATTTTTTAGTCCATATCGCCCAGCCCTACTTCTATCATTAATCTTCTATAATTGAGTTGTGCTATACTTTTAATGTCAGTGAAATATTGTGAGGACAAAAAATATTAAAACTGTTTGGGTTTTGAAAAATCTGGTACAATGGATTTAAAATCAGACAAACGTAAAGTGCTTTGACAGGCTTAGAAAGAGTGTAATGAGTGGTATAATTGTAAGCCAATATTATTTTCATTTGCCTCTCCAGTAAATGTTTCAGAATGCCTCTTTAAAGCCCCTCTGTGTGATATAAAACTCTGCTCTCACTCTGCTCTCCACTGGTGTTGATTTGGACCATGATCTGGAGCTTTTGGGGGCTGCCTCCTCGGATCCTCTCCCAAGAAGTGTTCACTTTATCGGCCAACTTCACAGAGTCCACCGTCTCCACCAAGAACAGGTTTGGAACTCCTGAACACACACAGGAAATCACACAGAAATGTAATAATGTAAAAACAAGAATTGTAAAAAAAAAAAAAAAATCTACTGTTTACCAGACTATCCCCCAAACACCAGCTAAACCTTAATATCTTTTATTTACCAAAGTAATCCAGGTCTGGGCTCTCACAGATACATGAGCTGAATCAACATTAAAAAGTGACAAAGGAGAAATCCAATTTGTCAACTGGACAAAAGTGTTTTGTTTTTTTTGCATCTAGTTGACAAACTGACTCTCTCCTTTGCCTTGGAGTCTACCTGGACGACTGAGGGATTTTACAAACAGCATGTAAAAGCAAACAAAAGTGTGAGGGAACAACCTGATACTGAAGTGCTTGGTCACTGCGGTAAATACATCACTAGTGTTCGGTCCTTTTGGGTTACTAGTTAAAATTACGGTGGTAAAATGTATGGATAAAGAAAATCTGGTTATAAAATTTGGGAACAGTAAAAATTCAATATCTGGTCATTTATTTGAAGTATTTTGATCAGTTTGTGCATTTCCTGATTATTTTGCTGCGTTCTAGTTTTTTTATGCCCGATAATGAGCAGTTGCGCCGTAACCTTGTAAAGTGTTTTCGAGTAGCGTCATTTCTCGTTATGCGACCGTCAGGAGCGCACAGACCGTTGGTACGGAGCAAACTGTGACCCTGTTATCGGGACTGTCCGCTAATGTGCCTTGGTTTAGAAGTGTTTAAAAGTTTGGTGTGTGTGTGTATTAGTGACATTCACAGCGCAAAGTTCGCGTAGAAAAGATTAATTGGCGGCTGGGTCGGTGCTCGGCTCGCAGTTTGCGCCAGCGCAGGATAACAAATGGATTTCTGGGTCAGGTGAATTGGCCTGTCCCATTTCATTTGATTTCATGCAGCCTTCAAATGCAGCCGTAAAACCAGAGACTGTATATACGGTTTATGCTTAAAACCGGCCTCGTTTCCATCGAGATCGGGCCGTGAACGAAGGCTACATCCGAGTATCCTTCGCGGCCTCCAATATCCCAGCATGCACCGCGCAGCGGCCGTCAGATTCGAAAACAGCAAAAACACGGAGCGCAAAACAGCCCTCACCTATGGTCCTGAGCTCTGGGTAGTGACCGAAAGAACGAGATCGCGGATACAAGCGGCCAAAATGAGTTTCCTCCGCAGAGTGGCCGGGCGCTCCCTTAGAGATAGGGGGAGGAGCTCGGTCACACGGGAGGAGCTCGGAGTAGAGTCGCTGCTCCTCCACGTTGAGAGGAGCCAGCTGAGGTGGCTCGAGCATCTGGTCCGGATGCCTCCTGGACGCCTCCCTCGGGAGGTGTTCTGGGCATGTCCCACCGGTAGGAGGCCCCGGGGAAGACCCAGGACACACTGGAGGGACTATGTCTCTTGACTGGCCTGGGAACGCCTCGGGGTCCGTCTGGAGGAGCTGGAGGAAGTGGCTGGGGAGAAGGAAGCTTGGGAGCCCCTGCTTAGACTGCTGCCCCTGCGACCCGGCCCCGGATAAGCGGAAGAAGATGGATGGATGCTTCTTGTTTGTAGAAGTTAATTTATATTGGTTTAATGTTTGATTTATTGTTGTTGCATCATATTTTCAATTAATATATTTGTAATGTTGGTTATTTCTTTGTTTTTCAGGTTTATGACCTGTGGTCATCTGTAAATAAAAGTAATAAAAATACAAAACTAAAGACAAACACTGCCTGTCACTAGCCCATTCGGACGGCTAAAATTTAAAAAGATCCGAACAACTAGTGTCAGAAAACATTTCATTGAACGGTGAGGCGAGTATTTAGCATCTACAAATCTCCACCGTTTTAACATTAAACTCACTGAAAATTCTGTTGTGATGTCACTATACTGAGCTCTATAGCCTCCAAATGTGCTCAGATTATTCTTTCAAACAGACGTGATGTCGACAGTACATCCTCACAGACTAAATTTACAATTAGGATTAGAACTATGGTATATTTTTAATCACCTAAGAGTTTGTTGACGTTATTTTTCTGAAGATGTCCGATGAAGTGCCATTTGATGTCCGGGCAGGATTCTAAAATCTAAACAGAAAACAAGCACAGAATCAGCCAAAGTACGACCAAATAAATCATGAATATACCAAATATATAGTATATAGAGTATTTTAAAAACTTACAAGGGGATCTGAGGCTTTGTCAATGAGTTCGTTTACCTGAAATTAGAGACAAAAATATGGAGAAGTGAATTAGTTCATTGCTAACACAACTAGAAAGCAGTATAAGAGTATATATTTGTCCTTTTTAGAATATGGGCCATCTGCCTTAACCTCTTGAGACCCTGTGGCCCCATACGAGGACATTACATTTTTGCCTCTTAGCACCATGATTTTCAATTATTTTAAACTTTCACCTGTAATCAACTAAAAACCTCTACAGCAGCTCCCGAAAGTAAAAAAAAAACTGCATGGTAAAGTTTAGATGCAAAATTTATGAATAAAACCAATGTATTTATGTACAATAATGTCTCTTCATGTATCTTAATGTATCTTCATTTGGCATTAAAATTTGACACATTTTATTGACCACAGCAGACGAGAGCATCAGGAAATGTCATGTCCTCGTTTGAAGACATTGGGACTGTGTTATATTATTGATTGTACATGTTGTTAGGTAAACTTGGGAATATTTAGATGAGTTTACAGTTATAAATTGCTGGACGTTTCTGCTGCTATAGGGAAACTGCTGCCTGTCTCCACTTTTTGCACCTCTACTTTTTTTGTAACGATTGAAAACCAGAAAAAATTAAAACTGTGGACCACATTTTCAGGCCTTTTTGTGTGTTTTTAACCTCACTCACTGAACCCCAACCCGCTCACGGTCGACCTACGTCACATTTGGCAGGTTTAGGGCTTGAAATAAACAGCTAATTGCTGTGTGTTTGTTTTTTGTAATTTATTTATACATTTTAATGTTTTTACATTTTTTAACCAATGGTGTCATACAGAAGACTTACTTAGTAGGTCCTACTTATCCCAAATAGCAAGAAACAATGAAAAATGCACACCAGACAAAAGCTCGGGTCTCAGGAGGTTAAAGCTCCAGCAGTGGCCACTATTTTGTTTGGCTCAACCAGCTGCAGAAAGCTTTGTTTGAACACTTTAGTATAAAAAAAAGTTACTGAAAAAATGTGACCACACTGCTCTCTACACAGAAAGTTGTGGATGAGTTTGTACTATATTTTAAATTGGCAATTTGTGAAAAATGGCCAAAATCTGCTCTACAGATCAGCCTAAAAATATTAGCAGAGATCATTAGACACTGGTCACTGGCTCCTTTCGTTTCTAGACAATTGGTCTTGGCTATGGAAAAAATGCATAAAGGTAAATCTCTACACACAGCGTAAGTCACTCCCCCTTCAGAGCACTATCACAACACAATCTGTGTGCCTGCCGCTAATGAAATTACTGCACATTGCATCAGGTCTGTCATGTTTCTGTGTACATGTTTTGCATCATGTTTTTGTGGAGAATTGTCATGTGGGAGCGGGTGAGGGCTTGTGGGCTGAACGTGGCACAGAATCTTACAGCTAAGGGTACGTATAGGGCTCAGGAGAGATCGTTAAATTACTCAAACATGCATAGATGACATGTTTTTTTGATAAGGGAACAATATCCACTCCTTTCCGAGTTCTCTGCATTTGACCCATCCTTCAGTGTCTCTGGGTTAAACCTGTCAGGAGCTGTGGGACCATCTCCAGATCTTGAGCTGGTCTTGATGAGTACCACCTGGAGGATAGACCTATTGTGCATGTTTTAGGCTGATGGAGGAAACCAGAGTGCCCAGAGGAAACCAACCCACACACAGGGAAAACATGCAAAAGGCCCGGGAGTTGTACCCAGAACCTTCCTGCTGTGTGGGCTTTCTAGCCACCCAGCCAGATGATACCCCCATAGCCCTTTCTCACTGATATTGTACTGACAGTTCTTTGTAAACTTCTGTTACTCACGTAATTTTCTCCGAAGTTGCGCTGTCCGTGCTTGTAGGCCTCCACCACCATCTCAGGAGGTTTGGTTTTACTGACAGCGACGAGGCGAGGAGAGACAGAGGGATGAGTCTGAGCAGAGGGAGAGAGAGAGACAAAGGGTCATTTTTCAGAAGAACGCAGCAGAATGTGGTCCTAGTTTGGTCCTTGTCCCCTTGTCTCATCGTAACTTCTGTGATGGAAAGTTATAATGTGGAAAGATTTCTCTCAATCCATTTTTGTGTAAATTAATTTGATTTCTACCTTAGACCAGAGCAGAGCAGTCACATATGTAAAACAGTTTGCACCCTCAGGAAGCCCTTAGTTGAACTACCTGTCCTCAAATGTAAGAGTCACTCTGCTTTGATATGAATGTGACTTCTTAATTTCTGTATAAATACTCTGGGCTTTTATTCTGGAGGGAGATGGAGAGAAGGGGTGACTGGCGACAGGAGTCTCAGGAGAGGCTGGGGGTTTAGGTCCAGGCCCTGTCCATATCTGCTGTAACAAGACTAAACTTTTGTCTTTGTCCAAAAACTCATTGAGATTCACAAAAGGATTCAGTTTTTTTCCCCAAGATCTATATCATTTTTTCCCGTTTGAATAGTTTACTCTCATTTGGACCCACAGTGGTTCAGCTGTCGGAGTGTTCGACCATCAAGCTCATTCTGACCAGTACATACTGCCATTGTGTCTTTAAGACACTTTTTTCCTGTGTGAGGATGGGTGGAGGGGCTGACGGTGCACATTGGTAGCATCACTTCCATCAGATAACCTTGGGGCAGCTGTGGCTACAGAAGAAGCTTTTAAAAGCTCTGGTATCTTGTTCTGAAGCAGTTAGCTTTAGTTTAGTCTTTATTTGAACAGAGCTATTAAGCTCATCTAAACAGACGTTCCACACCAGTCGAGCTAAAGCATTTCCATTTGATTTACAGAAATAAGGACAGCTCACGCTGTCCACTCTGACACACACAACAGGCTCTATTCACGCTTATGTCACAAAACCGGAAAACATTTGGAAACATGCTGATGACGACTTCCTTTGGGTTGTATTGGCAATAGGAACTCTGACAAAATCTGGGAAGTGAGAAAATGGCCCGGTTTTCTTCATCTAGATGTCACTGTATTCTTTCCTTTTTCATTTTATAAACTGACAATTCATTTGTGTAGTAGAATTTGTCAAACTTAATAATAATAATAAAAATATGTCATTGTAGCGTTCCGTTATGTTCGTCAGATCAACAGTTCCAACCAGCCGTCTGTAAGTGAAGCTGAAGCTGTGATCAGTCCCGTCCCCCATGGAAAGCTCTGGCAGGTTGAAGATGCTGCTGCTGAATCCATGGTTTTATCACATGGGGAACCGTGTCGGGAACTACCCCAGAAGTCGCCATCTGCATGTTTCTAAACGTCCTCCAGTAAGCGTGAACATAGCCTATATCACATAAAGCATTAACACAATCATGCCTCTTTAGAATATGTCTTTTGTCTCGTGATTGCCTTTGTCAGGGAACAAAATTCACAAACAGGATCTTGTGTTATGCTGCAACTTTAAACCATAGATCCATACTTTAAACAAAGAATATAATATAAACTGTGATAAAATAAAAATAAGGACATGCATTCAAACAAGGTAAAATAGACTTGATATTCAATACACACAGTAGGTTTTATTTAATGCTCCTCACACTGTTTTGCTTTTGCTTCTTGTAAAGGACTTTGGTGCATCTTTTTATTGTTTATTTCAATGTGCTATAAATAAAAAGACTTTATCTACGATGACAAATGTGCTTCTTGAACGCACCAGGAGGGACAAGAACGTGACTGTGGCTTTTCAAGGTAATTTCGTCCCTGAACGCCTCACAGTCACACCGAATCTGAATGGTGCTTTTTTATACACAAAATTTAACATTATACTAAAAAAGAAAATATTACAAAATTATATGCGAGGCGGATATAGTTTAAATGTAACACTGGTCTAAACATATGAAGCACATTATGTCCTGGGGTAGGCATATTTTACACGTTTCTGCATTTTTTGTTTGTTGTTTTGGGAAAATCCAAGGCAGATCACCAATATATATCAAACCTACTACTATTAGTTATTGGACAGTTGTACAGAAATGCATTTAAATCAGTAAAACATTGAGAGTTCACGTGATTGTAAGAAATAATAGCTGTAATTGAACCCACGCGTGATGTGAGTTGTGCCCGGGAGCCATGCAGAGCCTTCCCCGTGCAAAGGTTGAGTTGTCTGGGGCTTACGTAACGGGCCGTGCCGCTGGCGGAGGACCAGCGGGACTCGGAGCGCACTGTACCCGGGCAGCACTCACCTTCTGGCGGCGTGCGGCAGCCTGCTTCACCCGCTCGGCCACGGACTGGATCGCCTTTCCCACCTCCTCCGACATTGCCACTTTCCACATACCGCGCGACGTCAGCGATCACGACACACACCGTGAGAACAGCGTAAAGACAACGTGCATCGTGACGACAGTACGCCTTCAAAATAAAATAGCGTCTACAGTTTTGATTTTCACAATAAAAGCACAAAAGGTAGCGAGCGCAAATATGAAGGTTTAGTTAACTGGTTAAATAACGGATGAAAATTTAGATTATGTTCCACAGTGTAGCATTACACTTCTCATTTTCATTAATCAGAGATTATTATTAGCTTTATTATTGCTCACAAACAGCCTACTTTAAAGGGCCCATATCAGGCTATTTTCTGATCTCTGTTCTAATGTCGTTTCCTCATCACAAACAGACCTGCAGTTGTGTTTTATTTCATTCACACGTTTAACACGCAAACCGGCAAATTGAGTTCAGAACAGGAAACGCGCTATTCCACCTTGTGATGTCATGCGGTAAAACAGAAAGTGTGCCACTGTTTTTTTTAAACTCCATACACTTTGACAAGAATTGTTTGGATAATTTCAACCCTGAAATTGCCAATCTTTACTGAACTCAAGATAAAAAAAAAAAATTAAATTGAAACTACCGCTTCATGACATCACAAGGTGGAACAGAGCATTTTGAGCTTTGGAGATGTAGACAGATTACTAATAAAGGATTATTACACAGACATCTGTTCATGAGGACATAACGTTCTGAAAATGGCTAAAAGTTCACAAGAATCCATTTTGTGTAATATAGGACCTATGGCGATAGATAAGCTTAATGCCATACTGTGGAACATTCTAGACCAAGCAATTACATCTTCCTGGTGACAAGCAGGTAACAGACCCTTCATCAGAAAGGTTCTGTATAAATAAGTGCTTGTTTTTCATCATATAGCATCTACCCAAGGAATTCCCTTTGAAACAATACTGAAGTAATAGCTTTGACCACATTTGACCGCCTTTCCCTCACTGAACAGGCTGGTGAGGGATTAGGCAGAGGAAACTCGGGATCAGTGTTTAGAAAAGGCTTCAGCTAAAGTCAACAGTAGTTATGGGAAGAGCCTTTGTCTTACACAGAGAACTAAACCTCGAATAAACACATTTCACAAAGGTTCATGTTGAATAAATGACACGTTTACAAAGAAAGATTTATTCCAGAAAAAACACAATTCAAATGTACAAGCAGTGGCCTCAGAGACGTTAAACATGAACAGATCTTTGACAAACTAAAAAAAAAACCCCCACATATTGTAGTTTCTTTCTCTCATACTCGCTCCAGAGCCTCCACCATGATGATACTGTTTCCTCGGATCACCTGAGGGACACATGTGTATTAGACATGGACTTTAAACTTGTACAAATGCTCCACAGTCAATCTACTTTTAATTGAGATCTAGAGCCAAACCTCTGTCAGTAAAAACACCCCATCTCCCATCCTCCTGTATCCCTGTGTGCCAGATGCCCTCCCATCCTCCTGTATCCCTGTGTGCCAGATGCCCTCCCATCCTCCTGTATCCCTCCAGTGTTAGATGGAGCAAGGTCAAATGTTTTGTTAATGTTTTGTGGTTGGCTAAATACAGCAGGAAAAATGAAAGAGTTGATTGAACATTTACTGGCTCCTGCCCCATCTGAGAGGGACACCAGTAGGGCTGAAACGATTACTCGAGTAACTCGGATAATTCGATTACAAAATATATTCGAGGCAAATTCTTTGCCTCGAGGCTTCGTTTAATTCATGTCACTAAAGTCAATTAATTTAAAATGTCTCTGCTATCGTATCACTCCTCCTTTGTAGACTGCTGCGCCAGTCTGGGATCACTGTTTCACACGGACAGTTATCAATGACGTACATTTCAAAGATTTGAAGCGGCGCGATTTATTCCACGGTGTGGAAATGGCAGATAATGATGTGGCCGGTGCCAGTGTGCGCAAAAGGCCAAAATTATCTAAAGTTTGGGACCATTTCACACTGCTCAAGTCGGAGAACGTAGTGCAGTGTGTTCACTGTAAAGCCAACCTGATGTACCACAACAGTACGTCTTCAATGCTGCAGCACTTAAAGCGAAAGCATCCTCATGTGAACTGTACTTCTCTAAGCGGAGTCGGAGAATCTACGAGGTAATATACTTTTACGATTGCTAACTGAAATGAAAAGTAACGCCTATTAGAATGTACAGTATTTGTAATTATTTGTAACCTGTGTTATGAGTCGATAGTAACGAGGCATAATGAGCAGCAAGAGAGCAAATGATCTCACTCAAATCGCTCCTTCCTCACGTATACACACACACACACACACACTGTGTTTCCCACATCAGAAACGTCTAGTTCGTTGTTCTACTTTTACCAAAAATCTGATTTAATCTAGAACCGCTGGCATCAATAATTCCAATATCAGAGAAAGGAAATATTTTATCGACGCTACTTAACACTTATGTGTTCGCTAGTTCTATATTTAGCTTATTAATTAGGCTAGTTAAAGGATTAACGTTGTCACTTAGAAAACTCCTGTCTTGAAACAAATAATAAAAACGTGTTTTTTTGCACATGAGTTAGCACAGATGGACAAATCTACATCCATTAGCATATAGATTTACTTTGGGTGAGTTTATTTGTTGAACGAAGTTTTTTTTTTCTCCCTCAGTACATCACAGCGGCGCATAGACAGCTTCGTCCGGACAGGCCCTTCATGCACTGTGGAAGAAGCTGCAGTTTTGACCAGCAGCATTTTGAATATGTTGACTTTAAATAAAAACCTTTTTTGTGAGGAATAACAGCAATTGCTTGCTCATTTTAAGAGGCCTTTCATGTTGCGTTACACACTATTGATATAGTTGTATAAAAACAAAAAAGTGTGATTTATCCGATTACTCGATTAATCGATGATATAATCGACAGAATACTCGATTCCAAAAATATTCGACAGTTGCAGCTCTAGACACCAGCACATACTATCTTGGAACAACATAATAGAACAGTGACGGTGTTAAACCTGACGAGTGATTAGCCACATCAGCCTTGAAGGTCGGGATTTAATCTGAAACACTTTCAGGTTCACAGCAGAATCAGGTTAGGGTTACATTTCTTTTCCTCACCACCATCTCAGATAAACAACAGGGATACAGAAGGATGGGAGGGCATCTGATTCAGCACTAGAGTTAGGCTAGTGTTTTTTTTTTTTTTGGACCATTGTTTTGTTTAAAATCCTGAGAAAAATGGCAGATGAACTCTTGATTAGTTTTCTCAAATGATTTAAACTACACAGTCACCCACAGGCTCCTTTTCCCACCAGCCTAGAGTGTCATGTAGTCCCACTTTATGCCTCATCTCTTAGTACTAAAGTGCTGAAATAAAGCTTTGTGTGGATTATCTACTCACCACCATGCCGATGCTGTTCTGTTGTCCTCCAGGTCCCATCTCCACTGAATCGTCCACCACCAGGTTCATGAAGGGGTCGAAGCCGCGGAGGATCCCCTGGACGTGTCTGCCCCCGTTTAGCTTCACTGAGACACAAACACACACGAGTTACAGTCAGTGTGCGGAGAACAGGGAATACTCCCACTCTGTAGCTGATGGCAACATGAGAACTGGAGGCACTGCTCTGTCTGGGGCTTTAATCCAAGATGAATTTGAACACAGCCTGAAAGAACTGACTTAGCTGGACCGAGAACGGGGTGAAATGATTTGTGCTAGTAAGTCTCTCACACATAAAAGTAGTCGCATGCGAGTTAGTACCCAACACCTAAACCCATGAACATGCTCTTAACTGCACATTGGAGTTTTTTTTTTGTAAAATCACAGTTACATGTTGGAATTGGCTGTAAAGTTCACTTTGACTTGACTAAACACCACCTAAACAGGGCCGTGAACCCTCATATCGATCTCCTGAAAATGCGTTGTGTTCCATTTTGTTTGTTTTCAGACAAAGCCAGGAGAAATTCAATTCTGTCAACTGTGAGAATTGTCATCACCAGTAGCTATAGAGAAATCTCAAACACCTGGTGCCACGTCTCAGTGAATCAGAGGATTTTCAGAGGAACTGTTGCATTTGAAAAGACAAAGTACTATTACATTTCGAAACACTTTCCATCTTATTTCAATCAGTTATTTTTTTCTAAACCTCTGACACTACAAACTGAGTTGTCCTTGTCCCTGCAGAATTATTGACTGATACTACACCGAAATGGAGAAAAATGACTGGAAACACAGTGATCAAATGAAACTGCGGTTGAAACAGGGGCATTGTTGGGAAGCTCTGAGGGAGTCTGCCTTCACCGGCCCTCTGCTCACTCCCTGGATCTACACTTCACACTCACTCAGTGGAGGAGGAGCAGAGACATGTTAGATCTATACATAAGCAGAGAAGATTGTTGCAGTTCAGTGGCTTGGATTTCTGCAGGACATGGCCATGGCGGGCCCTGTAGTGGTTTTGTACAATGTTTTTAAAGTTTGTTTTCAGAGAGTCTATGGGTTTTACTATTGTGAACTAAAAGTAGGACCAGCTGATAATACAGTATGTATGTGAGGGGCTCATGGTAAAGAAGAAGGATTTTACAGTTTCAGTCGTTATGGAGCCCCTCATGTTCTTTAGTAAATACATTAGAAATAAGGGCTTCGCAGGCTGGTCTCCTTAATCACAAATAGTTTAAGAATTTCATACAACAGTAAAAGTCCAGGAGCCAAAAAGAAAAAAAGTAGCAAAATAATCATGGTGGAGTCACCGTGATTATTTTGCTACTTTTTTCTTACTATGATTTTGGGCACACCTTTTTTCGTGCACACCTCAGGACATTATGAGTTTGGGGTCTTTTGTTTCAGCTCAGCCCAGTTCAGTGTCAGGACCCTCAAAAACCCCTTTTGTGGGACGCACCTTTTGTGAAATGATCCGAGTCTGTTAAAAGTGCTGCTATAGTCACATGCAGTGTCACATAGTCACGAAATGTGGAACAAAGAACCCTGACATGACGAGGAATACAACAATATAACATTACAGGGGTTTAGGCATTTCTGGTTACAACTATTAGACCATTTATAGAAATAAATATCAAAAATTGCATTCTCAAGCACAAATCCTCTCCACAAACTAACTGATTATGACACATTGGGATGGCATTACAGTTGCATATGAAAACATAAAACTTCCCCAATTTATCAGCTTCAAATGAACGCAAGACGAGCCCTGTGTCTCCATCAGATCACCTGCTATAGCAGAAATAATGGGGGGAACTAGCTGATTTCAGGATAAAAAAATCAACTTAAATTTCATGGGTTTTATTTAAACTTTGTACAAGTTTATATTTAAAAATATTTGAAATATTATGCAAGTGAAATTTGGTTCTTGTATCTGTTAAATGTTTGAGTTTGGGGGGGTTTAAAGGGGGACGTTAGTCAAAATCAGACCTAACAGAAAATAATAACTTGGCTTTTAAGGACTACAGCATATAGACTTCAACTATTTATGGCAGATTATTATATTTTATTCCAACTTTTTATACTCTTCATATCGTGTCTTTAAACCACATTATAAATCTGTAAGATATGGTCAGTGTAACATGAGTTTAAAGCAACATCAGTGTTGTGAGACGTGATAAGTGACACCCCGTCATAGTTCAATGACTTAGTTGTTGAAGCATGATCTTGTGATACTTAGTGAAATATACACTAATTTCTGTGCATTTTCATTTCATGTGCTCCTGTCTCAGGTGTAGCACTGTTGTCTGAAGTACAGTGGGTAATAATGTTGTGTATGACTCTACATGTGTGAGGTTACACCACTGGACAAAAAACACACAGGAACTAAACTTGAACTAAAGTATTCTGGATATGGATGGATAGGATGCACATGACAAAGGGTTTTGACCCGTTTCCTGCTCTGAGTATCTATTAATCTAACAATACACATCCACGGAGGGTTCTGTACTTACACGAGAGCTTCTTGTCCATAAACCTGAAAAAAACAAAACACTTTACTTTAGACTCAGAGGGTATGAATGGCTGATGCTACGGGCTAATGCTAACGGCTCATTTTCTCCTCTAAAATCCAGATCTCTTCACAGATTTACATAAAAATATCCAACGTCTAAATTAGCACAGACACGATACTCACTTCTTAAGCTCGGGAGGGTGCGCTTTGCTCATTTTGTCTTTGTTTGGAGACCAGAAGCGTTTCAAAAGCAAAAAATAAACGCGTGAACAAACGCGTCTGCAAAGCGTTTCACAAAAACGCGGAAGGAAAACGTGCTGCGACGCCGGAAGTGACGAAGAGAGGGTCAAATCAGGAGTGTCGCCCCCTGTCAGCGGAGAGAGGGAACGGAGATACTGATAAAAACACAAACTTCTATACTTTGCAGCTGATGTCCCCAATATTCCCTGGGGATGTAAAGCTAACTGTAGGCTCTGCTCTGTCTGGAACTCTACTCAAGTTAGACTGAACTGTGCCAATTTTGTTTAAAGTGGATAGGTCCAGTAAGTCCAGAGTAAGTCCATAAACCAGGTCAAACAAATCTGCAGTGTGACAATTCCACTTGAGACTCTGACCTGTCTTTACTCAGCTTTAACTACAGCAATACAAAACGTGCTGATGCCACATGAACGTAACACAATGAATCTCCATCTGTATTCAAATGGTCAGTGAGTTTTAATATCAAACTTTACACACAGCTATTGTGGACTGTGAGAAGGGGGAAAAAATCCAAAATTGCAGCAATAACTTTTAATAAAACAAATGTAAAAATCTTGAAATGTAAATCTATTTCACACAAAATCAGTCAGTAGTTTTCAAACACCAGCAGTGAATGTGCACACGTTGAAATACGTATTCGTCAGTATTATTCAAATTTACATCTTTAGATTAAGTTGTCCATGTTTCTTTTAACATTATTCCAGGGACACGAGAACGGCTGTGGTTCAGTGACATCACAACATTCTATAGGGCAACTTTATTTAATACAGATGGGGGCAGTTAAAATGAATCTTGTTCAAATGCAGATTTCTATTATAACACAGGTTCTTATGTCTGGTAAATAACAGAAATGATCAGGTTGAGTATTTGTGAATTTGCCTTTTGGAGATTTCATGACAAGCTTGTAAATAGGGGAAATTGGGCTCTGGGAGAACGACATCATCACATTTTAGAATCTGAACACCACAAGAGTTCACGACAGAAATTTGTATTTTAACAATTATAATTTTATCTTCCCCCATCTGTGTTGCTGGGTTCCAGAAGACATCACAACCGTCCAATATTCCAATCATATTTAACACAAGAGAACATGAGTCTTGTTCAAATGCAGATGTGTGTGCATACAGTGAGTTCTTGGGTCTAATCACCAATAGAAATTATCAGGTTCCACATTTGTGAATTTACCATTTGGAGAGAGACCAACTGGGAGTAGGACATCATGACTTTCTAGAATCTGAACACAAAAGAAAAATGATTTGAGCACCTTCTTGTCAAGTCTTTTAGACAGTTCCTGTCATAGAAAAAACCTTTATATTACCTTGTAGACAAAATAATTAAACACACTGAGATCAGTTATGTACCACTTAAGTCATGAAAAACAAAAAGATAAACTTTGAGCCTTTATTCTGTTACATCTATTTGGAAAAACATTTTTTTTTATTTAGTGTAGTTTAAAGGAGGAGCAGTGTATCTTTAAAACCCCTATATTTAGGGGTGTGCTATGGAGCCAAAATGAAACCATCAGTGTTCAGACAATATTATGGCAAATCTATAGAAAATCTATCAGAATGAGCATGTCTTGGTTGAGATTCAAGTATCACAAAAAAAAATGAATGGACTGTAAAATGCACACACACATTTGCAGAAATACCCTTTCTATTTTCAACCCGTTTGAAATGTGCAAGTTTCTAGTTTTTCTAAATCCATTCTCCGTGAGCCCTTTTTAAATGGATACCCAGGTGGTGGAAGTGTCACAACAGTGAAACTATTTAAAAACCAAACTAGAGTTAAATTCAGTTGAGAAACGCACATCTCCCCTGTCCACAAAAGCACAAAGCACTTCCCTCTACACTTTACAAACGATGGTGTATTTTCACTCAGTCTTCAGCACGTCTGCGTCACCATGTTTGTTTTGGTTCATTCAGGCGCTTGGCGTTTGTATGTCTGCAATATCAACTGGAACTGAATCAAAACGGTAATTGACACAATTAGCAAATGTTGCGATTTTTTCAGTAACAATTTCCTCCATAAGCAACAAAATACTAGATTCTTGTATTAGTTTGTCATCTTATATTTCAGTCTCTGTCAGTTCTTGTAGTTGTGAACTTTCAACAGAATCGTATTAAAAATGCACAAATTAAACGGCAAAAATCACAATTTGATATTTTACACAGCCCTAACTAAGTCTGTATTGTTTATGTTCAGAAAGGGAAAATTGCAAACCATTTTTATTTGTTTTTAATAAGACAAACTGTGAAATCTGAGGTAAGAAAAACAAACCAAAAGACATGTTTGTAATATTTTTGCCCTGAGCGGGTGTTATGTGTCTGTGTTGGCTCCGTTCCTTCTCTCCTCCTCCACTGTGGTCTTCAGATGGTCCTGACAGTGGGACAGAAACAGCTCCAGTGCTGAAAAGCCCCTTTGGCACAGAGAGCAGTGGTACAGTCGAATCCTTTTGGCTCCTGCCCGTTTGGAAGAGTCCATTTCACAAGCGCACACACTGCATTTACCCCTGTTCACCGCCGTCTGGTGTAATTCTGAGTGGGTCTTCAAATCGGAAAGTTGAGAAAAAATTTCTGGACAGGACGGACAGGGAAACTCATCCTCCCCGTCGTTATCGCCGTCCTCCTCATTATCGTCCTCCTCCTCGTTGTCGTCCTCTCCTTCGGGCACTTTCTGATGTTTTAACGCTTTGAAGGTCATTTTGAGTTTCATTTTTTGATCCGTTGGCGGCGGTGGTTGTGCTTCCTTTGTCCAAACGTTTTTCCGAATAGTCAGTTTAAGTGGTGCAACTTTCTTGCCCGAATCTGGATTTTCTGACAATGTACAAGCTTCGGCAGCGTCTTTAGCAGGGTTACTTTTCACATTTTTACCAATACTAGGGGCAGGTGTGGGGTGTTTTTTGGTATGCGCCCATAGCGACAGATGGTGGAAGAAGACTTTGCTGCAGATTTGGCAAGTGTAAGTGCTATTGTTGGGTCTTCTGTGTCTTTTAACCACTGGTCTTGGTTCGATAATGTACTTAACCCCTCTGCTATGCTTCTCTTTGCGATGCATGTATAGTTTTGCAGTGCAATTAAAAACCATATCGCACGATCGGCAGCTAAAAACGCCTCTGGACAGCCTTCCAGGTTTAGAGTCTTCTCCATTGGAACTTTCACATGACTCCTTCTTATCGCAGTTTTTCAGTTTCGTATGCCGCTGGAACGCTGCCTCATTCCGAAAAGTTCTTGAGCAAAACTTACAAGCGCTTTCCCCATCTGGAGCGAATAAGGAATTTGAAGAGGAGGAATCTTCTTCGGAAAGGAGTGGAGAGCCTAACGTGGGGCTGCCTAGATTGTCCAAGCACAGGGGAGATGGTGTAGTGTCACATCCGGCCTGCTGGTGGTGCAACAGAGCTTGTTTTTGAGTGAAAGTTTGCCCACACGGAGCACAGGCGTATTGGTTAGGGTCTACAACATGGGGCTGAGTATCTGCTAAGTCCTCTACAAGATTCTCAGAGATGTTTGACAGTGACGTAGCATAAGTCGGACTGTTGCTAGCTTGTCCGTGATAAAACTGAGACGAACCTTGACAATTGTGTATTTGCAAAGACGATTTTAAAGAGAATTCTTGTAAACAGTGTGGACATCGGTGTGGTTTTGGTAGTGCATGCTGAGAGTCCTGGTGTGTTAAGAGTTCGGTGGCGTAGGTGAAGGTGATGCCACACTCGCCGCAGACGTAGGGCAGGTTGGGGGCAGACTGTGGAGCTTGTGGCGGCAGGTGGGTTCGGCTCAGACCGGTTTTGGACTCGGCGCGGGCGATGAAACTGGCGAGACGTGTCAGAGTGTCGGTCGCGGTGCTCGGGCGTTTGAACGCCTGAGGGGACGGAGTCCAGCTCACGTCCATCATACTCCACTCACCTGAAGAGAGGAAACACAACAGGGGTCACACACAGGAGCGACATTCACTAACGGGATTATCTGAAATTCCAATAACAATATCCACAAATAGTGCAACAGATTATGCTCTATAGTTCTAACGTCTGACACCTGTGGATCATTCTGTTAGAATATGCACATTTTAAATCACTATTCACTTAAAAAGGATTTTTAAAAGTTTGCAGACTTTTACTTTAGAAAACTGTGGTGGCCAGTGGGAGCTGATGTCGCCACAAACATCATCACAAAGCACCACATGTTGTGGGCCCCCCTAAGGGCCCCCCTATGGGCCCCTGCTATGGGCCCCTTCTATGGAAAGCTGCACATCACATTAGAGCAGAGCATTTTTCTTCACTGTATTAAACACTGCCAAATTCTCCAAGTATCACTGATTAAGAAGAAGACAAATGAAGAATGAATTAAGTACAGAACAGTGGGTGTGTGCCGGAAACACCACGTCTTAAAAATAATTAAAAATGTTTAAAGATTACTCAAACATACATGAATCACTCCAAATACAGCTGCGTGCGGGTAAATGAGAAGGGGAAACAACTATAACATGCTTTAAAGCTACCTTCTGTAATCAGCCTTGTTGTTGTATTCTCACATATCACCACTAGATGCCATCTACTTTACTGCAGTCTGATCGTGTGCAGTTTTGGCCTGATAGAAGACAGAACTTACAGATGGTAGCTTTAAAAGTACTGGTTGGGGTTTAAAATGTGGACGTCCTGTGGAATTACCCACATAAGGGCTGAAATATGACTTCATTAAATTTATACAGGGTGATTCTATAATTAGGGGTACATTTCACTCCATTTTTCAATTGTACAATTATTTCCTCAAAGCACTGATAGTTTTTACATGGGTCCATCTTTGGGTAAAATTTGGGGACCTGATAGCATTACTGATTTTCGCAGAATCATTCTGTTTATATGGTGAAAATAGCATTTTGTCCACTTTTCAAATTTTAAAGTTTCTCTTTATTTATCAGCCCCAAAATCCATATCCGAGTAGAACAAGGGCTGATTTAAATGTTTTTAAACGTTTGTGCCCATTACTTGTATATTGAATATTTACTCATATATGCTTGTCCAAAAAGTCAATAATCCCTCAAATCTGCAGTGATTCACTAAAGTCATAAACTCAACACCACAGTGAAGCCTCAGCCTTTATGGAGTAAAGATTTGAAAAGACACTGCTCAGGTTTACACACTTCTTTGAAAGAATCATCCTGATTCATCCAGCTTCAGAACTTTCCAGACATCAACTGGATAACACACATCATTTCTAGACGTACATTAGATTTTAGATTTGGTAACAGGTATAGAATGAGCTTAATGACAGTAATAGGTCAGGGTAATGTGGGTGTTGTCTGACCTCAATAATAAGCACAACATCCTAAAATGTAACAAAATCTCAACTGGGTAACATTCCCCATAGACTCCATTATAAAATCACTGTTACCCAGGTGACATTGGTGAGATTAAATGGTGATTGTTCTTAGGCTTTTGATACATCGATTTTTCTTGTTTTATCTAAAGTGTTAAAGCTTTTGCATTCATGTTCAACAAACAAATTTGAAAAAATACTGATTATAACAGGCAGTTTTTGAGTGAACTGGATAACATTATCCAATTGACGTGTTGTCCATATAATATGGATCTCTTTCGGGCCATACTTCCTTAAAATTTTTGTTGTATTGCAAAAGAAATGACAGTGAGCATCACTCCAAGTAAGGCCCTTTACACAAGTACAACCAACAATTTATATGTGTAATTTTTAACGTTATGCATTAAAAAAAAAACACCAGTCATGGTGCGTATTCTACTGAATCAATCATTAAACTCCTCAGAATTCCCCGCTTTAAATGTCACAAAAAACCACTACAGCCAGTACCAAAAGGACAAAAACCGTTTTAAACAAATGTGATATCAAAAGTGCGGAACTTTAAGAACATATCAATATGACACGTCAATAGTCCGTTATCCAGCGGACAAAATCATTATTTAAACACATTTAAAACACGAATAATTAAAAAAACGTCCAAATAAGTCTTTGTGTCCCCTTGGAGGTCTATTTTGAAAATATGTAATTATGTTAGCACAAAACTAAATTTATTTCTTCACTTTTTATTGAAGTAAAATGTAACCCTAATTATAGAATCACCCATACATTTATAGCCATGTCTTTTTGCAGCTTTTCTATGTAATTTAAAATAAATTAATTAACTAAAATAAAAATTCACATTTTACAATACATTTACAATATTACTGATTATTCCATAATTCCCACAATAGGTTAGAGCCAATTTTGACAGCCACATAAAGAAAATTATTTAATCATGAATGGCAAGTTGTTAAAAAAAGGAATATATGACATTTTATTTATATATATAAAAAAACTAATTATGGCAGAAGGTTTGCAGTTATCAAATGGTGAAGGCTGAAATGAACTTGGTTTACATCCACTGCAAATAACAACCTCCCTGAACAAAAGGAGGAATTCAGTTTGTCAACTGGACAAAAGTTTATTTGGTCAAATATGTTTCGCAGCTCATTCAAGCTGCTTCTTCACTCCTGGTGAAGAAGTTTCTGAGGTTTCTGGTGTCTGAAGTTCTGAGTTTTTAGAGAACATCACAAATTCAACCACACAGATGAAAACAGGTATTAGGTTTGGCTAAAGTATTGAAAATCAGATAGTAATAGTAATTGACACAAATACTTTTTTGAGCAGGTATCAATACTGAAAAGGGACAGAGCAGAAGCTTTCCTGAATGTCTTTAGAATGATCTTGAGCTGTATCAGAACAAGAGCACATAGACTAGTGTACACACCCATGGAGCACTGAGGAAACTACTTGAACCCCTGAGGGATTATACAGATATAAAAGCCCATGGGAACAAAAAAGAAAGTTCTACCATTTAATGTGGAAAAACACATTATAAAGAGTGTTTCATTATGGCTCGTGGTATTCCTTAGTATCAAAAATCAAAATGTTATTAACACCAACAGACATAATTTCATGGCTGTAATGTTCCTACATTTGGACTTCAGAAGAGCAGTTTTTATCTGTTCTTAGTGTATTGTGGTTACTTGTTTTTAACATTAAGTGAGGCGCAATGAGTGACAAAATGCCAGAATTAGAGATAGATTTGTGGACTTAGCTTTCGAATATTTCTTATTAAAATACCACAAAATCAACACAGGGGCCCTGCCTCTTATCCACATCTGCAATGTGAAGTTATGCGCATTTTACTGTCAGAAAATGAACAATATTCTTAAGACATTTTGCGCTTACGGACGGATGAAGTTTGATAAACAAGAAATAGCAACCTCAACTGCCAACACTTAACCGTAGCAGACACACGGATTTAACTGATTTTGCAATGATTATATTAAAGCGAAACCATTTAACATACACGGTTCAAACATGGTGGATTTGAGGCTTTAAATAATTATAAAAATCCTTAAAACAACTCTTCAGTGAACTCCTGCACGGACTGGCTCTTGTTTGCTAATGTTAGCTCGGTGCTAACTGTGCTAACTCTGTCAGTGTTTACGGTTTCTTTCCTAAAGTGAGCTCACCTCGTCTCTCACACTCAGCGGGACAGGTCCGGGGACATGTGGACAGTGCACGGCGGGGTTAAAGTGGTCACTCGCGTGTTTTACGGCTTAGATTCGCGGCGTGGAGCAAAGACAAACTGAAGTTTAAGGAGCCTCCATGATTTCACCTTTTGGACTACTTCCGCTGCGTCACTTCCTCTAGAGTTTAAAATAATTGTTATTACAAAAACAAACAAATAAATAAATAAATACACGAAAACTAAATACGTTGACAAAAAACTAACATAAAATATACACAGATATATTTAATATTTAAACTTCAACATCAACATCAATGTCCATATTTAGGAATATTTCAGCCACTTTTTGCTTTATGTATTTTTCAGGTTGCGTAAATATTAGGGGTGTAACATATCCAAGTGTCACGATACAACATTGTTACGGTATGAACCTCACGGTACAATATTTATTGCGATATGGTGGGAAAGCTCACGATATGGTGGGGAGGATATTATAGACTGACATTCTAAAATGTTTTGACCAGTCATTTGGTACAATATTTATTGTCATTAGGGATGGAACGAAATCCAAATCTCTCTGTATGATATTTTCACCATAAACATGTCACGGTATATTTATTGCACCATTTTTTTCTTTTTTCTTTTTGCTATTTCAGCATCAGAGCTGTTCATTTAAGCAAATAAACTTGTGATTCAATATATTGTGACGGTCCACGATATTATTGTGAGACCTTTGACGATAAGATATCATGATTTTTTGGTTATTGTTACATCCCTAGTAAATGTAGTGCAGTTGTTTAGTTGGTGAATACAGGGCCCAAGAACTCACTGTATTACAACATAAATCTGTATTTGAACAAGATTCATCCATCCATCTTCTCCAGCTGGGTCGCGGGCACAGCTGCCCAATCCTCATAGCACCTGACCCCCCTATGAACCCCTCTGCAGGTGGTGAGCTCACAGGAGGGTGGACGTCATGGTCCTTGATGTTAGTTCAGGTGCTGCATGTTTTGAGTTGATGGGGGAAACCGGAGCCCGGAGGAAACCCATCCAGACACAGGGAGAACATGCAAACTCCACACAGAAAGGCCCCGGCGACCCGGGGATCGAACCCGCAACCATCAGGCTGTGAGGCATGAGTGTTGCCACTCACCATGCTGCCTGAACAAGATTCATTTTAGCTAATTATTATTGGAATTTAGTGATGCAAGAGTACAATGCAAACTCATTCAGAAAGGTTTGCACCCTCAGTGGAGCTGGGGCAAATATTGACAATGGAAAAGTATTGAATTTGCACCTTTTTGAAACTAAAAATGTACGCTCAGTCAGTTTGGTCTCCCCTCCCTTTGCGCCCTAACAGCCCTCTAATCCTTTACAGTCAAAGAAACAGACACCAATAACCAAATGAAATTATTTTATTACAAATAAACAAATAAAACATAAACAGCGTCTGACTCTTGCTTCACAGAAAGGCATCAAGACAAAGCAGTGGCCTGTGATATCAGCATTTGGCTCAAACCAGGAGACAAATGTTTTTTCACAAACAATCATCGAGTGAATAGTACAAATCAAACCAAAACTATTTAAGGCTCAGTTACATTCAGCTAAAACAAACAGCTTAAGCATTTTAACAAGAGAATGTGAAATAGTGGTGAGACAAAACATTACCAAAATGTCAAAGCAGGCTACTATTGAAATCAAATTCAATAGAAACAGATACCAAGATACCCCTGTTACTTCACTTCTACTGTAAAAATTACAATATACAGTAGTTTCTTCAGACTAAATTGTCTAAAATAATCATCTCCAGAGACAAAAAGAGATTGAAACAGACACCTCACGTTTAGATGATTTGTCTTATTTTGAATGAACCAAAAAACAAACAAAACAAAAAACTAAAACGATTATGATCATGATTAGGAATGTAATATTAAATCCACACAGTGCTACACTTATTTATGATTTTGCGGGAGGCTCACTGACACGGCATCCTTTAAGTTTGCCAATTAATGAAACACCAGTCACAGTATCGTCAACAGATCGTCTGGCAAGTCCAAGTTATCTCTGTGACACATGTGAAACAAAGGAGCTCATTGGTCACCATTATTCTGAACAAAATGCAGTTTCTCATATCTCAGGTGAACAGTTTAGTGCTTCGCTCAGTGATTATGCAGAAATTTGCCATGTTTTTCAGTCCCCTGTGTTTTCCCCCCCCCCCCCCCCCCATTTTCTCCTTGTAAGCAGCTATGTGTTTTGGACACGGACAAACAATGTGTCTCCCTGATTGGCTAATCCACCTGTCAGTCACACTCATCTGAACTTTGGGCGTTTCACCGGTGACCAGACTCATCTTTGTAAAATACTGAAGGCATGTGCATTCAGCCTAGGCCAGTCAATAGTGCTGTATTTTAGTCTGCAGCCAAGTAATGCATTTTAGACCCAGGAGTTTTACAATGACATGCTGATTATTGTGAGACTTTTGGTTTCACAGTATTCCGTACAAATCAAACATAAAAACACTACAATGGAGCGTCGGAATGTTGACATAAAAAACAGCAAAAACAAACAAACAAAAAAAACCAAAGGCATCAAACTGAAGCTGCTCTGTGTCCACTGAGGTCAAGTAAAATGTGTTAGAATCAAACACTTAAACTGGCTTTTTCCAAACAGACACACAGTAAAGCGGTGGACAATACAATTCAATCTGCAAAAAACAATATTCACTATGAAATTTCACTCCAAGTATAACTAGAATGACTCCAGTTGTGAGCAAATGGATGAGTACGCTGTAAAAAGTTAAATATAGGCAAGTCAAACATTTCTGCTTTCTCCTACTACCTTTTTTAAGCAAAAATAAATAGGTAAATATCTCAACTCTGCTTTTGTGTGGGGGGAAAAAAAAACATAATTTCCCGTTTCTAATCTTTCAAATAACAAAAATGACATGAACTAAGAGAATATTTGAGCTTAATTTGAGTATAGCGAGTCAAAGAATCAGCACAGTACGCAACTTTTCTGCACGATTCCATTCCCCAAGGCCAAATAAGAGTCAGCTTTGCCCACTTGCAGTAAGGATGCATGTTTTTCCTACGTTTCCGGTGCTTTAAACACAAGATGAAAAAACAAAATGCAGCCAGAAAGATACATACTGTGGCTTTAAAGAGAAAAATCCTTCGAGTGGATAATTAAGAAAAAATATTCTCATGTACATGTCATTTATTGCAGTGTTACTTGTGATTAGTTAAATGACATGAGTTCAGAAGATAATCCAAACTGGACGAGTGTAGAGGTAAAATGAGGAAACATCTCTTCAATGGACCAGTCAAGAGTCTCCATTATGGAACTACTCAAATCAGGATTCATTTAAAATTGCAGTAAAACCATTCATACTGTTTATATTCTAGTAAGGATAGATTATTTTAAAAACTAAAGTCACAATTTACAGGTATTTTGATGCTACATTATAATAAAACTCTAATATTATTTTGAATTAAATGTTTGTGCTTTTCCATCCAAATTGCGTATAGTTCTGACATTGAGTGCTTTGTAAATCCTTCATTCATGTACAGAAAACCGATTGTACAATGCAGATTTTGAAGTTAAACCAAAGTATAATATAGAGCCAACACACGGCCTTGTATTGGTGTCCACTGATACGACTTATTTACACTTCAACAGGTGCTCTGCCCGCTTCTCTCTGATAACAAGTCGTAAAAACAACAGCAAAAGCTTTGTTAAAATCTGCCTTTTTCAGACCAGTCGTTAAGAAAATGGGTAACATACCGATTTTACCACAATGATAAAAAAAACAAGGCTTTAAACAATAGAATGTGATTTTCCACATTACATGGTAGTACTCTTTTCTTTCTCTTATATCGGTGTATTTAATTGATACTAAAACCAACTCTGAACTGGATACACATTTGAGCAGGTATTGGTACTAAAAAAAAGTCACATTCACACAATTAGTCTGATTTTCAATACTTTTGACAGCCCTTCTTTGCAGTACTTGGAATTAGGGTTGGGCGGTAATACGGTAATAAGGTATCCCGCGGTATCTAAAAATAGCCACGGTATCAGATTCATTACCGTCATAAAAAAAAATCTTGCCCTAATATAATATTAACTATAATTGATTTAATGCCTAAATAAAGAGTGTTTTTTCAACACTTATGTATGTGTGGTTGTGTTTGTTAATGTAATACTATTACAGTTTAAAACGAATATTACTATGTTATAGTGTAATGTTGCTCTTAAGTTCCTGGATGTTGCGTAGTCACGTGACATTACCGCTCCGAAAGGAGAAGGAGAAGGACAAGACAAGATGACAGGCCGCGCTGAGTTGGTCCCAATGAAAAACACAACGTCTGCAATTTGGCAGCATTTCGGATTTCGGCCAAATGACAAGGGAGAGCCAGGCAGATCCGGTCAACACTGCATATTGTCGCGAGCCTGTTATTCCGGGAGATGAAGACCCGCTTCTTTGGTGGAAATCCAATGGAGTCAGGTGCGTTCCTTTAATGTCGCGGGTTGCCCGAAAATACCTGTGCGTTTGTGCCACAAGCTCTCCATCGGAACGGGTCTTCAGCACCGCGGGCAAAGTTGTCAACCCACAACGAGCCCTACTCAAGCCGGAAAAAGTGAACATTCTGGTTTTTCTGGCGAAAAACATTCAATAGCTTAATCATTTTATTTTCAATAAGGAGTGGCTTTTTCTGACGTACAAAAACGGTTCGAAATGTTGTATAGTTGTACTTTTAATTTATTTGATTCATGTTAATATATTTTAAAAATAAACAAACGAGCATTTCCGCTGCGTTCTCATATGCACATTTTCGGTTATGTCTTGTTAGCCTGTTTATTGTTCAGATTTTCTTATTTGATAAGATCAAGTATTTTATTTATTTGATTCTTGTTGGTTTGTTACTGCCTTTGTTATTTAATCTAATTTTTGTTATTTGATAAGCCTGTGAGTGCTGGATTATATAGGGCTGTGTTTTAATTTAATTGATGTAGCCTATAGATTACTGTACTGGAAGTGGGCTTTAGCCCATAGACAATTTGTTATTTCGTTCTGTCGGTTGACTGCTGTATTTGCACTTTTTAAACATTTGTTAATAAAAGTTACTAATTTTTTACATGTTTTGTTATGTTTTCAGTATCATTAGGCCTATGTAATGCTTGCTTTTCTGTTTCTAAATGGTATAGGTGCAAGCTGCCATTTGGCCAGCGGACTCCACCTTAGTGCTACGAAGTGTTTTTTTTTTTTTAGCCTTAGCAACGGTAATACCGTATACCCCGGGAAAATGTGGAGACGGTTTAACGGTATCAAAATTTGGATACCGCCCAACTCTACTTGGAATGTTACACATTTTCTTAGCTGGTACTGTAAAGTTTGAGAGCCACTGCACTCTAGCCTTTAAAAAAAATCCAAATATAACAAGTTTAAAAGTTCTCCCTGGAAGCAAACCAGATACAGGTCAGGAGATTCTGTTCAATTCAAGTATTATTGAAAACTTGAAAATGCTGCAAAATGTGGTCAGAACTTTGCAGTTATAAAGTTCAGTATGTAGCATTTCAATTTGAGTTTTTCAGCTCATTAGTCTTGGTTACTTCAATGTTAAGTTTTATAATCTACCATATATGAAAGTCTATGGGGAAAATGAATGGGTTCCTGCACAGTGTTGCAATCCATTGTCTTAATATTAGAATCTTTTTGCAGACTTTCCATGTTGTTTCTCTGCGCTTTTATATTTTTATATTTTTATATTTTAAGTGCATATGGCAGGTTAGACTACACATTCCACTAAAACATAGGTAATATTGTATTTTTTTTAAGTGTTACCTAGCAACAAGAATGTTAAAAAGGTCTAAATCGCACAATAAGCTAAAAAAATAAATTGTAACCTTAAATGAAGGTTTAAATGGTCAGAAAATGCCTTCCTGACACATAAATTGTCTCTGCATTTTCCCTGTTGATGTAGATTCTGGTTTAGTTCTGTAGGTTTTTAACTGTATGTCACCTAATAAATAAAATGTATTATTAGTCGCAGTAGTAGTAGTAATAGTAGTTCTAACAGCGCTACTGCCTGTATCTTTGTACTTTTCTTTTCAACTTTTTTCCACAAACTGTCACTTAACTGATGTAAAACTATGATAAATATTGACCACAGGTACTATCTCACTAAACCACGCGAGATGAATAAAACCTGTCATATGCACTTTAAGGTTGTGCTTTCGCAACTTACATCTTTGCTTCATAGTCCCAGAAGGCAAATGTGTCCTCTGCATTTGACCCATCCTTCAGTCTCTGGGGTAAACCTCCATTTGACCCATGCTTTGAACCTGTCGGGAGCAGTGGAGGATTCTTGTGCACGTGTTGGGCTGTGGTTTCTGGCTCTCTTCTGTTAGGTTCGAAACACTGGTGAATGATACTGGTGAATGACTGTAGCTTTGAGTCCAGACACGCTCATCTCTTATAGTGGCTCGGTGCGTCTGCAAACATGTATTTCAGTCTGTAGGCCTCGGCCAATAGGAGACCCACTTCCTCATTGCCCCAGTGGATTGTGGGAAGGTTCTGCAGCAGCATTAGAAGACCCTGTGAAAGGAAAACACATTTATGAGAAATAAGGTGCACTTAATCCTCTTCATTCAGCCCATCCTTTGCTTAAATCTGACAGAAGCGGTGCACTCGGGGACCCAGATCTTGGGCTAGTCTTGGCCAGGACAAACTTTAAGGAGGAAGTAATACGCAAAATCGACTCTTTGGAGCTTTCTACCATGTTGTGATGATGTTCCCTCATCAAATATTTATAGAATACAGCATTAACAAAACAATAAAATAGGTAAGGGGTGTTCGTGTTAACACCCCAGAGCGGTGAAATACCCCCTCTTTAACTACCCTGCCTTGTGCATGTTGTGGGTTGACTGGGGATTCTGGAGTGCTGAGGAAAATGATTTGGTGTAAATCTGTAACAGTGACAGTGTAAATACGCCTGATACGAGCAAAGGTGCTTATGCGTTTCAAACAGTTCACTCCAAAAGCAGAATGAGCTTCTCACGTCGATGCTACAGCTAAACAGCTCCTGTATCTCAATATTTCGGAACAGTGTTAATGGACACAGAGAGGACAAACCTGGAAGTCTGCGATGGACAGGATTTCCTTCCTCCACTTGATGAGAAAAGCAGCACAGACATACAGGTGGAAATGGGAGAAGCCCTCAGACTCGGCCTGAGGAGCAGAGGAAAACACAAACATACAGGATGTTGTTGTATAGAGGACATGGATTGTGAATATGGAAAGTGAACCTTATGAGTGAGTGAATGGTGCAGTGATGCATTTACTGTGTGTGTCTGTTGTGTAAAGTTTGGCATTTTTTGAGCATGAGGCCGGTGGAAATGTAGTTATAGATATTGTACAGAGACTGATGACCTGAGGTTAAATCCGGCATGTTTACATTCACGTGTCTTATCATACCTGTCCATTCACATGCACTGTACCAATCAAATAAAAATAAAATAATAATATATATATATGATAAATAAATATGAAAATAGAGCTGAGGAATGTGCCATTACACATCACCGGAATTTACACTTAAGGTTAAACCACTGGAGGGCGTAAAGGACACACACTATACAAAATGTGCTGTTTGGAGTTTGTTATTCATCAGCCCTGGAGCTGACGAAAACATCTGGACTCACACCACAGTAAAGCTGTGATCAAATACACACATCTAACTGTGTGTTAGTGAGTGTGTGTTCTCATGTGTTTGTGTGTTACTGAGTGTGTGTTCTCATGTGTTTGTGTGTTACTGAGTGTGTGTTCTCATGTGTGTGTGTGTTAGTGAGTGTGTGTTCTCATGTGTGTGTGTGTGTTAGTGAGTGTGTGTTCTCATGTGTGTGTGTGTTACTGAGTGTGTGTTCTCATGTGTGTGTGTGTTAGTGAGTGTGTGTTCTCGTGTGTGTGTGTTACTGAGTGTGTGTTCTCATGTGTGTGTGTGTTAGTGAGTGTGTGTTCTCATGTGTGTGTGTGTTACCGAGTGTGTGTTCTCATGTGTTTGTGTGTTACTGACTGTGTTCTCATGTGTGTGTGTGTTAGTGAGTGTGTTCTCATGTGTTCGTGTGTGTGTCATGTGTTTGTGCGTTCTCATGTGTTCGTGTGTGTATTATGTGTTTGTGCATTAGTGAGTGTGTGTTCTCATGTGTTTGTGCATTAGTGAGTGTGTGTTCTCGTGTGTGTGTGTGTTACTGAGTGTTTGTTCTCATGTGTTAGTGCGTTAGTGTGTGTTCTTATGTGTTTGTGTTCTCATGTGTTTGTGTGTTAGTGAGTGTGTGTTCGTGAGTGTGTGTTCTCATGTGTTCATGTGTGTTATGTGTTTGTGCATTAGTGAGTGTGTGTTCTCATGTGTTTGTGTGTGTGTTGTTATGTTTTTGTGCATTAGTGAGTGTGTGTTCTCATGTGTTCATGTGTGTTATGTGTTTGTGCATTAGTGAGTGTGTGTTCTCATGTGTTTGTGTGTTTGTTATGATGTGTTTGTGCATTAGTGAGTGTGTGTTCTCATGTGTTCGTGTGTTTGTTATGTTTGTTATGTGTTTGTGCATTAGTGAGTGTGTGTTCTCATGTGTTCATGTGTGTTATGTGTTTGTGCATTAGTGAGTGTGTGTTCTCATGTGTTTATGATGTGTTTGTGCATTAGTGAGTGTGTGTTCTCATGTGTTCGTGTGTTTGTTATGTGTTTGTGCATTAGTGAGTGTGTGTTCTCATGTGTTCGTGTGTGTTATGTGTTTGTGCATTAGTGAGTGTGTGTTCTCATGTGTTTGTTATGATGTGTTTGTGCATTAGTGAGTGTGTGTTCTCATGTGTTCGTGTGTGTTGTTATGTGTTTGTGCATTAGTGTGTGTTCTCATATGTTTGTTATGAAGTGTTTGTGCATTAGTGAGTGTGTGTTCTCATGTGTTTGTTATGATGTGTTTGTGCATTAGTGAGTGTGTGTTCTCATGTGTTCGTGTGTTTGTTATGTTTGTTATGTGTTTGTGCATTAGTGAGTGTGTGTTCTCATGTGTTTGTGTGTTTGTTATGATGTGTTTGTGCATTAGTGAGTGTGTGTTCTCATGTGTTTGTTATGATGTGTTTGTGCATTAGTGACTGTGTGTTCTCATGTGTTCGTGCGTTAGTGTGTTCTCATGTGTTCGTGCGTTAGTGAGTGTGTGTTCTCATGTGTTCGTGTGTGTTGTTATGTGTTTGTGCATTAGTGAGTGTGTGTTCTCATGTGTTTGTTATGATGTGTTTGTGCATTAGTGAGTGTGTGTTCTCATGTGTTCGTGTGTGTGTTATGTGTTTGTGCATTAGTGAGTGTGTGTTCTCATGTGTTCGTGTGTGTTATGTGTTTGTGCATTAGTGAGTGTGTGTTCTCATGTGTTCGTGTGTGATATGTGTTGGTGCATTAGTGTGTGTTCTCATGTGTTCGTGTGTGTGTCATGTGTTTGTGCGTTAGTGAGTGTGTGTTCTCATGTGTTTGTGTGTTACTGAGTGTCTGTTCTCATGTGTGTGTGTGTGTTAGTGAGTGTGTGTTCTCATGTGTGTGTGTGTTAGTGAGTGTGTGTTTTCATGTGTTTGTGTGTTACTGACTGTGTGTTCTCATGTGTTTGTGTGTTACTGACTGTGTTCTCACGTGTTTGTGTGTTCCTGAGTGTGTGTTCTCATGTGTTAGTGTGTGTTCTCATGTGTTTGTGTGTTAGTGAGTGTGTGTTCTCGTGTGTGTGTTACTGACTGTGTGTTCTCATGTGTGTGTGTGTTACTGAGTGTGTGTGTTACTGAGTGTGTGTTCTCATGTGTGTGTGTGTTACTGAGTGTGTGTTCTCATGTGTGTGTGTTACTGAGTGTGTGTTCTCATGTGTTTGTGTGTTAGTGAGTGTGTGTTCTCATGTGTTATCTGTTTGTGCATTAGTGTGTGTGTGTTCTCATGTGTTTGTGTGTTCTCATGTGTTCGTGTGTTATGTGTTGGTGCATTAGTGTGTGCTCTCATATGTTCGTGTGTGTATTATGTGTTTGTGCATTAGTGAGGATGTGTTCTCATGTGTTTGTGTGTTTATGTGTTTGTGTGTTAGTGAGTGTGTGTTCTCATGTGTTCGTGTGTTTTGTCATGTGTTTGTGGATTGGTGAGTGTGTGTTCTCATGTGTTCGTGTGTTTTGTTATGTGTTTGTGGATTGGTGAGTGTGTGTTCTCATGTGTTCGTGTGTGTTATGTGTTTGTGCATTAGTGAGTGTGTGTTCTCATGTGTTCGTGTGTGTGTGTTATGTGTTTGTGGATTAGTGAGTGTGTGTTCTCATGTGTTCGTGTGTTTTGTTATGTGTTTGTGGATTAGTGAGTGTGTGTTCTCATGTGTTCGCGTGTGTGTGTTATGCGTTTGTGGATTAGTGAGTGTGTGTTCTCATGTGTTCGTGTGTGTGTGTTATGTGTTTGTGCATTAGTGAGTGTGTGTTCTTATGCGTTTGTGTGCGTGTTATGTGTTGGTGTGTGGAGGTGTGTGGAGGTTTGTGTAGTACCTGGTAAGTGTCCCACAGGCGTATGGTGCAGCGCAGAGGCAGCTCTCTCATCAGAAGATTATTCATCCAACGAAATGCAAACTGTAAATACTCCACTTCATACTGACGGAAGTGCACGTGGACGCCCTCTGCAGGACACAACAAACAACTCAAGGAAGAGGTTTTCTGATGGATGTTATAATGTCATTTCCTCATCACACACACTCCACACACCTTCACTAGAATCATTTAGCCCTGGAATTACCCATCTCTACTGAGCTAAAGGTAAAAGGAGCTGTTCACTTGAAAAGTACTGTTCACATGACATGCATTTTGAGCTGTGGAGACTGAATGAATTAAAACACAACTCCAGGTATATTTGTAATGACATAATAACATGATAACATGGCTTAAAGAGACGGTTCGGAATTTTGGACCTCATTTCCTGCTGATCCAGAGTGTTGGAGACGTGTGGCGACACTTTTTGAAATCTTCCTCCAGTCCTTGTATTTGCAGAGGTTGCGTGTGCTAGGCTAGTGCATGTCAATGGCCATAGTTGTCCTGCCACTAAAAACAGTCCTGCATGGGTCTGATTTTGACAAACCGCAGCCACCCATACCTATTATAACTTCAATCCAACCCGCTATAAATACACATCAACACCCGAACCGCACCCAAATAAAAATAAGTCAGAGAGCCAAAAAAGAGCCATAACTTTGTACTCTCCACTCACAAATTTTCTTTTCAGCTCCTCTTGAGTCATTTTGAGCTGTAGGACATCACGTGAGGTTTGAACATGACAGTGGCAGAGATTTATGCAAATGCGCGCATGTAGGTGAAAAATTAGATTTGACATTTTTTTGTTTTTTGTTCATACGTGATATTAGAGCGGTGCTTTCCTGCATTCGACCTGACCTGAATCCGCACCCGGCACAACACAACATTTTTCACCCATTTAATTCAAATTTGCAGTTCACCCGTGCAGGACTCTGCCCACTCCACAGTCCATCCATCCATCCATTTTCTTCCGCTTATCCGGGGCTGGGTCGCGGGGGCAGCAGTCTAAGCAGGGACTCCCACACTTCTTCCACCCCAGACACTTCCTCCAGCTCCTCCTGAAGCCTGAGGCATTCACAGGCACAGAGACAGAGTCCCTCCTGGTGGGACATGCCCAGAACACCTCCCGAGGGAGGTGTCCAGGAGGCATCAGAACAGATGTCCTTCCCTCAGCTGCTCCTCTCCACGTGGAGGAGCAGTGGCTCTACTCTGAGCTCCTCCCCTTATCTCTAAGGGAGCGCCCAGCCACTCTGCGGAGGAAACTCATTTGAGCTGCTTGTATCGCGATCTCGTCCTTCCGGACGTTCCCCAGAGCCCATGACCATAGGTGAGGAACGTGACTGAGGGAAATCGAGAGCTTCGTCTTTGAGCTCAGCTCCCTCTTCACCACAACGGTCCAATGCTGCGGCCGCATCACCTGTCAATCTCACGCTCCATCCTCCTATCACTGTGAACAAGACCCCGAGATACTTGAACTCCTCCATTTGAGGCAGAGACTCCCCACCCACCCGGAGAGGGCAATCCACCTTTTTCTGGTCGAGAACCATGGCCTCGGATTTGGAACAGCTGATTCTCATCCCAGCGAAGGGCCCTGGACCCCATACTCCCGGAGCACCCCCCACAGGGCACCACAAGGGACACGGTCGGATGCCTTCTTCAGGTCCACAAAGCACATGTGGATTGGTTGGGCAAACTCCCATGAACCCTCGAGCACCCGATGGAGGGTGTAGAGCTGGTCCAGCTTTCCAACCACCTCAGTGACTTCAGCCAGGGTGATGGACGAGTCCGCCTCTGGGTCCCCAGCCTCGGCCTCCTCTACGGAGGACGTGACGGTGGGATTGAGGAGATCCCCAAAGTATTCCTTCCACTGCCCGACAACATCCCCATTCGAGGTCAGCAGCTCCCAGAATTTGGCCTCCATGGCCTCCCCGAACTCCTCCCAAACCCGAGTTTTTGCCTCTGCAACCGCCCAGGCTGCAGCACGCTTGGCTCAGCTCAGCTGTCTCAGGAGTCCCCCGAGCCCAAGACCCGGTAGGACGCCTTCTTCAGCCTGACGGCATCCCTTACTTCCGGTGTCCACCACCGGGTTCGGGGATTGCCGCCGCGACAGGCACCACAGACCTTACGGCCACAGCTATGAGCGGCCGCATCGACAGTAGAAGCCAAGAACAAAGCCCACTCGGACTCCATGTCCCCAGCCTCCCCCGGGATCCGGGACAAGCTCTCTCGGAGGTGTGAGTTGAAGGCCGAACCGGCAGAGGGTTCCGCCAGACGTTCCCAACAGACCCTCATGATACGCTTGGGCCTGCCAGATCTTTCCGGCACTCCACAGAGCACCCGAGGCAAAACAATTATAACTCCAGGCTGTCCATGTGAGTGTCTGTGTCCATAGAATAAGTTTAGAAGTAAAACCAACCTCTGAGCTGCAGCAGCGAGTTGTACTTGGGGCGACAGTAGCTCAGTTGGGAGAGCGTTTGTCCACTGATCTGAAGGTTGGCGGTTCGAATCCTGCTCTCGACATAAACATCATTGGTGAGCGTTCAGATCACTTAACCCACCTCGCCCCCAGTCTCTGCGTACACTGGTGTGTGAATGTGTGTGAATGGGTGACTGGTTCCTTGTTGTAAAGCGCTTTGAGTGCCTTGAAAGGTAGAAAAGCGCTATAAAAATGTGACCATTTACTTCCTAATAGAAAGCTTCGCTGTGGCGGACTGATATATGACAAAACAGTCCCTCACCATGTGACAATTCATGCAATGCAAAGTTAGTTTTATTTCAAACATGATTCTCTGGACACAGACGTTCACATGGACAGTCTGGAGTTCTAATAGTTTTCTTCGGGTCTGTGGTCTGTTTTTAGTGGCAGGACGACTATGGCCATTGACACGCACTAGCCTAGCACCAGCACCTCTGCAAATATAAGGACTGGAGGAAGATTTAAAAAAGTGTCTCCACACGTCTCACTCTGGCTCAAAATTCCTATGTCCAAAATTCCCAACTGTCCCTTTAAAATCAAACCTTCCTTTTGTTTCAAAAGTTCTAGAAAGAGTTGTAACTAAACAGCTTTGTTGCCACCTACAGGACAACAACCTATTTGAGATTTTCCAGTCAGGATTCAGACCCCATCACAGCACAGAAACTGCATTAGTTAGAGTCACAAATGGTTTGTTATCAGCTGCAGACAATAGGCTGCTCTCAATCCTGGTTTTGTTAGACCTCAGTGCAGCCTTCGACACGATCGACCACAACATCTTATTACAAAGATTAGAATGTGATGTAGGGATTAGAGGAGTGGCCTTCTGCTGGTTTAAATCTATCTGAGAGGTACCAGTTTGTAAATGTAAATGGTCAATCTTCAGAGTGCACTAATGTTAACTACGGAGTGCCGCAGGGGTCAGTACTTGGACCCATTCTGTTTATGCTCTACATGCTGCCCCTAGGAAATGTAATCAGAAAGCACAGCATTAACTTTCACTGTTATGCAGATGACACACAGTTGTACTTATCAATAAAACCTGGTCACAGTGACCATGTGGAAAAGCTCAATGCTTGTGTCAGAGACATAAAGACCTGGATGACAGTTAACTATCTCCTTCTAAACCCTGAAAAAACAGAGGTTATTATATGTGGCCCCAAAAACCTGAGAGAGGCTCTATCAGATCAGACAGTTTCCCTGGATGGCATCAGTGTGACCTCGAGCTCCACCGTGAGGAACCTGGGGGTTATATGTCTTCTCACCTATAAAGCTATAAATGGGATGGCCCCATCCTATATTACTGACCTGATAGCACCTTACAAACCAAACAGAGCACTGCATTCATAAAATGCAGGGCTACTAGTGGGCCCAGATTTAATAAACTTACAATGGGAGGTAGAACTTTTAGTTACCAATCTCCTGTTTTATGGAATCAGCTTCCACCTCATGTCAGAGAGGCAGACACAGTCTCTACATTTAAGGTTAGGCTTAAAACATTCTTCTACAGTATGAGAAATCTTATGGCCAGGCTAGAGGAGCAGGGTTAACTCCACAGCTGAAGTCAGGCTTCTCTAGGAGTTAGATGCTGGGGGAAGTATGGTGCCCTGAGCCTCTGTCCTCTTATTCTAACTGCTCCTTCTCCTTCATCTCTGCCCCATAACCTCATGTCTTACACAGACAAATCAGTTCACTGCTGTTCACCAGTGTCTCTCTCTCCTTCTCTTCCGTTCCCCATGGTGAGTGGAGCTGTTTCAAGCTGTTTCAGATGTTTAAGGCCATGTACACACGTAGCCGGGTATTTTTAAAACCGAACATTTCCCCCCCTCCGTTTATAAAAATAGTTTTATCCACACCACCTTGTCTTTGAAAAAAATACCTTCCACACATAACCGAACATCTGTGTTTTCAACCACATTCCAAACCTGTAGATGGCGTTATTTCCATCACTTAACTGTCACTTCCGCCTAAACTTAAACAACAGAAAACAGGGCGCCGAGCTCCTTTGTCTGGACAGACTCGGAGTCAGAATTGCTCCTTAGGAGCAATTCTGCTCTCAACACACACACAGCTCTCAAGAAACGACTCCGATCCATAGTCTGCTTTGGCTTTGGCTTTGGCTATTGCAGTCGCCTAAACAAATGTCGCACGTTTGACGTCAGGGCAGATTCATATTTTTTGGCGCAGGCAGTGACGTTTTAAACGCCAAAACCCCAGTTATCTCTGTCCACACAAACAGGCATAAACGGAGTTTTCAAAAATCTTCACTTTGGCCGGAGTTTTCCCTGAATACTCGTTTTTGATGCGTGTTCGTGTGGATGACAGGTCAAAACGCAGCAAAACATCTTCGGTTAGCAGATACCCGGCTACGTGTGGACAAGGCCTAAGATGTTTAAGATGTTTCAGATGTCCTCCCGTGACCAGACGCTGACCAGACCTTAGCTCTACCCCTCTCCACTCACCTGCCTGGATTGAGCCCCCACCTGCCTGGATTGAGCCCCCACCTGCCTGGTTGAAGCCCTCAACCCAAATGAGCTGATGTCCAGTCCCCCACACGTCTGCCTGTCCATCTAAACCTCTGCTCTCTATAAAGTGACTGGTTCCTCAAAGCTCTCAGGTCTGAAGGTGCCGCATGGCGACAGCTGGTTGGCAACAGTGTCTGGAGAGAATTTTCCCATACTGCACCTGCAGGTGGGTTTTTTGCTCTGGCACCAAGAATCGTGTGTTCATTGAGAGACTGAGGATGGGACAATGTGTTTGCTGATGTCTATGATAGATGATGTTTCCATGTTTTTCACTGTGAAGCCCATTGGGGCAACTCTTATTGTGATTCTGGGCTATAGAAATAAAATTTAATTGAATTGAAAGCCCACAAGAATCTGTGATAGAGGCCCTTTAAGCAAAAATACAACAGCAGCACAATGAGTCCACAACTACTGACAACGTATGAGGTTTAAAAGTGAACTGAGTACAGACCATCAATTCTGCTGATGAGCTCCTCCAGCGCTTTCACTTTGTTCTGAATTCCCGGCTGAGCAAATGTGTAGTTATCCTGTAAAATATGTTATAAAATGTCAAAACAGGGAGCAGATGTTTGCGTCACTAGTTTGGTCGATATAAAAGAGCATATGATCAACTTGGGTCAGTGTGAACAATTGGATGGCAGTTTGGAGAGGGACGAGTGTGGCGTGAAGGTGGCCGACCTACACAGTCCCGGGTGATAGCAAAAGTGCTTAAAATTGGGTAAAAAAAAGTGGCTGGAGCTTCTATATTTGTATATATCTGCGGTTTGGACAGAAGCAAATGATGTGACTCTGTTCTCTTGAAGCCCACTGTCACCTTTAAAGTCCCTATGACAGGTTGGGCTGCTCATTTTACTAAAACACACTTGAAGATGAAGAAGATAAAAATTAATAAATTGCAATTCTTTTTCTGAATTTGCCACATTTTAGGTTTAAAATATTACTTGCTGGTTAGAAATCATGAAATTAAGATAGAGAATTTGATAACAGTTACTTAGGAACCACACTGCCAAAAAGCTTAAGATATAAACACTTAAATATATCAGGAAATGACTTAAAAGTAGTGAAATTATCTTGCTGCATGGTAGGGGTGGCACGGTCCATGAAAAAAACATTCATGTCCGGAAAAGATGTGCACGAAACATTTCCAATACAGATGTGTGTACCTGCTCTGTCTCCTCCGGCAACAACCTGCATAGACTCATGATATCTGCAGTACCGTCCTACAGCGACCTGCGACATGAGGGGACGCACAAACACTCACCTTCATGACCGTCATCAACCTGAGAACTCGTGGACCGCGCCTCCTCCCGCGCGCCGCTCACACCGCGCCTCCTCCCGCGCGCCGCTCACAGCGCGCCTCCTCCCGCGCGCCGCTCACACCGCGCCTCCTCCCATGCGCCGCTCACACCGCGCCTCCTCCCGCGCGCCGCTCACACCGCGCCTCCTCCCGCGCGCCGCTCACACCGCGCCTCCTCCCGCGCGCCGCTCACACCGCGCCTCTTCCCGCGCGCCGCACACACCGTGTCTCCTCCTGTACGACGCATGGACCATGCCTCTACCCGTGCGCCTCTAAACCAGAACTAAAACCAGGACTAAACCAGAACTAAACCAGGACTAAACCAGGACTACAATCAACCAGGACAAAAATAGGATTTAATGAGGTCTAAACCATTCCGTGCAGTCTGCGTCTGCGCCACGCTGTTTTTTAATAACATGATTCCGCATCATTTTAGTAAAAAGAAAGAATTACTGATTTTTACTGGACTGGTGCCTTTATGTTTGTACTGAGAGTGATTAAAAAAATTGCAAAATAAAACAAGAACTGTACAGAACCGAAAACCGTGACCCTTAAACTGCAATACAAACCAAACAGTGAATTTTGTGAACCGTGCCACCCCTACTGCATGGACAGATCATTTTACTGGACAAGTTCTCTTAAAATAAACTTCCTCTAGACTAGAATGAAGCAGTCTCAGAACTAGTAAGTAGATCATAAATCTGAAAACATGATGAATAACCTGATACAAGTTTTAAAATCTTGGCCTGATCAGAGAAATCTGCAGTGCACGTAGTACACTGGGCCAAAACTCCTCTAATGTACACAGAAATGATGATTTGACTAACACAAATATAAGAAAACACCTTTATTTTGTAGAAATAATGTTTAAAGTATCAGTAAAGTGTGTTTCTTGTATAAATTGTGCTGAACTTCAGGCTAAAATTCTCCCAGTGTGATCAATATGGAACGTTCTAAAACAGAACTCTCTACTTCCTGTCATTTTCAACATACAAACTAAGTCTAAATTAGAGAACCATCAGACCCTGTCTTAAGCACTTTAAATTGTAGAAAAGCCCTGACCACAGACCTGTATGCCGTCCAGTAGCTTGCTCATGCACCAGAAGCTGTCGGCCTCAATGTTCCTCTGAGTTTCTACAGGAAGAGCCGCCACGTCAAAGTTCTCCATGTCCTTCTCTGAAATTACAAAAAGAACAGAGCGGATTTATATGGCGCTGTCTGAATATGAGGCTATTTCAATAAAGAATCATCCATTCATTATAAACAGATTAGCGAGAATCAAAAATGAGTCAAAGATGTGAAATACTCAACACTAAACTACTAAAATGTTACTATACTAAAGGCCTGTCATGATAACACATTTTGAACCATTACATATTGTTATCTATCTATCTATCTATATCTATCTCGTATCGTCAAAGGTCTCACAATATACTGAATCCCAAGTCTCTTTGCTTAAACAAATAATTCTGATGCAGAACTAGCTAAAAAAAACATGCACACTACACGTTTTAGAGGAAAAAGGAGCAGATTCACAGTTTTGTGCCTCCACAAAATATGGTACGGTGAGGTTCATACTGTGACAATATCGTATCCTGAGACTTGGATATTGTTACACCCCTATATATTGTTACAGAGAAATATACCTACTACTGTACTTATAACACGATAACAATAAAACATTTTTTTAAATAGACTATCGTTAAAAGGCCTAAGCTGCAACAAAAAGACAGCAGAATGAAGCAATTTATCCACAGAAGTTACTTTTTCAACCCTCCACGGCTCAAAATGTTCCCACCATTCCAAAGAAACTGTACACACGATAAAGACTGAGCTCGAAATATATTGTTCCAGCTTCCGTATCCACTTTATTCCGCCTCGCCCACTTTAGTCTCTAAACCAGGGGTCTTCAACCTGTAGCTCTCCACCCCCTTCAAAGCGGCTCACCAAGGGATATTGTGCTGAAGAACTAAGATCTGATGAATTAAATGCTTATTATCATTGTAAAGTTTAAATAAATGTCTAACTTTGTGCACTAATAAATGGATAATGGTTCATGTTTCATAAGCACCTAACTATTCCCATCCAAGGCTCACTGTGGATCTTATATTTACTCAATTTCTTCCAACCTCCCTGTAGCTCTGGCGTTTTTGTTTTGTAAAGGTCGCTCACCGGAGGGAAAAGGTTGGAGACCCCTGCTCTAAATGCTCCAAGACTGCACTTCCGGTTAAAACAGGAATCCCATTCATGTTAATGGAGAATTTGGGAAACGTATCTTAAATATGACAAAGTGTAAAATTTTCAATGTTCATGTGCACCATGAAGTTCACATGGCACCGATTCTCTGGGGAGCTTTAAAACGTCAATATTATGAATAAACTTATTTTCTGTAAGGATCGGCAGCCCCATACAAAATAACACAACCCGAGTCATGATGTCAACTTCCGGAATAAAGTGAATATTGAACCATGAATTGATGCAGTAATTATCATAACAGACTTCCTATACTACCAAGAAAAGATCCACACTATAATTTTATTATGCCACAAAGATATAGATCCAGTTTTCATTTATAAAAGCACAATATAGAAAATATTGGGATGTCTGTAGTAAATAACACGTTGAAATGAATGAATTTGCACGAACGTACCCACAAACTCAGACAGAAACACCACGAAAAAGGGCGTGACCAGGTCGTTGATCCCCTGCACGTACCCAGAGGCCGGGTGTCGAATCGCCCAGATGAACAGGATACGCTCAAACACCTGCACAGACACAGACACAGCTGGACTTTATCAGACAGAATCCATTGCATTGATACTTTGCAGTGATGTCACAATGGGGGTGCTCTACAAGGACGTGTATGGCGGAATGTTCAGTGGTTGACATTAAAAAAAGACTGAAAACAACTGAAAACTCAAGAGAAAACACAAAATGAATGTAAAGAGCACATTTTCAGCAGCTTATGATCAGTTGGAGCGTTCATGGTTCTGTTTAGGAGTTGAATAACTAAAATCTGAAAAACTGTTGACTCATGCTACCCGTCTTGTGACTGTAATGTTATTTGTTGTCACCTGTGGTAGTTCCAATAGTTCTAAATGAGTTCTTTATGGTTAAATTGTCCAGAATTGTCCAAAGCCCAGATTAAAGTCTAACTTGAGTAACAGAACTTCAGACAGAGCAGTGCCTGCATTTAGTGTAGGAGCTATTTACTTATTTTGTTTATTCTAAGCTTAGTTTATCATTTTGTTTGTTAATTAGTTTATTGATTTACTGTTGTTAATTAGTATAAAAGAGGGTGGTGCAGGTGGACCAGAGTGCACCGGGGGGGCGAAGGTCACAGGAGAGGCAGCGAGAGTAGAGCCTTAATCATGTGTCCTTGTTGTTTGCCAGTAACTGGAATAAAATCCTGGAAATACAGCTCTGGTCATGGACATTTTGTTTTGTCCTTCCCTGTGTAAACCCATGGTGCCCAAAAGAGATTATCTGAGTTATGTTTAAGTTCGGAGTTTGATCACTGCTTTTGTTTATGTTTCTTTGACAAATAGTCACTTCATTCATTCATCGCACCCAGAATGTTGAAGGCACCAGCTCAAGGGAGCAATAGTGTAAATACAACAGTTATAATACAAATAAATTAGACTTGTTAAGCATTGTTCGTAAATAGCGCTCTTAGTCCTTGTGTAAAAGGGGCAGTTGTTTTTGTGACTTTGTGTTATCTTCTTCCGCTGATGGCGACTGAGCTGTACAGCCACTATTGCACCGTACGGAAATGTTCAATGAGTAAATATATCGAACTAAACAGGGTAAAGAGACGAACTGGTCAAGCATCGTTTATTTGCATGTGAAGACTTATTTCTGCCGTGACACCTTAAACAAGACTTTAAAAGAGTTCACAGGCCACATTTTTTCACCAGGAGCATTCACGTCTGAGAGACTGACGACTAAACTCCAGGGTCGGCAGCCTTTACACAGAATAAGACCCCATGGAGACACAAAAGGGACACATAGAGGACATTATACTGGTGAAATAACTGCTAAATGATGAAGCATGTCACCAGTCTTCTCTAATTTTCATGATATAATCTGATCTCATAAACAGCCACAGAGAAAACCATTTTGAGGAAGGCACTTTCTAGACTTCCTGTTTCTCAGATCTCAAATCGCAGCCTCTTCCTCCAACAAAAATACAACCACCTAAAAACACAAGATCTGCTACTCTCTAACATTTTCAGATATCTGGTTTAACAACACTGTTTGAGCATTTTGAAGGCAGAAAGTATAAAAAGTCATAGGAACAAAATAAAAATACACAAAAATGAAAAATGTTAAGTAAACAACATTATTTATGTAAAGTTGATAAAAGAAAAATCAGATCAATCCCCCGTTTGAAAAGTTATAAAGCACAATTAATCACATGGTGCTCTTATATAGCGATATCGTATCGTCAAAGGTCTCCCAATAATATCATGGACCATCACAATATATCGAATCCCAAGTCTCTTTGCTTAAATGAAGAGTTCTGATGCAGAAATAGCTAAAAAAAACAGAGGGATCTACATAGACCATGATCCTTTGCTCCGTTTCAGTGCAGACGACATGAAGAAATAACTGTTCTAAGCACTTTTACATCTTCATTCTTTGGATTAAGTCTTGTGAAGCATTTTTAGAGAAAAAAGGAGCAGATTCACAGTTTTATACTGTAATAAATCTGGTACGGTGAGATGTTTATGGTAAAAATATCGTACAGAGAGATTTGGATTTAGTTCCATCCCTAATGACAATAAATGTTGCACCAAATGACTGGGCAAAGCATTTTAGAGTCAGTCTTGTTATTCTGTAGAGCAGGGGTGTCAAACTCATTTTGGTCCGGGGGCCGTATACAACCAATTTTGATTCCAAAGGGGCCGGATCAGAAAACTCATGGCATATATACCTCAAAAATAGCAATAAGTCCAAATATTTGTGCAGAGAAACGCAAATCTATTACAGAAAATGTTTTTATTTTATTTTATTTTACAAAATATTATAATATTATGCTAGGTTAGGTTGTTTTCACAGCAGCATCAGTAGCCTCTTGGCCCCTGGGTGAAAACAGACGGCTGTTTCTTCAGTCCCAGCAATAATTCGTTTATCTTCTGTCTTCTCAATTCTCCGTTCAAGTTATTGTATTTTTCGCAGTGTCTCGTAGTGGTGTTTAAGATCATATTCCTTGAGCGCCGCCACTTGTTGCAAACACACCAAGCGTACAGGTTTCCCATTCATCTCCGTGAACAAATAAGAATTAGTCAATTTTTCTTGGAAAATCCTGCACTCAGCTCCACTTTTCTTATTTTTGACATTTTGCTGATGAGGGTCACGGTCAACAGTCAAAACAATTGTCCTTTAAGAGCGTTTGGAAAGAGGCAGGTCTTCATTTGTGCTGCTCTGGTGGAGGTGCCACGCACAGAAGCACTGGAGACGCTGCTATGCTAAGCTGCGCAGAAAATTACCAGAAAAATCTGAATTTTTTTTATATTTTAATAGAAAATCAGCCGAGGGCCAGATTAAAGGTCTTGGAGGGCCGGATCTGGCCCCCGGGCCGCATGTTTGACACCTGTGCTGTAGAGTATTGTAATATCGTGAGCCTCCCACCATATCGTGATAAATATCGTATCATGAGACTTGGATATTGTTACACCTCTATTTAAAGGTACACACATTTCTAGAGAAGGGAACAAAAGCTGATGTTACCATGGAAATGTTTTTGCTTTGTCGAGAATGTTCCGCAGTGTAGATTAAACCTGTCCGTCATGAGGGAGACGAGCACGTTCCAGCACTAAACTACATTACAGTTCAGATCTGTGAAGAGTCTGCCCTATTCACAGAAGAAATGATGGTATTTCTGAGCAACAGAAACACCTGTAATGAATGAATGACAGGTAGAAATGTTAAAGTCATATCATGGAACTTTCCAGCGAAAACATCTCCATAGAGAAAAGCATTTCACGGCCCCGCCACTAGAAAAGTTACGCAAAGCACCCGCTCTCGACAAAAAAAAAAAAAAACATCACTGACCCACAGTTTGGCAGTGCAATTCCAGCTCCCACAGATGAATGCGGTCACTGTGTTCTTGGGCAAGACACTTAACCCACCTCGCCCCCAGCGTCTGTGTACACTGGTGTATGAGTGTGTGTGTGAATGGGTGATGGTTCCTTGTTGTAAAGCGCTTTGAGCCTTGAAGGTGGAAAAGCGCTGTATAAACATGTGACCCTTTACCGTTTATCATTACCAATGAAAACCAAACATAAAACATATTTTTTGCACATAAACTTTAAACTTAAACAGCTTTTTTTGATTGACTGATAAAATCTTATACCCGAAATGATCATTCAAACAACACTATTCAGACACCATCTATTCTCTGACTTTACCTCTTGCACTGCCGGCTGCTGGAATAAGGGAATCAGAGGGTTGGTCCTCGGGATGTCGATGTGGATCTAAGAACACAAATATGAAACACACTGTTAACACAATATGAGGTTATGTGGGAAAGGGTCATTTCTTAGCACCAAAATGACTGTCTTTGGTAACTGGTTCATTGTAAGACATGATAACCATATGTTTTAAGTCAGTTAAAAGCTTTGAATAAACACATGTATTAAAGTGTACCTGTCTGTATGTGTCTCGGTGCGGTTCGTCACTTTTGGAGTCGTAATATTGTTCTATGAAAGCAAAGTATTCCTCGCGTTTCCTCTGCAGGACGTGCTCACGGCGCTCTCTGTTGGCTGGGAGGTAGCCCTGGAAAATAAATGAAGTGTCAAGGTTCAATTATGAAAAACATCCATTTCAACACAGTATGCTTTTGTAAACAGATGTTGGGAAGTTTAAGGCAACCAGAGCATAAACGTGTGCGGTAGACTTGGCACTGGTTTGTTTGAAAAACAAAAGGAGATAAAGTGCATAATGCTTAAGACAAAATAAACAAAAGACAAGCACGGCTCCACTCACAGACAGCAGTCTCCAGGTGATGGGACGAACCTCACGGGGAATCCCAGACCAGCTGTGCTTTCGAAGTTCATCTGGAAAAAAGCAACATAGAAGTATGAAGAAAAGCACAAATACTGAGGTTGATGATGTAGATAATAGATACTCATTTTAGGCTTCCTTTAGTTTAGACCTGTTTAGACAATAAAACAGACACACATACACAGTATTTACACAGATACTGTGTGTACAGTGGGACAGAGCAGGAGAACTGCAACGGTGTCATGTTAGTATATTTAACCAAATATTTAACAGTAACATGTTCACTAAATGACAACAACTCAAATCCTCTGCACTGCACACCTGAACTGTACTGATATAATACTTAAGATTGAGTCCTATTGCATTTGAGCACAGAGCACGGACAGACAAAGTGTTGGACATGTCGCAGCTCATTCATGTTTGTCTCTCAACCACGGTGTGAGCTTTAACAAACCTTCACTGTCTTCATTAATCTACCACACAGAATGTGGAGGTAAACTACTGGCCAAAGCTGCCAATCTGCACCATCGACCCCTCCCACCAAAAACACTCATGGCTCAACAGCCGCATGCAAACTTCCTATATTATTTCATAAAAAAACAAATATGAAGAAAATGAACATTGTTTAATGCTCGTACCCAGGTCAGTGTTGGGTGCAGACAGCAGAGCTCTGAACTTGTCCAGGCGGTTCTTCTCACGGATGGTCATGGGTGGAGCTCCAGAAGCGTTCTGGTCTGAGATCCGAGCGACGAGAGGGATGATGGGGCGAGAGGGGGGCCTCTGTGTGGAGCTGAGGTCTGCACGAGAATAACAAGTGTACTGGAAATATTATACAGTATTTTCAAACAGTGACAGCTCTTCTGTTCAGTGGAGGGTCCGACACCTATTTGGCTCAGTGGAGACAAGCAGACAAACACCAGCTGTACCTGAGGACTGGAGGTCTGGTTCGCTGCTGGACTGGACCATGGTCCCGTTGTGGAGGTCACAGTTCTCCCCAGGAGAGACCGTCTGCTCCTGAGGAAGAGAGAGGGGCAGGGGCCTGTCTGTGGAGCTCTGACTCTGGATCTGAAAGACAGAGAGGGCTTTATTAGACAACACAAACTTTACAGTAGAGCAAGAAAGTTAAATAACAAGGCACAACAAGTCAATAACAACAGCAACAAGATTTTGTTTAGACACGGAGCCCGACAGGGGACTGACACGGGACAAAGGTGTCACACTTTTTAAAATCTAGATTTAACTCATCACTCCCAAAACTCCAGCTACTCACTTCATGTTTTCTCCTTTCTGATAAAGAACAAATAATAACTTGTAATCCTAATCTACTAATGTGGTCAGATAATCGGCATAAAGATAAGAGAATGTACAAAAAAAGACACACAGAATACTATTTTTCAGCAAACACAAAAAACTGCTGCTTGTTACAGTGAATGTCACCATAAAGAGGCGGGGTTTATCAGTTCTTTAAAAACAGAAAAGGGTCCACTGACTTCCTGTTCAAAACTACAGAGACAGATTGTTCTATAATCTATGACAGCTGTGGATCATTCTGTTAACACTTGGACATTTTAAATCAGAATATGCATCTAAAACGGCTTAGTTAAAGAAACAAGCGCCGATTTCCACGTTAGAAAACTGCAGTGTCCAATGGGAGCCGACGCTGCTGTAAACTCCATCCCACCAAAGCGCCTCGTGCCGTGGGGCCCTTTGGACAGCTGCACATCACAGTATCAGGCAGCAGATGTTTTTCTCATTATCTTGTTTGTTTCTTGTTGACAGTATCAGACCTGGTGGCGGGAGCCGTGTGACTGAGGCGGAGGCAGACACTCCTCCTCCTCTTCGACGTCCATGTCCCAGGCATCGTTTGTGCTTCGGGCGAATTCATGGAAACTCGACGCCTTCTTCGTCTTCACATTGTTTAAATTCAGCTTGGTTTCTTTCAGATATCTGCACACATGAACAAATACAAAAGGATTATAACAAAATATTTCACTTGCAGACTGGGCTAATGAAGAAATCATAAAAACATTGATACAAGACAGACACAAATATTATAAAACGGAAGCAGGTGGTTCAAATAAGCACAATAAAAAGAGATAAGATTTGCTAGTGATAATTAAAGGTGCACTACAAAACTTTTAAGGTAAAGGGTGCGTTACCTGTTAGTCTTCATGGAGATGTTCGTCTAGAATAGCATTAAACTACAGCTTGCATTTTATTACAGGTTGTTTTATTGCTCAAAACTGCATTTAAATACATGCATTCTTACCGTCTGTGGGCTTGCCTCTCCACTGATCTGACCTGTAACTAGACCTGATGATGTAACCTGCTTGGCATTAAAAGTATCTAACTAGTACCACCATGGAGACATACTCCACTGTATGTCTCCATGGTGGTACTAGTAGCATCTGGGCAGAGCAATATCTCTTTGTTCAAGTAGTGACTGACCCTCCACCAGAAAAAGTTACGTAATGCACCTTTAACAATGAAGCATAATGTTAAAAAAAAACACTATATGCAAGGCACAAGCGTGGACACAAACAAAGCGTTATCATTTGGAACTGTAAATAAATGAATAGTATAAACAGTTTTTCATGCAAATGTTTGACACAGACTCATTCGCCGAACAAAAGAAAAATCACATGACACAAACTGTACAAATACATATTTCACTCAAGTGCTGGCACAGGAGCTGTGGGACTCACGTGCGTCTGAGCTTTGGGTCAAGAGGAGGGTGCTGGGCTCCATACACAGGCTGAACACTGAGCACAAACACACATGGACAGTTATGTGTGTGTGTGTGTGTGTACAGAACACTGGACTTGAGTCTATCTGTGCAAGGCCAATCTTCGGGACCTGACATGTTAGTGTCATATGAACTATCTGCACTCTGAGGGCCTCAGGGACCAGACTCCTGCTGTAGTCCTGCTGTAGTCCCGCTGTAGTCCTGCTGTAGTCCCGCTGTAGTCCCGCTGTAGTCCCGCTGTAGTCCTGCTGTAGTCCTGCTGTAGTCCCGCTGTAGTCCCGCTGTAGACCAGCTGTAGACCAGCTGTAGACAAGCTGTAGTCCCGCTGCAGTCCCGCTGCAGTCCTGCTGTAGTCCCGCTGTAGACCAGCTGTAGACAAGCTGTAGTCCCGCTGTAGTCCCGCTGTAGTCCAGCTGTAGTCCTCTTGTAGTCCCGCTGTAGTCCCACTGTAGTCCCGCTGTAGTCCCGCTGTAGTCCTCTTGTAGTCCCGCTGTAGTCCTCTTGTAGTCCCACTGTAGTCCTCTTGTACTCCCACTGTAGTCCCACTGTAGTCCTGCTGTAGTCCTCTTGTAGTCCTGCTGTAGTCCTCCTGTAGTCCCGCTGTAGTCTTCTTGTAGTCCCGCTGTAGTCCCACTGTAGACTTCCTGTAGTCAAGCTGTAGTCCCACTGTAGTCCTGCTGTAGACTTCCTGTAGTCAAGCTGTAGTCCTTCTGTAGTCCCGCTGTAGTCTTCCTGTAGTCCCACTGTAGTTCTGCTGTAGACTTCCTGTAGTCCCGCTGTAGTCCTGCTGTAGACTTCCTGTAGTCCCGCTGTAGTCCTGCTGCAGTGCCGGCCTCCAGCTGGTGCCCAAAGTGAGGAGGATTAAATATTTTCTGCAGCTAAAACCAGGAGCAGTCTTCCTGAAGACGTGAGACAGGCCTCTGCTCTTTAAAGCTCGGCTCTAAACTGTTCTGTTAAGATGCACATGACTGAAAAGGTTTACTCTGCACTCGTCTATTTGAGTGTTCATTTGATGAGGATTATGTCTGTTTGGATTAATTTGTCTTGCTCTGTGCGGTCTAGTGTGTGCTCATGTGTCAGTCCCAGTGTGCCTCAGTGCAGCAGATGTATGTTTGAGTCAGGAGGGAGTTTTTAAAGTTTTCGGGTTCAATATTATCATTTATTGTGATGTTTTTTAATAGTGAGATCCTCAATGAAACTCAACTCCTCAACTGTGCAGACCCCCCAAAAACAAGTCATTTAGAGAGGCAATGGAGCAGATGGGCAGCTTGGCTTCAGTCAACTCCAGGCAGCTGTGGCTACCAAATGCATGAAAAAAAAAACGAGTATTTTGCTTTGAGAGGCTTGTCAGGATTATCAGAGTGAAAATGAGAAGAGTTTACAAAACTATCTCCCTCTGGTCTGTGTTATCATGTTCTGAATGCTCTGGCCTTGGGAAAGTGTGAGGCGTCAGTTGGCTTGAGTCATTTGGTTAAACTGACACTGTGGTTATCAGGAGGAGCTGTGTCTACGGCCCGCTGCTGCTGTCCATGGACAATTACTCATGTCACCATACCTGATTGTGCTCCCTTTAGGGTGCCTTCTGTGCTGCTACTACAGCTACTACTACTATACAGCTGCTACTACTACTACTACTACTACTACTACTACTATACAGCTACAACTACTGTACTGCTACTGCTACTACTACTACTACTACTACTACTACTGTACAGCTACAACTACTATACAGCTGCTACTACTACTACTACTACTACTACTACTACTACTACAGCTACAACTACTATACAGCTACTACTACTACTACAACTACTATACAGCTACTATACAGCTACTACTACTACTACAACTACTATACAGCTACAACTACTGTACTGCTACTGCTACTACTACTACTACTACTACTACTGTACAGCTACAACTACTATACAGCTACTACTACTACTACTACTACTACTACAACTACTACACAGCTACAACTACTGTACAGCTACAACTACTGTACTACTACTACTACTACTACTACTACTGTACAGCTACAACTACTATACAGCTACTACTACTACTACTACTACTACTACTACAGCTACAACTACTATACAGCTACTACTACTACTACTACTACTACTACAACTACTATACAGCTACTACTACTACTACTACTACTACAACTACTATACAGCTACTACTACTACTACTACTACTACTACTACTAGGGGTGTGCATTGCCTTGAGTCTGACAACACAATACATATCATGATATCCATGTTACGATTCGATATATCATGATTTATCCCAATACTAAAACAATGGATGATATAGTGCAATTTATCAATAATTACTTATAATATTGTCAACTACACCTTCATGAGAACCAAACTGTAGAGAACAGTGGATGCAACTAATGAATTTTAGTGAAAAATATTATTTTTTTAAAAATCGATTCAGATGCATTTTGAATCGATTCGAGAATTATGCAATGAAGTATCACGATATATCACAGAATCGATTTTTTCTTACACCCCCAACTGCTGCTACTACTACTACTACTACTACTGTACTCTGGCCTATTATGCAGCATGTTGGTCAATATGCCCGGTCCTTGCTATAAATAAATACAAATTGTGTTTAGATTATTGTGACACGAAACATTACAATGTTATATACATTATATATTAAATTTTAATTATATTGTGACCCGAGTCATCGTGATTATCACTTAACTAAATAATCTGCACATTTTAAATCACAATCTTCATCTAAAACGACTCAATAAAAGAAACAAATGTGCTGACTGAGAAAACGGTGGTGTCCAATGGGAGCAGACGTCATCGTTTATGTCATCGCCGCATGTGGCAAGTAGAGAACGTAAAAAAAAATTTGTACCTAAATGACTAATGACGATGTTAAAATAAAGTGACTAAAGATTACTCAAACACACAAAGCATTCAAAAAACAATTCTGAGAGGGTACAACATGTTAGGGGGAAGTGACTGAAGTGGAAGAAGAGGCCTGCTTTAACATGGATAGACTGCCCCTCCTCTTCTTCTTCAGTGTGTGGTGTTATCAAGAGAGTCCAGGGACAGACTTGGATCACTAAAGACTTCCTGTTTAATGGTCTGTGTTTGTATCACTGCTCCTCCTCCTCCACAGTTTGACTCACACCAGGACAGAGACACAGAGACACGCCCAACACTCTGCAGGTCAGGTTACCTCCTCCTCTGTGCGCTGTGAAGATGAGCTGCTGCTCCACACTCAACAGGATGAACGGTACAAAATGTGGATTAAATGGCCTTAAAATGATGCTCCTTTTTTCGCTCTAAAATTCATAAAGTATCCTACATGCGTCAGTCTGTGCCAGATACCCTCCATTTGTCCTCACTTTCAAGATTTTTTGCTCTTTAGTCTTTGCACTCACTATTAAAATCTTTCTTTCTCCTTATGACCTCTTGCATAAAATAGAGATAAATAAAAATATAGTAAATATTTCTTGTACCTATACAATACTTAAGCTTATTTTGAACTTATTATTACCATTTGTATTTTTGCTTTTTGTTATTATAATGCATTGTGATGTGTGAGCTACTGTGTCCAAATCACTTCCTTTGTAGATCAATAAGGTTTGTCTGAGTTTAAGTCGCCCCTCCTCCTATATGCCTGAGGGGCAGATGCCCTCCGGTCCTCCCGTGTTGCAGTGCTGAGATGGGGGCAGATCTAATGTTAATCTGCACATGTTATGGTGTGGTTGGATAAACACAGCAGACTAATCATCACTGACAGGAAACATTTAGAAATAAGATTACAGAATTTTTACAGAACATTTTATCTTTTTGAGCCTATGACCCGCATGACAACCAAGATTTTGTGCTCCTTCTGTTGAACATATGGTGAAATAGCAAATTTTTGACAAGTGACACACTAAACTCAAGGCAAAAAAAAACAAACAAACAAAACAAAACAGGGATACAGATCTTGTTTTTTCTTTAGATATTTCAAAACGGCTTTGTTTACTTGTTTGGTAATTAACTAGTTTCCTGGACGGTGACGTAAACAGAAAGATTATTACTAAAGGTAGAAGCTAGGGCTGTGCCACAAACTAGATGATTTATTGTAGGACATTTCATTGGAATCGGGCCTAATATTTTCATAAATACTTGCAACATTTTTGTTTCGAAGTAATTGCTGATGCAGTTTGAATAGAGTGACCAGACGTCCCCATTTCCCCGGGACAGTCCCAGTTTTGAGCCCTGTGTCCCCTGTCCCAGCAGATTTATCCAAAACCAGTGATTTGTCCCAGTTTTATACAAGAAATGTCCCTAGTGTCTCTATTTTTGACCAATCTAATACCTGCAAAGAGTAAAGACAGGCACACATTGTCATTTGTTTAGGTAAAATACAGAAAAGATGCTTTGAAGAACCGACCAAAACACAAAGAAAATGTGTCTATACTGAGTCACATGTTAGTCATGAATGGTCTCTGCATGATAATTTTCCTTAATTACAAGGGATGTAACAATAACCGTAATATGGTGATATCGTATTGTCAAAGGTCTCTCAATAATATCGTGGACCATCACAATATATCGAATCCCAAGTCTCTTTGCTTAAATGAACAGTTCTGATGCAGAAATAGCTAAAAAACCAGAGGGAACTACATAGACCATGATCCTTTGCTCCGTTTCAGTGCAGACGACATGAAGAAATAACTGTTCTAAGCACTTTTACATCTTCATTCTTTGGATTAAGTCTGTGAAGCATTTTTAGAGGAAAAAGGAGCAGATTCAGTTTTGTGACTCCACAAAATATTGTAATAAATCTGGTACAGTGAGAGGTTTATGGTGAAAATTTGGATTTCTTTCCATCCCTAATGACATTAAATGTTGTACCAAATGACTGGTCAAAGCATTTTAGAGTCAGTCTTGTTATTCTGTAGAATATCGTAATATCATGAGCCTCCCACCATATTGTGAGCTTTCCCACGATATCTCAATAAATATTGTACTGTCAGGTTCATACCATGTCGATATCGTATCATGAGACTTGGATATCTTTTACTTTAATTAATTACGCACTTTTTTTTGTTTTGTTTTGTTTTGTTTTGTTTTTTCTGGTCGCCCTAAATTTGATAGTAAAGTTAGAAGTAAAGTTGCTTCTCTCAGCATATGTTGCGCTGTTGTCATTTTGTCTTTCTAGGTTTCACTTCAGATAACGATTCACACATGACTAAAGGAGTGTTTTACGATTAGTTCTGTTACAGTAAAGACGATTCACTTTTAATCCAAATGAGTTGATTAATGGCCCTTCTGTGATTATGTGAATTCTGTTTTATGCGACTTAGTTCCACTTGTTTGGCAGTAATAGGCACTTCTGACAGGTTTGATCTTGCAAGTCATAGCACACCGTTCACCAAAGACCAGGCTCCACTTCGATCAGCAGCTTGTCATGACACCTGGTCATTACATGCACCTATATACGGTTAAATCTGCGAAATAAGATGAAGATTTGACCACTAACCTTCCGGGAACCTTTGCGTTTCTCCTCCAAAAATTGACCCGGTTCTCGGTGGCCATGCTCGGATCCCACAGCCCCCTTCAGACCGACGCACATCCAGGCTCCGTGCGTCCACAAAACATCGGGGGAAAGCTTCGGTGTCCGGCCCGGGGCACTCGGATCATGTGTGTGCGCGGTTCCAGTGGACATTCACGGGTGTACGGAGCGGGATTGGAGCTGGATCTGGCTAAAGGCGCCCCGCAGGAGGAGGAGGATGCGGGAAATGAAGTGTGTGAGCCGCCATCTTGGAGCGGGCACACGGGAGCGGGATTGGTTCAGGGCAGAACAGGTGCAGCCCGGCGACCCAATCACAAACAGCGACATTACGCAGGGTTTTTTCCACTAAATAAACTGACTAGACAAAAATATCGCGAGTTACATCAAATCACAAACGGTTCTCTTTTAAAGTTAACGAAAACTAGGGATGTAACAATAACCGAAATATGGCGACACCATATCGTCAAAGGTCTCACAATAATGTCGTGGACCATCATAATATATGGAATCACAAGTCTCTTTGCTTAAATAAATAGTTCTGATGCAGAAATAGCTAAAAACAACAACAACAACAACAACAACTAAAAAAACCCCAAAACAAACAAAAAAAACCCAGAGGGAACTACATAGACCATGATCCTTTGCTCTGTTTCAGAGCAGACTATATGAAGAAATAACTGTTCTAAGCACTTCGAAATCTTCATTCTTTACATTAAGTCTTGTGGCATTTTTTTTGTTTTGTTTTATTTATTTAATATATACATATAAATAGGCCTATGCCGGAATTAGCCTGAAGGCTCCTTTAAATCCTTGGCAGGTCAGAGAGGTGGAAACAACATAAGACAACTTCACACAATAGACAAACTGTCAATGACAAACATGGTAGAAACAGCACAATAAGACACAATCCTGACATACAACACTGACATTTACACAGAAGCAGAACATTAGTGATCACAGACTTGGTTTCTCTTTAAGCCGCCGTCGTTTCAGATGGTTTGAAATGTACTGAATGTGGTAGAGTCTCTTACTGCAGCTGGGATGTTGTTCCAGATTTATGTCCTTGACTGATAACACCTGCTGACTGAATGTCGTGCATCTAGAAGTGTTACGCAGTTGCTTCTGGCAGAGGCTCTTGTTACCACTAGTGCTGGATTTGGGCAAAATGAACTCCCCCAGAGGAGGTGGAGTGAGTCCATTTAAGACCTTACACTGAGCAGGCTAATTTAAATTTCTAAAATTTCCAAAACTTAAGATATTATATTTCTGAAGTATGAGACAATGATGAAAAGTTTTGTGCCTCCACAAAATATTGCAATAAATATTATACGGTGAGATGTTTATGGTAAAAATCTGGTCCAGAGAGATTTGGATTTCGTTCCATCCCTAATGACAGTAAATGTTGTACCAAATGACTGGTCAAAGCATTTTAGAGTCAGACTTGTTATTCTGTAGAATATCGTAATATCATGAGCCTCCCACCATATTGTGAGCTTTCCCACAATATCGCAATAAATATCCTAACGTGAGGTTCATACCGTGACAATATCGTATCGTGAGACTTGGATATTTTTTACACCAACAAAAACCATTGAAGCAAATTAAGATTTAGGTAGGGTGACCAGTCCCAGGTTTGAGCCCTGAGTCCCCTGTCCCAGCAGATTTATCCAAAACCACTGATTTGTCCCAGTTTTATACAAGAAATGTCCCAGGTGTCCCTATTTTTGAACAATCTAATCCCCTCCAACAGTAATGACAGGTATAAACTGTCACATGTTAGTGTGAATATGTCATGAATGGGCTGTGTGCACAACAATTTTCCTTAAAAATGATGCACTAGTTTCACATTTTTATTATTACCAACCACCACAAACCAAGATTGTTCCAGTGTTTAGTTTTGAAATTCTGGTCACCTTATTAAGTCACAAATGGTTGTTTTAAAGTGCTGCTAAAAACGTTAACAAAAACCCAATGAAGCAAATAATATCTTTATTATGGCCTAGGTGAGTCCCTGTACATGAGTAAAGCATTATGACAGCGTAGAGGAAATCCTTACCCTGATTCAGGATCAGCAGGCCTATGATAAGAATCTTGCAGTTATTACATAACAGAGTTTGAATATCTGGTGTCATCTGGTGATAGACTTGCAAAAACAACTAGATTATGCATGCACATATATATTTTTATCTTCAGTTTGAATTAAAGTAAAAAAAAAAAAATACAAGTGGAATAAATGAAGTCAAGTTAAATAGTTAGAATAAATGAGCTATTCAAATATGACATACAAAAGTAAACATTTCTTATGCTGTTGGCTGCTAATGTTCTTAAGAGCTTATTGAGGTCAGGTTTAGACTGGGGCAGTTGACACGTTTTAATATCGGGCAGAAACTCTTCATCTTCAGGCACACAGTAGTCCACACTCAATTTAAGTGACAACTGATCATCCATCTACCTCCAGTACACGTTTGTGTTATATTACTGATGTGATTTTTGGGACATAGCAGTAGTTGTTTGTTCGGCTTTCAGTTTTTCATTGTTGTGGGACTGTGCTGACAGTACAGTCATCGGTGGTCCCTCCCCAGTGACCTCCTCACGTTTCCCGACCCACTGCCTTTCTAGAGGCAGCCCATTGCTCTGTGCGCCTCCTTTCCATATTTGAAACAGTGAGTACACTGTTCATTCTCTTGGGTGAAACACTTTTGGCATTCTCCTTAATTTTCCAGCATTTTCCAGCTTTGAACTTGGCTGTTTTGAGGCAGGAACAGTGGAACGGGGGTTGTCAGCTACAGTGTGATCCACTGGGATAAGAGCCTTTTCTAAACTTTTGGTTAGAGAGGACACCTGAGCTGTCAGTTCTTGTATAGCACCACAATTAACTTGAACATCGGTTTGCATTTAACAGAACTTTTGTCTTTCTCTACCAGTGCTGGATTAGCATCGACAGTTTTCTTTTTTTTGTGATCAATATTTTATTTTATTTTTAGTATCCCCAGGTATATTAATCAGAAAATACTACATGTATAGTTAGATATAGATAGATACACATGTGTATACACACACATGCATACATACGTACTTACACACATATACATACATATATGCACACATACATACAAACATACAAACATACATCATCATAATCATTATCATTATCATTATCATTATCATTTTTTTATTAAAAAATGAGAAAAGAAGGAATTAGAGGTATGCATATTTCCATAGCCTTAGCTTGTTAGAAGAGATTTTAAAGTTATTGTTAGATGGTCCCGCAGCTGTATGTTTTTAAGTTTGTCTTGGACATCTGGTCTCTGGGGATCATGGCCATAGAGATGGTGGAGGGAGAGCCCCGTAAATCAAAGAAAACCCCCTCAGAGGAAGTGAAGGTTAGAAATAGTTTATTAGAGTGTGGTGACATCTGGTGGTGATGTAAAAAACTGCAACCCCACCGTCCTTAAATCCTCAGTGCTTCTCGTTTTACTCATTATTACTCACCACTACCTCAGAAACCAATAGAAAATCTGTTTCATTCTATTTCAGTCTATTACCTATATACCCTTGTAAACTGTAGTGACAATACAATTACTTCAATGCCTTTCTTTTTACTATTATTAGAGCCATAGTATGTAACTGAAAAACATACAAAAACAGCCCTTACTGTAAACAGGCTTGCATCTCTGAGAGTTTTTCTGTATCTTCTCTGCAGCATCTATTTGTGAAGTTGGCCAAGCCTCTGTCCAGGCTCAGTCCACTCATCCTGGCCCCTAAAGAAGCCACGAGGACCTCCCGCTACACGCAGCCCTAAAAAGGACTCAAACCTTCACTCCACTTTTTGGTTTGTTTTTGCATTTTGGACAGTTGTTGCACACATGTATTCCTCTCGACTTCAAAAATCAAATCCAGATGAAGACTTCTTTTACTCTTTTGGTTTTCCATTTTGCCTAGTGTCTTCAAAAACATCTCAGCGATTTTTGGTTAATGCACAACTTAAAGGGCCTATTTTACGCTATTTTTGGATCTATGTTTCCTCCACAAAAACAGACCTGGAGTTTTGTTTCATTCACATGTTTGACACGAGTCCTGCATATTTACAGTACAATGGTGTCTTGGCATTATTTGGATTGCTTCTCTTTGGCTGCTACAACAACAACAACCTGCATTCAGTCCTTTCTATGAGGAGTTTGTGGTGTCTTAAATTTGAATGGCTATTCCTATATTCCTAATTCCTATAAATATTCTAACTTTTGAATGCACCACTAGAGGACAGAAAGTTCCTACTGATATTATGGGTGTGCCGTGAAAAACCTTCACATTTTTAATATATGAAGGCCTCTTGTATTGAACAATAACCAGGACTAAAGCAGGTGTAGACCAGGATGAAACCAGGACTAAAGCAGGTCTAAACCAGGTCTAAAGTAGGTCTAAACCAGGTCTAAAGTAGGTCAAAAACCAGGTCTAAAGCAGGGCTAAACCAGGTCTAAAGTAGGTCAAAAACCAGGTTTAAAGCAGGTCTAAACCAGGTCTAAAGTGGGTCTAAACCAGGTCTAAAGTAGGTCAAAAACCAGGTCTAAAGCAGGTCTAAACCAGGGCTAAACCAGGTCTAAAGTAGGTCTAAACCAGGTCTAAATTAGGTCAAAAACCAGGTCTAAAGCAGGTCTAAACCAGGGCTAAACCAGGTCTAAAGTAGGTCTAAACCAGGGCTAAACCAGGTCTAAAGTAGGTCTAAACCAGGGCTAAACCAGGTCTAAAGTAGGTCTAAACCAGGTCTAAAGTAGTTTCCAGTGTGACATAAAGACGTCTGTGGTGTGATCATGTCAAGATGGGATTTGTGCTCAGTGGTGTTACATTTTGTGCCACCCTCAGGCTGCATCAGGCATGTGCGTGTCAATATGTCTCATTATGAAGCATCTGATGCACTGCTTTCATTTGCTGCAATTCTGACTTCAATCAAATGTGTGTCTGACCTGATTACAGTAAATATACTGGCTTCAGAATAAGGTAAATTAAATTATACGTGCACTCCTATAAGTTGTTTGGTAGTTATTTATTGACTATGATAAGAATGTGATCTAAAATATATGGTAAGTAAGTGAGTGACCACAGTTGATCAAATAAAGTAAAAACACTGTTGCTGTAGTCATGTGTGTGTGTTTTTTTAGGGCAGTAAAAGTCATGCTGTGGCCATAAATTGTTAAAGGGGGTTTGCCATTGTATTTGGCTGGTGCTGGGAAAGTAACTTGCTGATCTGGACTAAAAGGGGCCAGGTGCCATGAACCTTCACTGCATCATACAGGAAATACTGTAAAAAAAAAAAAAAAAAAAAAAAGAAGGAAATACTTATTTTGTTGAAAAAAAAATCCCCCAAACCTGGCAGAACTTTTCACAGTACAACATTCATTTGCAGACTGCTGCTTAAATCCTGCAGAACTTGGTGCCAAATAGTGGTCCTGCCGTGTGACCGCCATGAAAACCATGTAGATCTAACCATGCTCTGCCCTGTTGGAATCTCACTCCAAGTGTTAGTGAGAAGTTGCAGTCCTGAGCAAAGGCCAGAGCTGCTCCAGGAGGAGCACATGGACCTCATTCAATGTAACATCCATAGTAAACTGTGCAGTTTGTACATCAGACCGTACGCTCCATCCTCCCAGTGTCACTCAGCACGAGTGTCCTGCTGCACACAGGGACAGACTGTGACTGTGACAGCAGAACACACAAGAAGAAGCTCTAACAATTATATCAGTGCATTTTTCTACTCAGACAAGTTTTAACTTCAAATCTATTCATACAGTATTATAGCCTCATGGATTATTCTTCAAATGATTTGAATGTTTATTTTCTATATTGTCCAGGAAATATTTCAAATATGGGACAAACAAAACTATTATTAGAGTCAATGAATAACCTTATTCTGGCAGCAGTGTTCCAAACAGCTCTCTTCGAAATAAAGTGGCTAACAAAGTGCTTCACTTGACTATACGTGTACAAAAATAAAATAAATGTTTGAGTAGCTCTGTGAATTTCATTCCTCTGTCTCCCACACTGCACTCTTCCACTCACGGTCAGGCTGTTGTGTGTTGTCCACTAGAGGGCAGACCTTCACTGTGTCAATAACAAACCTGTTCCTCCACTTTGGGTTTATGGAAATGTTTGACAAAAGCAGTTAACGATCACTCTTCATCATTCTGAGTCAGACAGCCGTGGGAAACAAAGGCACAAAATAAACAGCAAATAACAAATACAGACCATGATCACGTTCACCTTTGGGACAGAGTTTGTAAAAAAAAAAAAGGTAAATGTAATGTATTTAACAAGTGGTGTACAATACAATTTTTTATTTTTCAACTTATTTTTTAAACACTATCTAACTGAATACATGTACCAAGAATACACATTCTGAAAACTCATTTTAAGTTACTCTTTCATTTGGTGGTATTCAGAATACAATTACTTTGCTAAAACCAAAGGAGTAAGAGTAAGAAAAACAGAAAACACTACTCTGGCTATACCAAGACTAAACCAGGACTAAACCAGGGCTAAACCTGGACTAAACCAAAACTAAACCAGGACTAAACCAGTACTAAACCAGAACTAAACCAGGACTAAACCAAGACTAAACCAGGACTAAACCAGGGCTAAACCTGGACTAAACCAGAACTAAACCAGGACTAAACCAGTACTAAACCAGAACTAAACCAGGACTAAACCAGGACTAAACCTGGACTAAACCAGAACTAAACCAGGACTAAACCAGAACTAAACCAGGACTAAACCAGTACTAAACCAGAACTAAACCAGGACTAAACCAGGACTAAACCTGGACTAAACCAGAACTAAACCAGGACTAAACCAGAACTAAACCAGGACTAAACCAGGACTAAACCTGGGCTAAACCAGAACTAAACCAGGACTAAACCAGGACTAAACCAGAACTAAACCAGGACTAAACCAAGAGTAAACCTGGGCTAAACCAGAACTAAACCAGGACTAAACCTGGGCTAAACCAGAACTAAACCAGGACTAAACCAGAACTAAACCAGGACTAAACCAGGACTAAACCTGGGCTAAACCAGGACTAAACCAGGATTAAACCTTTGCTAAACCAGAACTAAACCAGGACTAAACCTGGGCTGAACCAGGGACTAAACCAAGACTAAACCAGGACTAAACCTGGGCTAAACCAGGGACTAAACCAGGACTAAACCAGGACTAAACGTGAGCTAAACCAGAAATCTGAGGAATTTTATTTCTACAGTGATCATCTTCATGTCCCTGGAGCAGCTCTTGCTGACGGCCCCTCCCTGTTGTGTTCAAGTTCTATTCAAATTAATTCAAATGACGGTGAGGGACAGCAGGTGCCTGTGTGTGTGTGTGCGTGTGTGTGTGAGCGTGTGTGTGTGCGTGTTTGCGAGTGTGTGTGAGAGTGTGTGTGTGTGTGTGTGCGTGTGTGTGTGCGAGTGTGTGTGTGTGCGTGTGTGTGTGAGCGTGTGTGTGTGTGTGCGTGCGAGTGTGTGTGTGTGCGAGTGTGTGTGTGCGAGTGTGTGTGTGCGAGTGTGTGTGTAGGGAAATGAAATCGGTGCAGCTCTGTCAGTCCAACGGCTCCATGGACAGTCATGGACACAAGGTGAGGACTTTGAATTATTTGATCATTTTTACATGTTTTTATGACTCTTTATGGACTTTAGTGGAGAGGGATCTGCAGCCTGTTAGTTTCCATGGAGATGTTAATGCTTTGGTGTAAATTATCCACAGTATGGCATTAAACTAATCTGTCTTGCATTTATTCAACTACAGGTGTCTTTTTTGATTGCTCAAAAATATCTCAAAAAAAACTTTGGAACTTGATCTGGTATAGGCACTTGCTTAGCTAGCTTGATGATAAATAAGTTTAAAGTAATACTGTGGAATATTTCAGGTATAGCAATTAAATCTCCATAGAGACAAACAGGAAGCAGACACCACAAAAGTAGAGATATTGTATAAGCAGCTCATAAGGTCAAAATAAGGCCCCCGTGTACTGTCTCCATCTAATATATAATCAGATAATGAGGAACTGCATCTTAGCATGCTAATTGTTGTTAGCTTTACAATGATGAGTGAATAATTAGGATGCTCTGAATGAAAAAGGTAAATGAGGAAGAACTTAGGACCATTGCAAGTTTTGTTTTTCATAGTTTGAAGACAGTAAAAATCAGATAGGCCTACAGCGACTTTAACCATTTCTGTTACTGTTGTCCATAAATACACAAAACTGGACTCGTTATTTTCTTTTGTTTCAAAGGTGATGGTTAGACTTGAGTCAGGATCAGAACGATCCATGGTTGGACCATGAGGGAACGAGCATCTGCAAAGAAAGGTAGGACCATTTTTCATCCAAACTGAAAGTGCATATGACAGGTTTTCACGTTTTTATAATTAATTCATTAATTCATTTTGACCTGGTTCCGTGGATAGTACCTGAGGCAAATATTGGGCTTAGTTTTACATCAGTTAAGTGACAGTTTTTGGAGAAAAGTTGGAAAATAAAAAAAAGTAGCACTGAGTTCTCAAAAGAAACCCCTCATATATATGTCATCAACAAAGAAAACTCAATTTACGCACAAGAAAAGACATTATTTAACTGTTTTAAACCTTCATTTCACTAAATGAATATGATGCCATCTATTTCTATTAGTCTAATCAGAACTGTTGTGTAAATTACACACATTTGGCTCTTGTTGACATTATGGTTGCTAGGGAACAGTTATGGCATCACTTCTACGTATGTCACATTTGCTGACTGCCAACAGGAAGTCACAGTCACACTGTTTTAGTGAAATGACTGATCTAAACTGGCCTATGCACTTTAAACATCCAAATCTGTGAGGAGCACTTGATTAGCCCCAAGTAAACTCTGCACCTGGAGACTGAGTCTGAACGCACACGGCTGTTGTCTCCTCACTCTGTACATGTTTACACAGGCTGGACACACTGTTTACACGTTTATACGGGCTGGACACACTGTTTACACAGGCTGGACACACTGTTTACACGTTTATACGGGCTGGACACACTGTTTACACAGGCTGGACACACTGTTTACACGTTTACATGGGCTGGACACACTGTTTACACAGGCTGGACACACTGTTTACACAGGCTGGACACACTGTTTACATGTTTACCTGGGCTGGACACACTGTTTACATGTTTACACCGGCTGGACACGCTGTTTACACGTTTATACGGGCTGGACACACTGTTTACACGTTTATACGGGCTGGACACACTGTTTACACAGGCTGGACACACTGTTTACACAGGCTGGACACACTGTTTACATGTTTACACCGGCTGGACACGCTGTTTACACGTTTATACGGGCTGGACACGCTGTTTACACGTTTATACGGGCTGGACACACTGTTTACACGTTTATACGGGCTGGACACACTGTTTACACAGGCTGGACACACTGTTTACACGTTTACATGGGCTGGACACACTGTTTACAGAGGCTGGACACACTGTTTACACAGGCTGGACACACTGTTTACATGTTTACCTGGGCTGGACACACTGTTTACATGTTTACACCGGCTGGACACGCTGTTTACACGTTTATACGGGCTGGACACACTGTTTACACAGGCTGGACACACTGTTTACACATTTTCACGGGCTGGACACACTGTTTACATGTTTACACGGCCTGGACACATTGTTTACATGTTTACACGGGCTGGACACACTGTTTACACAGGCTGGACACACTGTTCACATGTTTACACGGGCTGGACACACTGTTTGCACGTTTACACGGGCTGTACACACTGTTCACATGTTTACACGGGCTGGACACATTGTTTACATGTTTACACAGGCTGGACACATTGTTTACATGTTTATGAGAGCTGGACACATTGTTTACATGTTTATGAGAGCTGGACACATTGTTTACATGTTTATGAGAGCTGGACACATTGTTTACATGTTTACACAGGCTGGACACATTGTTTACACAGGCTGGACACATTGTTTACACAGGCTGGACACATTGTTTACATGTTTACCTGGGCTGGACACATTGTTTACATGTTTACCTGGGCTGGACACATTGTTTACATGTTTACACAGGCTGGACACATTGTTTACATGTTTACCTGGGCACAGGTAAAAATCCTGTGTGCTGCTGCTGGTGTCTCATATAATATTTGATTGAGAATCTGTTTTGTGGATTTTTTTGAGAAATCATGTCCTGTGGCTTCTGTTGTTTGGTTTGGTCTGACAAACTTATTTATTGTAATTTTTCACTTTTGTATTTTTGAGAAACTCATGTCAGGCTCATTCTGCTTTCTGATTGGAGAATAGTCTTGAGAAGAGAACCAAAATACAAAAAATAAATCGGACGTCACATCCAATGTGTAGTAATAAGAACAAATCAGCATTTGTGATCAGTGAAAGGTTTATTTGATTTAAACATGTTTACCTTGTATCTGGAGGCACAGATAGGTCATGTTTATGGAATTTAAAATCTTACACACAGAAGCTTTTTCCATCTCTATAGTATAGCGCCACACAGGTAGTTCTGATCACACTTCATATTGTCTCATCATAAAACAGTCTGACCTGTGTGGAGTATAATGTGATTGTGAAGCTGTTTTGTGCAGTATTTTACACTGAAGTGTTCATTTTGGCTTCGCTGCTTCACTGCTTCACTCTGGAACATTAACCCTATAGTTTATTTAACACACAGTGTACTGTACGTCTGAATGTGACGGCCCGCACTCTGCTTCAAACAGCTCATCTTAGCATCGAACAGTATTTGCATTTCAAATAAAACATATTCATTGTCAAACCAAGTAATTGTATCCTAGAACCAAATCTAAACTAAAACCAGGACTAAACCAGGACTTAACCAAAACTAAACAAAGACTAAATAAACCAGGACTACAACAGAACTAAACTAGGACTAAACCAGGCCTAAATCAGGGAATGAATGAGAACTAAGCCATCCATCCATCTTCTCCCACTTAATCCAACTGGGTCGCAGGGGCAGTTTGCTGCCCAATTCTCATAACACCGGACCCCCCCTATGAACCCCTCTGTGAGTGGTGAGCCCACAGGAGGGAGAACTAAGCCACAGACTACCATTTCTTAATAGGGACTAAACCAAGACTAAAATATGACTCACCCAGGACTAAACCAGGGCTATACTAGGACTAAACCGGGACTAAACTAGGACTAAACCAGAATTCAACCACAGGTGATATCATGAAGTGGTAGTTTTCAAGTTCCATCCATCCATCCATCAAAAAAAAACAAACACTTATTCCATTGGTAGATAATTTTACTTGACAAGTTGAATCTGCTCAAATAAAGTCAAATGTTCTTAATTTGAGTCATTTTAACTTACCTAGATATCATTTTTTCCAGTGTACTCTGATACTATATCAGCCAAAACCCTGATATCGGCCGGTCATGCACATAAGCCCAGTAATTCCAGAGATATGAAATATAAATCAGGTCAACAAATCTGCAGTCTGACAGTTGCACATGAAACTGAACTTGAAACTCTGACCTGTTCTGACCAGTTAACATGTTCAAATGTTGTGATGTCAGGTGAACAGAACTTTACACATCCAGAACTGCAACTGCAACTTTATTTATAATGCACTTTAAAAACAACACAGGTTGACCAAACTGCTACAGAACATAGTTGAATAAAGACAATAAGAACAATAAAACAGCTTATGACTAAAATCAGAAACTATTAAAAACAATAAAACAACCCGAATAGAACAGAATCTAATAAAAACAATACAATAAAATGTCAAGAACTCAAACTGTCAAAAGGCAAAGTAAACAAACACTCAGAAGGAGCTGGTCTTTGGCATGTTCAGGAGGAGCTGGTCTTTGGCATGTTCAGGAGGAGCTGGTCTTTGGCATGTTCAGGAGGAGCTGGTCTTTGGCATGTTCAGGAGGAGCTGGTCTTTGCACACTCAGGAGGAGCTGGTCTTTGGCATGCTCAGGAGGAGCTGGTCTTTGGCATGTTCAGGAGGAGCTGGTCTTTGGCATGTTCAGGAGGAGCTGGTCTTTGCACACTCAGGAGGAGCTGGTCTTTGGCATGTTCAGGAGGAGCTGGTCTTTGGCATGTTCAGGAGGAGCTGGTCTTTGGCATGTTCAGGAGGAGCTGGTCTTTGCACTCTCAGGAGGAGCTGGTCTTTCCACACTCAGAAGAAGCTGGTCTTTGCACACTCAGGAGGAGCTGGTCTTTCCACACTCAGAAGAAGCTGGTCTTTGCACACTCAGGAGGAGCTGGTCTTTCCACACTCAGAAGAAGCTGGTCTTTGCACACTCAGGAGGAGCTGGTCTTTGGCATGTCCAGGAGGAGCTGGTCTTTGGCATGTTCAGGAGGAGCTGGTCTTTGCACACTCAGGAGGAGCTGGTCTTTGGCATGTTCAGGAGGAGCTGGTCTTTGCACACTTAGGAGGAGCTGGTCTTTGGCATGTCCAGGAGGAGCTGGTCTTTGCACACTCAGGAGGAGCTGGTCTTTGCACTCTCAGGAGGAGCTGGTCTTTGCACACTCAGGAGGAGCTGGTCTTTGGCATGCTCAGGAGGAGCTGGTCTTTGGCATGTTCAGGAGGAGCTGGTCTTTGGCATGTTCAGGAGGAGCTGGTCTTTGCACACTCAGGAGGAGCTGGTCTTTGGCATGTTCAGGAGGAGCTGGTCTTTGGCATGTTCAGGAGGAGCTGGTCTTTGGCATGTTCAGGAGGAGCTGGTCTTTGCACTCTCAGGAGGAGCTGGTCTTTCCACACTCAGAAGAAGCTGGTCTTTGCACACTCAGGAGGAGCTGGTCTTTCCACACTCAGAAGAAGCTGGTCTTTGCACACTCAGGAGGAGCTGGTCTTTGGCATGTTCAGGAGGAGCTGGTCTTTGCACACTCAGGAGGAGCTGGTCTTTGGCATGTTCAGGAGGAGCTGGTCTTTGCACACTTAGGAGGAGCTGGTCTTTGGCATGTCCAGGAGGAGCTGGTCTTTGCACACTCAGGAGGAGCTGGTCTTTGCACACTCAGAAGGAGCTGGTCTTTGCACACTCAGGAGGAGCTGGTCTTTGCACACTCAGGAGGAGCTGGTCTTTGGCATGTTCAGGAGGAGCTGGTCTTTGCACACTCAGGAGGAGCTGGTCTTTGCACATTCAGGAGGAGCTGGTCTTTGCACACTCAGGAGGAGCTGGACTTTGCACACTCAGGAGGAGCTGGTCTTTGCACACTCAGGAGGAGCTGGTCTTTGGCATGTTCAGGAGGAGCTGGTCTTTGCACACTTAGGAGGAGCTGGTCTTTGGCATGTTCAGGAGGAGCTGGTCTTTGGCATGTTCAGGAGGAGCTGGTCTTTGCACACTCAGGAGGAGCTGGTCTTTGGCATGTTCAGGAGGAGCTGGTCTTTGCACACTTAGGAGGAGCTGGTCTTTGCACATTCAGGAGGAGCTGGTCTTTGCACACTCAGGAGGAGCTGGACTTTGCACACTCAGGAGGAGCTGGTCTTTGCACACTCAGGAGGAGCTGGTCTTTGGCATGTCCAGGAGGAGGTGGTCTTTGCACACTCAGGAGGAGCTGGTCTTTGCACACTCAGGAGGAGCTGGTCTTTGCACACTCAGGAGGAGCTGGTCTTTGGCATGTTCAGGAGGAGCGGGTCTTTGGCATGTTCAGGAGGAGCTGGTCTTTGCACACTCAGGAGGAGCTGGTCTTTGCACACTCAAGAGGAGCTGGTCTTTGGCATGTTCAGGAGGAGCTGGTCTTTGCACACTCAGAAGGAGCTGGTCTTTGCACACTCAGGAGGAGCTGGTCTTTGCATATTCAGGAGGAACTGGTCCGCCGTCCTGAGAGACCGACAGGAGTGTGGGGATGGAGGAGTTCAGAAAGGTACAGCGGGGCAGCACCAATGAAGCACTTAAAAACAAATAAAAAACAGTTTAAAATAGACCCTAAAGTGCATGGGCAACCAGTGAAGGGAGGATCAAATGGGGGTGATGTGGTCATATTTGAGAACATTGTGAGCTCCTCAGAGCCTGTGCAGATCATAGACGTATGAATTAAATTCAATTCAATTTATTTTTGTAGCGCCCAAAATCACAACAACAGTTGCCTCTAAGGGCGTTCCAAGATTTTGATGAGTAAATCATACACACAGACATATCAAAACAAGAATAAACAACATTCATGTAAAGCAGCAAATGAAACATCGTCCAGTCATCCCCTGTCCTTAGACCCTCCTTCTCAGCAAGAAAAAACTCCAAAAAACCCAGGGGAAAAAGAAGAAACCTCGGGGAGAACTACAGTGAAGGAGAGATCCACTCCCATGGACGGACAGGCCATAGATGTCCAGGCCCGTGGGCCAGTTTGGTATGGCCACAGTTACCCAGGTGGGGAAGGAGCCAGGGAGGAGCCAGGCGAGGAGAAGGAGGCTGGGCGAGGAGGAGGAGCCAGGCGAGGAGGAGGAAGCCGGGCGAGGAGGAGGAGCGGGGTGAGGAGGAGGAGAGCCAGGCGAGAAGGAGGAAGCCGGGAAGATCCTATGGTCAGATGTAGACAGGTTCAGGAGGACAAACATCACTCAACTACAGCGTTAAACTGGTGACTTCAGAGGAGGATCTGTATGGGCATATAGGATCTGTATGGGCGTATAGGATCTGTATGGGCATATAGGATCTGTATGGACGTATAGGATCTGTATGGGCGTATAGGATCTGTATGGGCGTATAGGATCTGTATGGGCATATAGGATCTGTATGGGCATATAGGATCTGTATGGGCGTATAGGATCTGTATGGGCGTATAGGATCTGTATGGGCATATAGGATCTGTATGGGCATATAGGATCTGTATGGGCATATAGGATCTGTATGGGCATATAGGATCTGTATGGGCGTATAGGATCTGTATGGGCGTATAGGATCTGTATGGGCGTATAGGATCTGTATGGGCGTATAGGATCTGTATGGGCATGTAGGATCTGTATGGGCATATAGGATCTGTATGGGCGTATAGGATCTGTATGGGCGTATAGGATCTGTATGGGCGTATAGGATCTGTATGGGCGTATAGGATCTGTATGGGCGTATAGGATCTGTATGGGCATATAGGATCTGTATGGGCGTATAGGATCTGTATGGGCATGTAGGATCTGTATGGGCATATAGGATCTGTATGGGCATATAGGATCTGTATGGGCGTATAGGATCTGTATGGGCATATAGGATCTGTATGGGCGTATAGGATCTGTATGGGCATGTAGGATCTGTATGGGCATATAGGATCTGTATGGGCATATAGGATCTGTATGGGCGTATAGGATCTGTATGGGCATATAGGATCTGTATGGGCGTATAGGATCTGTATGGGCGTATAGGATCTGTATGGGCGTATAGGATCTGTATGGGCGTATAGGATCTGTATGGGCGTATAGGATCTGTATGGGCATGTAGGATCTGTATGGGCATATAGGATCTGTATGGGCATATAGGATCTGTATGGGCGTATAGGATCTGTATGGGCGTATAGGAGCTCAGTCACCACTGGCTCTCCTCTCTCTAAGGCCGGTCTTCTCTGGTGGTTTCCTTTGGGTCCCTCGGAACTGCAGGGTCATTCTGCAGTTCCTTCTTAGTAGCAGTTTAATACTTAAAGTGCTGCAATGTGCAAAGGCAACTAAATACTTGTTAAGGAGGAACTATAGGGCCACTGTTTTGGGATTTTTTCACATTCACAGTGAGATATGGATGTACCGCACACAAGACCTTAACCTTAAGACCTTTCAGTCTTTCACATTTGATTATTTGAACACTTGAGCATTGGACAAGTAGACAAATTTAAACATTAAAAGGATTAAATTCTTTTTTCCCCATGCTACGACTTAAATGAATATTAAACCAGGCGGGTGCATACCCATGTTCCCCTGTTCCTCATACTCTCTAGATGGGGGAAGCTACAGGGAAACAAAGGGCCCACCACTGAGCAAACCACCTACTAGTTTTTAAAAAGTGAGTCAGCTCCTTCTGTGTGCATGAGTGGGGGGAATAGGTTTGGGATTATAGGTTAATATTATATCTGTGATTTAAAAAATTAGCTCAATAGGATTAAAAACTTAAGAAGTTAAAAGGAGTCTAAAACCCTTTTTGAGGCGACTGTAGAAGGTTGTTGTAGAAAGTTGTTGTTAACTTCACATGGCTATAACAGCAAAATGTCTCTGGCGTCCATTACAGAGGACATGTTATAAAATTATAAATTAAAATAAAATGAACAAAATCTAAATGTTAAGGTGTTAATTACCTCCAAACTGACAGAAAATCAGTGTGTGTATATATATATATATATATAGCAATACACCTTTTGTCTTTGGGTCCCAGGAGGCTATGACAATCACTAAATGAAGATTATTTCATTTTCATTTGGTCAGAGTGGATTTTCTAATGTTTTCTAGATGTTGTACAACAATTGTTAGAAGAGAAGAGGCCTAAAGCTGGAGTTTTACAGGAAAAGTAGCCAGAACTCCAATCTGGCTATGCTTCTGGGAATATTATACCTCTGATGGCTTTGTAATCCTCAGTCATCCAAGTAGAAAAACATCTGTTCTGTAACTAGACAAAAGTATTTTGACTTTTCATAGCTCCTCCTGTGGCTTCTTCAGTCGTTAGTGGACACTGCCTTATGTTTGCCTGAAGGGGGAGCTAAGTACACTCAAAATAACTAGTTGTTTAGTCTAGTTAGCCAGTTAACCCTCAGCACAGCACAGACCTGGAATCTCTGTAACACTAGATATTTCAGTGGACCAGAACATCACTTAAGGCTACAGAAGATCTGGCCTAAATCTGCATGAAGAATCCATGTCCCTGCAAACAGCTTTGTTTGAACACTTTAGTCCAATGAGTGACTGCAGCTCTCTCATCCATGTTGTAATCAAACCAGTCTGTACTCATGTCAAATGGTGAAAAATTGGAGGAGAATTACTCAAATTGGCCCAAATTTTGGCAACGCTTGTTGACCTAAAAACCCAGACAAAACCAAGACTCACTAAAAACTGCTCTGCATGATGATTTCTAAAACTGAGTTAGAGATGGTGATCCATGCATTTGTGTCCTCCAGACTAGACTACTGTAACATCTGTTTACCTGCCTGAGCAAGAAGGAACTAACCCGACTGCAGGTGGTTCAGAACTCTGCCGCACCAGCAGGAGAGCGCATAACTCCCATCTTAAAATCCTCACATCGGCTCCCTGTTCTTTTCCGTATCCACTTTAAGATCCTGATGTTGACCTTTAGGCCCCTACACCCAGGCCCCTGCCTACATCACAGATCTGATAAAGCCGCACACCTCCGCCTGTGCCCTGAGGTCCACCAGCCAAAACTTGCTAATGGTCCCTCGGAGATCTTTTCAACCCGTCTCCCCTAAACTCTGGAATGAGCTGCCTCCTCACCTACGCTCTCTAGAAAGTGTAGATGCTTTAAAAAAGCAATTAAGAACATTTCTCTTTGAACAAGCGTTTCTGCCCTCTTAGGTTTTAGAGCTGTTATGACTGATTTTATTATGACTGTATCTTACGCTGTTTTGGATCTTTTGTATGTGAAGCACTTTGTGACCTGTGTCTGTGAAAAGCGCTGTAGAAATACACTTTACTTACTTACTTATTATGTTGGTGGATCTCTAATGTTTTCTGATCATGTTTAAAAAGTGCCCTCATTATTATTTCTGGATTTCTGGACATAATGTATAGAAACGTGTGCCAGTGTAGCATATATATGAGCGACCAAGACCAAAGACAGCTTTAAACCCTGGTATTCCTCATTTCCGAGTGCTTGTAGTTTTACCCTCAACCACTAGATGTCAGTGTTGGAGAATATTTGGGCATCTGGTTGATGATTTCCTGACCTCTCTTGTCTTTTGTTGTGAAAGTGTGATTTAAGAGCAGTGTGCCCTTCCCCCTCCCCTCACATGTGCAGCTCCTCTGGCTCCGAGGACACATCATTAGGACATGAGGAGAATGGACAAAGACCTCTGCGTTTGAACAACACGCAACACAACCTGGAGGAATGACAGTTAGAACAGAAGAGCCAAATGGATTCCAGAAACAAGCAGGTGGAGGACCCGGAGAAGCTATGTAATGCACCTTTAAAGGGACAGTTTGGCATTTTGCACATAGCTCCTCATTTCCTCGTGAGTCAGAGTGTTGGAGACGTGTGGAGACACTTTTTTAAATCTTCCTCCAGTCCTTGTATTTGCAGAGGTGCTGGTGCTGGGCTAGTGCAGGTCAATGGCCACAGTCGTCCTGCCACTAAAAACAGTCTGACCCACTCCACAGACCCGAGGAAACTATTAGAACTCCAGACTGTCCCTGTGAACGTCTGTGTCCACAGAATCATGTCTGAAATAAAACTAACCTTGTGTCGCCCTGAATCTGAATCTGAGTCACATGTTGAGGGTCTATTTTCTCATATATCAGTCCACCGCTGCCGAGCTTCTATCAGGAAGAACAACTCACTGCTGCTCAGACACAAATCCTTCAGACGGTCGGTTTGACTCTAAAATGATTCTGTGACACAGACGTTCACATGGTCAGTCTGGAGTTAGAATTGTTCTCCCTCTCTTTTTCTCTCTCCCTCTCTTTCTTTCTCTTTCTTTCTCTCTCCCTTCTCTCTCTCTATCTACCTTGCTCTCTTTCTCCCTCTTTCACCTTCTCTCCCTCTCTTCCCTACTCTCTCTCTACCCCTTCTCTCTTTCTCTCTCCCTTTCTCCCCTTCTCTCCTGCTCTTGTCTTCTCTCTCTTCCTCTCTTCCCCTCACTCTCTACCCATCCCTCCCTCTCTTCCCTTCTCTCTCTTTCTCTCACTCTCTCTTCTCCTCTCTCTCTTCCCTTCTCCCTCTCTACCCTTCTCCCTCTCTCTTTACCCTTCTCTCTCTCTCTCTTCCCTTCTCTCCATCTCTTCTCTTCTCTCCCTCTCTTCTCTTCTGGCTTTAGGAAATGAGGCTCTACGTCCAAAACTCTGAACTGTCCCTTTACAGAAGTACATTCATGACAGTGTTTTAAAGTGTGTTCTCCGGTCACTCCAGCACTCTCCTGTCCAAGTCCTGACCAGGTCCAGTCCTGCTCAGCAAAACAAACGTGATGAGATCAGGCTGTGCCGAGGAGGTGTGTTCTGAACGCTGGTTGCACCAAAAATACCCATAAAATGTTCAAAATGGAACCAAAACACATCTGGGAAACTGTCGATACCTGAACGGTATTGCCCATCCCTGATTTTGATATTCCTTTTTGCAGTGAATAAACCCTCCACCTCTCTTCCTCCTCCCTCTCCTCTTCCTCCTCCTCCTCTTGTAGCTCGTGTAGCGCCGCCAGTTTCACCTTGTTGATTTGAGTTTCATTAGGGCCAAATGAAAATGACGAGTTGTGACATTACGGCAGCTGGAACGAATGTGGCGATCGCTCCACGCTCACATGCTCCAATTTACGCCCCAACCTCCACCCCCCTCCACCTCTCCATCTCGCCCTCCCCTCAACCTCTCCACCCCTTCCACCCCTCCTCTCCACCACTTCTCCACCTCTCCACCGCTCCGTGGTCCTGATAATAGGCATCATCAGTACACGGGTCTGTCTCTGATGCAGATGTTGTGAGTCGGATGTCACGCTCAGATGCAAACGTTGACGGGAGCAGGGCATGGGGGGCAGCAGGTACGACAGGTGCAACAGGTGCAACAGGTGCGGCAGGGGTAACGTTACCACAGGTGTAGATGTTGTGCATGATGTTTGTAATGTTTTGTAAAAGTCTTCTTCGGGACAACAGGTGGACATGTTCTCGATGTTCTTTAATATGGACGAGGATGAGACGAGACATGAGGCTGGGTCCACAAAAGTTTTAGGCAGGTGTGAAAAATGCTGTAAACAAAGAATGCTTTCAAAAATAGGAATGTTTTTATCAATTTACAAAATGCGAAAAAAAAAGTGAATGAACAAAAGAATGCACCAAAGTCTTTCAGAACTGTCTTGAGCGTAAAGAAGAAGCAGAAGTTGTGTTGGTGCTGGTCTGGCCCCACAGACCCTGACCTCAGCATCATGGAGTGAGTCTGATTCCCTGAAGAGACAGAAGGAGGTGAGGAAGCTCCATCCACACAAGATCTGAGCTTAGTTCTTCTACACGTTTGGAACAGCGACCAGCCCAGGTCCTTCACAAACTGTCTGCAAGTAAAACCTAGAAGAACTGATGCTCTTCTGATCTGATTTACATTTCTCTTTTGTTCATTCACTGCATTTTGTGGATTGATGAAAATAAATGATGAACACTTCCATTTCTGAAGCCTCCTGAGTTTACAGCATTTTTCCACACCTGCCTAGAACTTTTGCACAGTTCTGTATATTGTCCAATTCAATTTTCAATTTTGGCCTCACAATGATTTTATTTAAAGTGGAACTGCGGCACGTTTGAAGCTAAAGTCCGTTGCTAGAGGTGGTAGAATACTGTCAAACAGAAAAACGGCACAGATCAGTCAACACCACTTTAACCCATCTTACAACAGCCATGAGTTAAGCTTCTTCAGTGTGAAGCAAATTGGCGTTTTACGTGGAAGTTCAGAACTTGCCCCCATCACTCCACTAGTTCAGAACTTGCCCCCATCACTACAGTAGTTCAGAACTTGCCCCCATCACTACAGTAGTTCAGAACTTGCCCCCATTACTACAGTAGTTCAGAACTTGCCCCCATCACTACACTAGTTCAGAACTTGCCCCCATCACTACACTAGTTTGTTGCCTTGACAGACTCACTGCCACAGTGAGATCTCCACCGAGGAAACACTGATCTGTGCCGTTTTTTGGCTTCTGACAGAATTCACCACCTCTAGCAACGGACTTTAGCTTGAAATGTGCCGGAGTTCAGCTTTAAATCAGCTCTATATTGCATGTGTGCTCTATAGTTCTAATCTCTAACCCCTGTGGATCATTCTGTCATCACAATACTGATCTAAAATGAAGAAACAAGTGCACTGACTTCTGTGTGAGAAAACTGCGGTGTCCAACGGGAGCTGACGCCGCTGTAAACGTCACAACAACAAAGTGCTACAGGCTGTGGGCCCCTCCTGTGGGCCCCTCCTGTGGGCCCCTCCTGTGGCTCGCCGCACATCACACTACAGCGGAGCATTTTTTTCCACATTTGGACCAAAATGACGACGCTGCCAAATCCTGTGTGTATCACCCTTTAAGAGCATCAAACTGGAGAAGGAAATAAGTCCAGATCAGTGGGCGCGGTGAAAATGGGGGTAAATAGTGAAAAACGCTCACTCCAAATGCAACTTCAGAGGGTCAATGAGAAGAAACCACTAGAACACGGTAAAGAGCTCTGCCCTTGCATCTGCACTGCCCCTGTCAAATAATAAATACAACTGGATGTTGCGGCAGGTTTGGGACTGACAGGAGCTGACTGGGGCAGTGGTGACGGGGGGTTTGTGGCAGGTGCGGCAGGAGCGAAAGGGTGTGTAGGATGATGGAAAATGTCGATGCGTTTCGTTGTGAATTGGACGTCACGCTCAGATGCAGAGGCAGATATTTGGGGCTGACAGGAGCGGGGTGTGGGGGGGTTGTGGCAGGTGTGGCAGGGGGCGGCAGGGGGTGGCAGGGGGCAACAGGGCCGGCGGGTGCAGCCTTATCGCAGATGTAGATGTTGTGAATTGGATGTCACGCTCAGATGCAGAGGCAGATTGTAAACTGTGCTTTTATTAAATCCTTCATTAGGATTCATCAGAGAGATTGGATCAGAGAAAGGTCACTCCAGACGCTCCCTCCTCCTCTCCTCCACTCCTCCCCCTCTTTTATCACCTCTCCTCTTCCTCCTCCTCTCTCTCTCTCTCTCACACACACATCAACACTTCTCACCCTTTTTAATTTCTACTCTTCTTTCTTCTCTCTCTTCTACACTCCTCCCCGTTTGTATCTTTTCTCTTTCTCTGTTCTTCACCCCTCCCCCATTATCTCTCTTCTCTCATATTTATCCACCCACCTTTCTCTTCCCTTCTCTCTCTTTTTCTCTCTCTCTTTGCCCTTCTCTCTCTTTTTCTCTCTCGTTGCCCTTCTCTCTCTTTTTCTCTCTCTCTTTGCCCTTCTCTCTCTTTTTCTCTCTCTCTTTGCCCTTCTCTCTCTCTTTCTCTCTCTTTGCCCTTCTCTCTCTTTGCCCTTCTCTCTCTTTTTCTCTTTCTTTACCCTTATCTCTCTTTTTCTCTCTTCCTTTACTCTTTTCTCTCTGTGTCTCTCTCTTCACCCTTATTTCTCTTTGTCTCTCTCTCTTTACCCTTCTCTCTGTTTTTCTATCTCTCTTTACCCTTATCTCTCTCTACCCTCGCTCTTTCTCTCTCTGCCCTTCTCTCTTTTTCTCTCTACCTGCCCT